>OZ023218.1:38229522-38550273 GCA_963995525.1 Escarpia spicata
GGCTTGAAGATAACAAGGGAGAAAGTGACCGTGAACGACGACAGGAGGAAAGGTGACAAGAGAAACAAATACCGGAAAGAATGGAACGGAAAAGAATATATGACAGGAAAGACAACGACCAGACATATGCAAACCGGGGATGGAGCTACTCTGAGGCAGCGATTGAGGGGCAATGAGAAAAGGGGGGTATTCATGGGCGTCTCTATTATGAGAAAGACAGATAGGACTCTAAGCGAAGGAGATGAGGTCGTTGTTTGTTTACCTTGGGCTAGGATAGAACATGTGACTGAAAGGGTAGAGAAGGTATTGGGGCATGGCAAGGGAGGGTCTATACTAGTACACGTAGGGACAAATAATGCAGACTGGGAGGGAACACCTAGGATAGTACAGAAGTACACACAGTTAGTGAGGAAGCTATTGTAGACAACAGTTGAACAGATAATTCTCTCAGGAATGTTGCCAGTAATGGGAGGAAGGGGGGCAACATATAGAAAATGCAAGAGGATGGCGATCAACGAAATAATTGAGCAGTTGTGTGAAGAAGAGGGGGTGGGGTTCACATATTTATGGGGATACTTGGTTAGGAGGGAAGATGTGTACATGAGAGATGGCCTCCATCTAAGTGGAAAAGGGCAGCAGTTTTCTCAGAGAACCTGCTGCGATCTATTGACAGTGGGACAGGCTGCATTTATTTAAACTACATCCGAAGGGGTTTTCAGAGAAGCCTGAAACTGGAGGCATAGATAAAGACAACACAATAAATCAGCAAAGAACTGCCTAGAAAATTGTTGGGTGTACATGCGTTTGTTTAAATGCAAGGAGCATAGTAAACAAAAGAAGCGAACTAACATTATGGTTATGTATACTGACCCTCACATAATAGATATAACAGAGTCATGGGCCACAACTGATATATCAAATGCAGAATTGGGACTGATAGGCTACGTAATGTTTAGAAAATATAGAATAGGAAGAAGGGGATGTGGCGTTATTTTATATATTAAAGAATCTATGCGGGATGATGAAATAAAATCAGAAAGAGAAGCAGATTGCGAAGAAGCTGTTTTGTGTAACATTGTTACAGGAACCTCAACTTTAATGGTTGGGTTAGTATATCGAAGTCCAAACATAAGCATAGAAGAGAATAAAAAGTACAAAACCCTATAACGGAAGTGAGCAAACGGGACTGTATTATTATGGAGGATTTTAGTCATGGTCATATACAATGGAAATCTCTACAGAGTGGGGGTATTGACGACCACAAATTTTTAGTTTTAGTACAAGATAGTTTCCTTTTTCAACATGTGGTAGAACCAACCAGGGGTGTGAATGTGTTAGACATAGTTTTGTCCTCACAGAATGAATTAGTTGACAATGTCAAGATATGTGAGCCACACTGGAGAGTAGTGATCACAACCAGATACATTTTACCATTAAGGTAAAATCAGAAAGGAGTAGAGAAAAAGAAATACAGGAGAAACTTCCACTAAGGAAGATATAAGGATATGAGGAAATATTTAGCAAAGATAGACTGGAATAATACACTGAAGAATAAGACAGCAACATAACGCTGAAATATCTTAGAGTGAAATTGAGTGCAACGTCGATACATTTGTTCCAATGAAAAAACAAGGGAAACGGTCCAGAAAGAAACACTTATCGAAATAAGCCATTCGAAAAATTAAGTACAAACAAATGATGTGGAAGTCATATAGACGTACTTGAAATGATGAAGACTACAACATTTATAAAGAAGCACTTAACCAAGCTATAACTGAAATTATAAATTCAAAGAGAAGCTACGTAGAAAAATTAGCTTGTAAAATAAAACATGACAGGAAGAGTTTTTATGTAAATGGAGAACATGTTGGATAACATCGGTCTTCTAGAATATAGTGCTGGAACTATAATATCAGAGGGATTCTTAATGGCAGACGACCTGAATGAGTATTTTGGTTCGGTATTTACGAGGGAAGATATTAGTTCACTGTCAGTACCAGAGGCTAAGTTCAAGGGGGCGTAATCAGAATATTTAGGACCGTTCATTGTGACCCCGGAAGTGGTAGGTAAGAAAATAATGGCTATGAATGATAATAAATCAACTGAAGTGGATGGGATTCCGCACAAACTACTACTGGAAATTGTAGATCAAATTACTATACCGCTTGCAACAGTTTCCAACTTGTCTTTAGAAGAGGGAGTGGTTCCTTTAGAATGGAAAGAAGGAAACGTTATTCCGTTATTTAAATAACAGGTTCGAGAAACAAGTCAGAGAAATACAGCCCAGTGAATTTAACATCGGTGATTTGTAAATTATTAGATAGAGTAATTAAAGATCACACTGGATTTTCTTGTTAAACATAACTTGATAAACCCATGTCAATATGGGTTTCTAAAATTAACTAGATAGAAAAAAGACAGAATACAACCGGTAGTAGTTGATGAGGAGGCTTCAAACAGGAAATCAGTTTTGAGTGGGGTACCACTGGGACCTATATTATTCTTAATATATATCAACGATTTGGACGATGATATAATAAGTAAGGCGTTGACATTTTCGGATGATACAAAAGTGTTTAAAAGGATTAAACGTGATGGAGATAGACAGCATTTACAAAATGAATTTGACAGAATGATTAATTGGTCTGACAAGTAACACATGTTGTTCAATTTTTGGAAATGTAAATGCCTCCACACAGCATAGAGGATCTATATGTACAATATATAATGGGGGGTACTGTACTAAGTACAAATATAAAAGAAAATACATAAGGATTAACCATTAGTGCTGCTATGAAGTTTTCAGAGAAGTGCGGAATTGCAGCTTCAAAGGGAAATAAAGTCCTTGGATTAATTAGGCGAAATATAACGTATAGTATAAAATAACTAATAATACCGCTATACAAAACAATAGTTACGCCTCGTTTAGAATATTGTATACAAGCGTGGAGGCCATATCGCAAGAAAGACGTAGATATGCTAGAAAGAGTGCAGAGGAGAGCGGCTAAAATGATACAAAACTGAGAGACCTTAGTTACGAAATACGCCTAAAAGAATGTGGGTTGACAACACTAGAGACCAGGAGATTGTGAGGAGATCAGATATAAGTTCTTAAAATATTGAATGGTTATGAAAACATAGATAGAAATATTTTCTTCTCAGTTAAGATAGGACTAGGGGACATGAAGTTACTTTAGTAAAGGAACAGTGTAGATTATATATAACACAGTTCTCATTTTCACAAAGGACTGTAAATTATTGGAACAGATTATCTGCTGATTGTGTGTGTGCTAGTAGCGTGACTATATTTAAAATTTACACGTACCTCAGAAGGGCGGGATACACGTAGATAAAAAGGGTTGGACTCTCGATAAGCCAAAAGCTTCCTTGTCTACCTGTCAAAGTTAATTATCTGCGTGGCAATCTGGTTAAAATCCAACGTTGATGTTCAACTGTCTGTCTCTCTTTCTCTCTTTCTCTCGGCCTTTGTGTGGCTGTGTGGCTGTGTGGCTGTGTGGCTGTGTGGCTGTGTCTGTGTGTCTGTGTGTGTGCGTCTCTCTCTCTCTCTCTCTCTCTCTGTGTCTCTCTCTCTGTTTGTGTTTGTTGCGACTATGATGTGGTCTTGTACAGGTTTGTACCACTGTCCAGAATTAATTCGCCGTTTCATCAGGTTTCGCTTTGTTATGTCTTTGTGTTTTACTTAGGGGCGGCCTTGGTTCCTAGTTCCTTGTGATAGTTGTGGAGGTAGAGTTTGTTTTGGAAGTATGTTGTATGAGTAGTTGTTCCATGCTCAGAATATTTGCTCTTTTGAGTATTTCTTTGCTTGCAATGTGGTCTCTCCGTGTTATTCCCATGGTGGATCGGGAGTGTTTCATCTGTAAGGCACCTAGCTTACTAACTTGCTTTCGGTATGAAGTCCTGATTTCAGCTCCATAGAGCAGCAGAGTGAGTATTGCTCTATTTCACATTTCACCCTGTTTGTTACATAGTGAGTCTTCCATAAACGGTTGTGCAGTCGACCGAAAGTTAATGCTGCCCTCGCTATGTGCTTCTCCAATTCCATGTCTAGTTTCACCTCGTCAGGTACTTCCAAAATAATTGAAATCGTGGGGATTCTGAAGTAGCTGGCCATTTAGGAAGACTTGATGGTTGCTACAGAACTACCTTTTATGGTTGGTACAGAACTACAGTTTGCTTCAGGTTTTTGCTTAAAAGAGTCACTATCGTGAATATCCAACCGTGCCATCAGTGGTGTCACAAATAACCAAATACCATTACTAAATAAAGAATCTATGAGTGACGATTTGCTTATCTGAATATTACGCGTGACACTGGTATTGTCGCAACAACCAAGTAGCGTTACTTATCAACCACACCATTCTGCACTGTTAAATCCATTGATACACAATACACTCCATATAGCTAAATAATTAACCCTGCGCTGACATCTATACCTAGCCAGACATGACATAACCTTTACATACCTTCGAATAATGTCTTCCTCACTACACGTCTTGCGCGATACCACGAAGTCTGCGGCCTTCATTGGCAGGTTCACGTTACTAAAATACTTCCCGTTAATGTTTGCTGGCGCACGTCGCTGGTTATCACTCGTAGTCACTAATGTAAGGACTGGCTCTGTCTTTACGTCTCTGTTCTATCAAAACTGGCTTAATTTTCCTTCACATTTCCAAGACCGTTAACAAAATGCCCTACACCTATCATGTAGTCACACGCCTACTAACGGTCCTCTGTGAATTAACCAGTCCTACGGGAACGACAATCATTCAACATGTCTTAAAATATACAGTTTAGCATCGTTTCTATATGAAATTATTCCATACAAATTTTTACCTGGGCCAGGAGACTCCAGTTAAAACTAAGACTAGCCGCTTTCACAGGAACCATCGTATAGTGCTATTTCGTAAAATTCAAGGATTACCTACTAATAATTATATAATAATAATGATAAATATATATATGTGTGTGTGTAATGTATATACACTTCTAGGCTAAATTCTAGGCTATGTAAAATCAATTAATATCATAAACTATTACATTGTCCAAAGAGGTGAAATTCCCCATAATCATTCACGCTGACAGGTGTAACAAATTGTAATTTTACATACTACAACATAGTTTTGTATCGTGCCCATGATGCATCTTCCCCTACACATCACTCTCTAAGAACATATCCTACTTCAATTACGGGTGTTTTTGCACTAGTACGTAACAACTGAATGATTAGGCTGTCTTTAACAATGTAAACACATTCCCAAAATATTTGTCACAGTGATACACGCAGCTTTTTCAATTACCATTCATCCAAGTAATAGTTCAGTGACAGAAATATCCTGCCAAATAATCTGTATTTAGGCGCACCAGTGACTTTCTATGTCCGATTTTCGATGTACGAACATTTACCTTGTGCTTACAAAAAACATATCAGCAATACTTTTAGTTATGTCCCTTTAACAATAAATGAATTAATACACATATTTTAACTTCTCACCTTTGCTGACAATCCGCGAGACGTGGATACACTTGGGAATTGTCTTAGCATCCCAGAGGTAAGAACCGCTGATAATCTTTCCCATCTTTATATCTGTTTGTTTAAGATTGATTACTGGAGTGATAATGTCTTTGCCATGAACGACACATATCGAGAACCGGGTTATTCCATCATATTGTGGTACCTGCGTCAAAAAGGGCACAATGTCATTATGCATGTCGTTCGCCCGATGTGATTGTTTTATGTATACAATATTGCTAAGTAGATGTGGATGAATTTGGTGGGATAAAGTGTGTCAGGTGCCAGTGGATTCACAGGTATTGCATATACGCTATGATGTCACAACCGGAAGAGCTCCCCTGACGGAATTTTGTTGAACTACGGAATGTACTATCTGCCAATTCAAACACAGCATGGCCCAATACCTGCACTGAACATTCATCAAAGACAATTCTATTAGGAATTCCACCAAATGCGTTTCCCGTCAGAAATATATCAGAATGCATCAAAAGTAATAATGGGTTATGTGCCACCCCATTTTGGTTAGGAACAATTCTCGCTAAAAGAAACTGGACAAACGTTCGTGGTTGTTTTACTCATCCCCTGGAGCCGATGCTATATATACACAAACAGACGCAAACGAAGTTACCCCGAAGCTATGACGTGAGCAATTTTTTGCGTTAACGCATGTTATGGGCAATTTCACAGTAACATAGGTCTCACACGGGCAAATTGTCAAAATCACTTAGAATCAGACAGATTTCAGCATAATTTGAAACCATGCAACCAAAATTTGCATAATCGTGACACTAGAAAGCTACAAGTAGTACACATATCACACAATAACAGAAACAATAATAATTATTGAGCCCATGGAATTTTTGTATTTGGATATTGGAAAAATTAAAGCAAGACACATTGTTTGCAATGCAATAATTATTTGTTTGTATTTCAACATACCCATTAAAACAATTACATAATTGTATAAAACTCCACAATTTGTGTTCCATATCATTCTGAGGGTAAAAATAGCACGTTATGCAACTGGTCACTACCATTGTATTTATAAATGTAGCACTTAATATTTAGCTATCACTTGCTAACTAAGCACTTAGGTGGAAATTTGATATATAACACTAATCATCAAATATGTTTAAACACTCCCCCCCCCACAATAGCGTATATAGCTATTGCTACATAAATACGACTATTGTCTTTTACTAAACAGTAATATTTGTTTGCTCGACGAGTTACGTGTCTATAACAAGGTCCCTTTGTCAACATAAACGAAATAAAAATGTTGTAGTCTTTACCTACATCATTGGAATTGCTTTGGCGACGAATGACAACAATAATGTTAATAGACATCAGACAATATGGCCGACAAGAAGGTGTGTTTAGCTGTCACAATTGTTTAGTACAGATATGTCCAACTCATCAGCTTGCCGCTAAGGCACCTGACACATTCCATCTCATCTAATTGATCTATACATTACTAACAGAATTTCGACTATTAAACGGGTTCATGGATTTCGTTCTCATGAAAGTCAACTGCGGACACTCATGCATGAAGGCTGAAAGCGAGAAGGTAAAACGGAGAGGAGGAAAGCCGGAGGCCAGTGTGTTACAATGCTGCCTAGATAACACCACTGTCGCTACAGCTACGAATACAAATGTATAGTTGCAACATAACGTTCAATCATGAGTGGACCGAAACATACTTGAACCAACATATGTAGAAAGCTGCACAAGAACTGAGGGTGTCGTAACGGTCGATGTCATGCTACCACCTACCGGCCCCCAAAAGTAATTTGCTTGGATTGGCGTGTTACTGGTGCCGAAGATTTGGCTACCACGAATATCCGTCCGAGATTTATTGATAACCTTGTGTCCCTCTTCACCCCTGTTAAACATAGCATTATAAGTGTGTTGAGTGGTATATATATATATATTACACATATACATACATGCATACACACATGTAAACATACACACACAAAAACACACACACTCATACACAACACAAACACGCACACACATACACACACACACACACACACACACACACACACACACACACACACACACACACACACACACACACACACACACACACACACACACACACACACACACACACACACACACACACACACACATATATATCAGCCATCCCAAGCTAACGTATACATCATACTTTTTTTTCAAATCTCACCAGGAGTTGAAAACTGGAACTTTTTTTTACAAAGACATATATTTGGGGATAATAAATATGAAATATCGCATGGATACGTCACTTCCTTCCTATCGTTATGATCCAAGATGACACACCCCTCGGAATGCCATAAATTATAGCAAATGCACAATGTTTTGGACAATGAATTTTCCATGGAAAGCCTCATCTGGCCAGACTAAAATTAGCAGCTACATATAGCTAACTTGCAACACTATTACAGCAGAGTGTATTTGGTCTGACAATTTCTTGAGTTGTGAAGATGCAATCTACCTCAATTTGATGTCACGGAAGTCACAAAAATAAGGATTTTGTTTTGTTTCCTGAGAAATACATTTGTAAATATTCTAATACTAAGCTAATTAGGACATGTGTGATATATGATATAAATGCTTCAATGTAGTTAGGGAATCTACCTCAAGGTCTGTCACGGAAGTCACGCTGATTTGTAACGGAAGTCACGCCACACACGTATTTGTTTTTTATTTCCTAGGAAATACCTAAGATAGAAATGTCTGATGTGTTTACGAACTTGCTACTAAAGCATGCCTAATGTATAATGTAAGTGCTTTATTGTAGTGGGTAAATGCACATCAATTTCAGTCATGGAAGTCACGCTGATTTCCGATAGATGTCACACCATACAAGTAACACATAAACTTTGTTAAGCATGTGTGATCATGCAAATGATGAAAACAATTCTTTATCGAAATATGTTATATTGTGTTCCTTAAGTTAATACTCTTGAGCCATGATGCCTCTCACTCAGTGAGAAAATACAATCACATGTGTATCTGCCGAATGCAAATTTAGCAGCAGCAGATGAGCAAATTCTTTAAAGAAAATCAAACATAAAACAACTAGAACTTTTTTTAGATGGAAGCATATAAATTCAATAATTTATCTCACATGTTATGTAGCTTGATATTGATTCCATGTGTGCGTGTTTAGGTGCATTGTACTTGCAAATATGGCATGATGTCCGTCACTTGCACAGTTAATCGTGATGTCCGTCACAAAATATATTGTAGTCCATTACATGTGCATATTTACACAAATCATCATATTTGGTGAGTGTATATTAGGCTTGTAAGTATTATTCAGTACCATACTTTACCAAACAGATCAGCTCAGCCCAATGGTGAGTATATATATAGTGTGAAATATAATATTTATGGTAAACGTGATTTTATTGAAAATGCACGAGGTTAGCAAAAGTGTACACAAGTTGCCTATTATCTCGTTTTTGTTTATAAAGTTGCACATGTGCATCACAATTGTTGGTGGTCATAGATGTCTTAGCGCCGGCTGACATTGTGACGGACATTACTTTGTATATTTAATGTCAGACATATTGTTTAATCATGAACTAACTAGTGAACCTTTATCCTGAGGCTTCATGAAACCGGCCCTGGTACCGGTGTCTTAGACACTGCGAACGATGTTGTTTCGTCGACACAGTTCACCAATCTACCGATTGAGGCACCACTATCTGATTTCATGGTATAAGCTCCACCCACTTTCAAACGGCTGCTAAAATGACATACGTGAAGTAGGCGTGACGTCACAACGACGTTGATATATATCGACTTTGCTGCGATCAAAGCACATCAGTTTGGTTGCGGTTTAAAAGTGGGTGGAGCTTATAATTTGAAATCAAGAAATGGTGAAGTGCGCATGTCTGATCCTATGCAAATGAGGAAAACAGCGCCGCAATCGGAAGTTTATTGTACTGAGTACCCGCCGACAACATCGTTCGGAACCTTACAGAACACCGAAAAGGCACAATTGTAGGTCTGTTTATAGGTGTTCTATGATCGTTTACCGGGAAATATAAATGACGCTAGAATAACAAAAAGTGCATCCTTTCAAATGATACAAAAATCGTCGGGACAGGACGAGCCATAACGGTGCCAGTGACCGTAGAATTTCATGTTTTGGACGTGTTCGAGTTGTTCATTTTTTGCTCGCTTATACAATTTTGCAAATAATTATATTGGTAGTTACAACCGTTTTTGTGGAATTTACTATTCGGACAGCATGCCAACTGTGCGTGTGATAATGTTTCCTTCAAACTGTTACTATTTTAACATAATAAAAGCATTATAAATTCAACGGATGCCTATTTATCTGAAGTACTGTATACGAAATATAGAATACACATAAGACGATGTTATAGCTGAACTTCAAGCCTCGTTTTTTCGAACAGTGCGAACATCTTGGAATTAGACCCTTTGGAAGTAATTCGGCTAATCGTCATTTGGAACTTGCACGTATGCAAATAATATCATTCATTAAATAAATACGCTTACTACATCCGTACAATATGTTACAAGTATAATATATAAAAACAGTTCGAAATTTACTAAATTTTCGTTAACCCCTATATCTGTAACTAACTTCATAGACGTAAATTAAACGACTATATTCTGATGCGGGCAATAATGGTCGGTTGATTTCATAGTGAACATTTGTACATGTTGCGCAATTTTCATATAGGATTAAACATAATTCATGATTATGGTGAACAGTATATGAATATAATAACCAATCAGACAGTGTGTACCAGTATTTATATAGTTCACTACAGGTATATTAGCAGTCAAGTGCACACATTTATCATGTATTGTTCAAACTGACATTAGACCGTTGCTATCTTTTCCGTACTGTAGTGCTTAAGTTCGTACTTCTTCGGCAAAAGCATGGCCCTATCTACGCTATGAATACTATTACAATTCATAACCTGGCATTGACAACCGAAAAGGGACACAAATAAACATTATACTTTGATTATAATAATAGTAATGTATCTTTTTATAGTACGTAGGCAATAACTTATAAGTATAACCTATATTCCACGCTATGAATAATACTAACATTCACAACCTGGCATTGACAACCGAAAAGGGACACAAAGAATCATTGTACACTGATTATAAGAACATTTAAGTATCTTTTTTATAGTACATAGGTAATAACTTATAAGTATAACTTACATTCCACGCTATGAATAATACTAAAATTCACAACCTGGCATTCACAACCGAAAAGGGACACAACTAAGCATTATACTTTGATTATAATAATATTTATGAATCTTTTTATAGTACATAGGCAATAACTTATAAGTATAACCTATTAACCTATAATACATACTTTTTCATAATTAGAAATGTATTCTTTAATGTGGTAAACTATAAAAATAGGTCAATCATGTCATGGAATAGGTCATTACACATCCTGACATACCCGTATATATTTTATAGTATATAGGCAATAACTTATAAATATGACCTATATTCCACGCTATAAATAATACTAAAATTCATATAAAACCTTGGGCCCTATCTACGTTATGAATAATACAAAAATTCATAACCTGGCATAAGGGGACACAAATAAACATTATACTTTGATTATGATAATAATGTTGTATCTTTTTTATAGTACATAGGTAATAACTTATAAGTATAACCTTTATTCCACGCTATGAACAATACTAAAATTCATAACCTGGCCTTCACAACCGAAAAGGGACACAAATAAACATTATACTTTGATTATAATAATATTTATGAATCTTGTTATAGTACATAGGCAATAACTTATAAGTATAACCTATTAACCTATAATACATACTTTTTCATAATTAGAAATGTATTCTTTAATGTGGTAAACTATAAAAATAGGTCAATCATGTCATGGAATAGGTCATTACACATCCTGACATACCCGTATATATTTTATAGTATATAGGCAATAACTTATAAATATGACCTATATTCCACGCTATAAATAATACTAAAATTCATATAAAACCTTGGGCCCTATCTACGTTATGAATAATACAAAAATTCATAACCTGGCATAAGGGGACACAAATAAACATTATACTTTGATTATGATAATAATGTTGTATCTTTTTTATAGTACATAGGTAATAACTTATAAGTATAACCTTTATTCCACGCTATGAACAATACTAAAATTCATAACCTGGCCTTCACAACCGAAAAGGGACACAAATAAACATTATACTTTGATTATAATAATATTTATGAATCTTGTTATAGTACATAGGCAATAACTTATAAGTATAACCTATTAACCTATAATACATACTTTTTCATAATTAGAAATGTATTCTTTAATGTGGTAAACTATAAAAATAGGTCAATCATGTCATGGAATAGGTCATTACACATCCTGACATACCCGTATATATGTTATAGTATATAGGCAATAACTTATAAATATGACCTATATTCCACGCTTTAAATAATATTAAAATTCATATAAAACCTTGGGCCCTATCTACGTTATGAATAATACTAAAATTCATAACCTGGCATTGACAACCGAAAGGGGACACAAATAAACATTATACTTTGATTATGATAATAGTTTTTTAAATCTTTTTTATAGTACATAGGTAATAACTTATAAGTATAACCTATATTCCACGCTATGAACAATACTAAAATTCATAACCTGGCCTTCACAACCGAAAAGGGACACAAATAAACATTATACTTTGATTATAATAATATTTATGAATCTTTTTATAGTACATAGGCAATAACTTATAAAGTATAACCTATTAAACTATAATACATACTTTTTCATAGTTAGAAATGTATTCTTTAATGTGGTAAACTATAAAAATAGGTCAATCATGTCATGGAATAAGTCATTGCACATCCTGAGATACCCGTATATATTTCTGAAACCTACGTATGGCTTACAATCATTATAAAATAGGAACTCTGTTAAATCAGTCAAACTGGCGGCTATCTGCGTAGGTACGATAGTTATTTTTACATCACGCGCTTGAATACAGTTATGATTTGTTTATGAAAATGGCGGGACATTTTTGAAAATGGCAGGAATTAAGTGAAAATTATGTCACTAAATAAATAGGCGTGGTAATTAGGTCAAACTGATAATAAATTGGTTAGCAGACATTCGTAATTTTCGCGTATGTAAATATTTGTGTTCAGTGATGTCATTAAATCGGTAAGCGCAGTAAATAAGTACGCAAGTAGGTCAAGCTAGTAGTAATTATATTATTAGGCATTCGGAACTTGCGCTTCAGTTCAGTTCAGTGAAGTCATTAAATAAGTACGCGTAGTAAATTGGTCAAACTGATAGTAATTCAGTTAGCGGGCATTCGGAACTTGTACGCATGTATATACTCTCATTCAGTGATGGTCAATTAGCGCCCCGACGCAAAATATGTTAGACTTAAATTCGTACCTCTACGCCTTTCTCATCACCCTAATTCCGGTTAAAACATTTATTACGAGTCTATGCATGGAACCTGCTTGAAGAGATAAGTCTACAACTCATGTGTACTTCCAGTGATAACATACGGCGCGGAAACATGGGCACTCACCATCTAAGCAAAGACCAAAGAGACAATGGCTAGGACAAAGGATGCGACAACGGATGAGACATCGAATCAGACAATGTATCAACGAACGAGACAACGGGCGATACATCGCAAGAGACCACGGACGAGATATCAGTCGATATAAAATACGAGACAACAGACAACCCGGAATCCACTACTACGACCACTTCTACAGCTATCTTTCAGTCGGAATCATACGAATTGCACGAATCAAACTTAGAACAACGACTCCCATGAACCAAACATAGACATAACCAAACTTAGACCAACAATTTTGTACGAACCACACTTAGACTAGCGACTTCCATTGACCAAACTTAGACCAACAACTTCCATGATCTAAACTTAACCAAACATAGACAGTACCAAACTTAATTTAATGAGTTGCACGAACCAAACTTAACCAAGCTTACACTAGCGACTTCCACGAATTAACCTTAGACTCGCGACTTCCGTGAACAAACTTAGACCAACGAGTTGAACGAACCAAACTTAGACCAACGAGTTGAACGAACCAAACTTAGACCAACGAGTTGAACGAACCAAACTTAGACCAACGAGTTGCAAGAACCAAACTTAGACCAACGAGTTGAACGAACCAAACTTAGACCAACGAGTTGAACGAACCAAACTTAGACCAACGAGTTGAACGAACCAAACTTAGACCAACGAGTTGAACGAACCAAACTTAGACCAACGAGTTGAACGAACCAAACTTAGACCAACGAGTTGAACGAACCAAACTTAGACCAACGAGTTGAACGAACCAAACTTAGACCAACGAGTTGCAAGAACCAAACTTAGACTAGCGAATTCCATGAACCAAACTAGCGAGTTCCACAAAACAAACTTCTGGCGATGTTTGTGTTTTGTGTGTGGGTAGAGAGTTTTACTCTAACCAGTTACATTGGTATCCGTTGGGTGGCGCCGGATGTCGCCTATCTCTCATGGTGGCACACAATATTTATATTAACGGAAGTCGTGCATTCTGAATTGAATCGTTTGTAAGATGGTCGCTTCCTAATAGTAGGCGTTACGTTTGAAGTTTCGTGCTACTCTAAGTCGTTATGTTTTTCGGTCTAGTTGGTTATGCAAATGATATGACACTGGAAACTATTGTATGTACCTTGATTCAGATTATACTGGTCTTTCCTTTTTTGACTTTCGAGAAGTATATATCATGTCTGGTCGCTCCCGTTATTTGTAAATATGGAAATGTTTCGCTGGAAAGATGGCTGCTTCATATACATATGCTCTCTGTTAAATGAAACGACACCTTATACGAGTCTCATGGCCGCGTCATTGGACATGAACTAGAACATATGACTGCCTCTTGAAATGAAGGTATGTCACGTGATTTTCCTAAGATAGTTTGGACATAGACATTTTCCGATAACCTTTTTGAAAGTTACTTATCCGAACTGGTCGCCCCCAAACTGACACGTAAGGTCACTAGGTGGCGTTTCTCTGTAGGTCAATATCTCAAATTATGATATGAAAGTAGCCGGACGCCACTTGTTGGCGCGACCACGGTGTCGAAGACCACAACTCGATATAATTAAGGTTGCCCGACACAAGCTGAGCCCTTTCCTTGTGTGTTGTCTCATCTGTTGTACAGTGTGCTATTTCGTCCGTTGTCTCATCCGACGTCTCGTCTGCTGTCGTCTGTTGTCTTGCCAGATGTATCGTTTGTTATCTCGTCTGTTGTTTCGTCCGATGTTTCTTTCATTGTTCCATTTGCTGTTTCCTATTTTCTCGTCTGTTTTATCGTCCGAAATCTCAATTGACCTATATGTTGTTTCTTGTTGTTTCATCTGTTGTCTCGTCCATTGTATCGACCGTTGTCGTCTGTTATCTCATCAGTTGTCTCGCCTGTTGTTTCGTCCGTTATCTCGTCCGATGTCTCGTTAAATTGTCCCATATGTTGTTTCCTGTTGCTTCATCTGTTACCTCGATCGATATATCGTCCATTGTCTAGTACGTTGTCTCGGGCTTTGTCTTGTTCATAGTCTCGACCGTTGTCCCGTCCATCAGTTTACCAAATTATGCCTTTCACGGGCATTGTCGGTCTAAAGACTTGGACCAGTATTTATGGCCATCAGGTAAACTACCCGGTGGCAAACTGCCTACCCGCGGTTAACAACCCAGAGGTAAAGCAACCATTTTAGACTGAAGGGAATCCTCGCATTTGTTAAGCACCATGCATGCGCGCTGGTCACATCCCACAAAAAATGGAAAAGAAACGCGCGGCTGAAAAGAAATGTATTACAAAAACAAAATTTTAGCAATGCTGAAATATCCCAGCTTTTAGATGGAGTTGCCACAAACAGGGGAATGCTGCATTTTCCCAGAGAATTGAGTATGTGCATCATGTACACTTCCTGGCCTGCGGGCAACCACGTTAGTGAAGATCATGTCTGCATTGCAGATCACCTGCAAAAGCAAATTACATCATCATGCTGTTTAAGATACAACGCAAAGCATTCATACTATAAATACCACGAGCTGTTCGTTAACTTTCCTTTGGTGATTAGTGTGACAAGTTGCCTACAATTTCGTCTGATAAATTTACATATTATGGTTGTTTACATCTCCGTCACGGATTATGGCGTACTGAAGTCACTAGATCTGCGTTTGCTATAAAATGTGTCTCAAAAACCTGTTTGCCTCTTTTTAATTAGAGACACATAACTTTGCTGTAAGTTTGTAAAAGTCCTTTTGTTCACATTGTCCGATATATCTGACTATATATATATTTAATATGAGGTCCAGCGATATAATTATAACGAGGCAGAAATTTAGATGGGGCAGAAACCGAGTTGATGACTATTCTTTATCACTTAGGTTTGTATTGGTAACTGATGACAAGTATGGGCAACTGATTAAATTAAGGGCAAGCTTATAAGATCCAAAAGCAACAGGCTACTTACTTGAACGTGTAAAGAGTGATAGTCTTTCCTATTCACATATTCGTTATCGTTCATTGAAGGTGCTTGGATCCGGATCTGTGTCCCGTCAACGCAACCAACAACTCCCGGAAATTCACTTATTTAAAAGAATTTCGCCTTTTGTCTCTCTGTACTACTGTAGCTCGCTGATTGTTAAGGAAGTTAATCCATTGGGGAATGTGTTGCTCCAAAGCTTTGTCACTCGATGAATCGTTCAGCTCGCTATTGGCTGGCTGACGTTAACAAGTTCTGCACACACAACTGGACAGGTGGCACAGGCGTAAAAGCGCAAAGTTAGTAGCACTTGAAGCACCGTCGATTTGGGTGCCTAATTATGTCTTCCACGTCATCGGTGATTCTTAGAATCGCTGCCTGATGAAAACGAAACTTCTCTGTAGTTCTATGTCATCAAACTTGTCCAATGGAGGGATCCTGTCTCGAAAAATCTTATTTCTTCTCAAAACTCGCCTTTGCCGCTCCTCAATGATCATGAGTGCCGCCATTTTTACCCGGACGCTCTGTCGGTGGGGAGAGCACCGATAAAGTTACCAGCGGGTCGCAGACCTACCAGCTGCCCATAAAAGCTACCTCCAGGTAAGTGCTTTTAACCGCTGGGTAAACCCGGCCATGAAGTCCACCAGCTTTGTCAGCGACACGGTTGGCTGACGACATTAACACATTTCAATATTGTAGACAACGTACACTACCTTGTTATATAAACAGTTCAGCGATACAGTCACTGCTGCATCACGAGTAAATAGTGAAGTTATGATTGTTCAATTCTTCGTAAACAGGCAGAAAACATGTTAATAACACGAGCACGATTTGGCTTGCTGCCTGTCAGGCGTTATCGTACTTAACCATTCGACTAAGTTAACAGAGTACCCATTTTATAATGAATGTAAGCTATACCTAGATTTTAGAAATATATAAGGGTCTCTCAGGATGTGTAATCACCTATTCCATGACATGGTTGACCTATTTTTATAGTTTATCACATAAAAGAATGCATTTCTAACTGTGAAAAGTATGTATTACAGGTTATACTTATAAGTTGTTGCCTATGTACTATGAAAATATACATAAATATTATTATAATCAAAGTACAATGTTTATTTGTGTCCCTTTTTGGTTGTCAATGCCAGGTTATAAATTTTAGTATTATTCATAGCGTGAAATACAGATTATACTTATAAGTTATTGCCTATGCATTATGAAAAGATATATAAATATTATTATAATCAAAGAATGTTTATTTGTGTCCCTTTTCAGTTGTCAATGCCAGGTTATAGATTTTAGTATTATTTATAGTGTAAATAGGGCCCAAGGTTTTATATGAATTTTAGTATTATTCATAGCGTGGAATATAATATAGTTTTGGTAAGTTTATTGTCTCTCCGTCAAAATGTGTTATTACATGGGGGTGTTACCTAACATGGTACGTGTGGAGCTAAGGTCAAACAAGGTCACCGTGAAATGATGAACATTCGTTTTTTTGGCAATACAGCGAAAGTGATAACATTACAATGACCCTGTAACTACTTTGTTTATATCTACGAGTCATATACTAAGTCATGTGGAAGAACCTTTTATCTTTGTTACAATGAGATAAGACATGGAAAAGTCAGTTGATGGAATAGGTGTGGAGCGACAATCAAACAGAGTCACCGTCAAGTGATCAATGTTCGAAATTGTGTCATCCCGCAAACGTCATACGGTATAAATGGTTGCGTATATCTACGTTACTTATCTATTCCTAGAAATGTAATATACCGTTGGAAAGCCAACTGTGTCCCTGTAAATATGATATACGACGGGGACCATTATCAAGTGGTGCAGCATGTGTGGAGTGAAGGTTATAGAAGGAGGTCACCATCAAACGACGAATGTTAAAAACTACACTACTCAACAAAAGTTCTACATTTACAATGGTTGCGTAGCTACTTTATCTAAATACACTAGGCCATGTTATACACACTTTGAAAGCGTATAGTATCCCCGTCAAAATGAGGTATGGCATGTTGGTGTAAAGTGGTGCTCTAACTGTGGAGTGCAGGTCACCGACCAAAGATAAGTTTTTGAAATTATGCCTTTCCGCAGATAGTATTTTAGCCAACTTGTGATGCTATACTTTTTGCTGCATTTTTCGTTAGTGACAGGAATTCTTTCTATATCCATCACACAACGGATAAGAAGATATGTGTATGTTGTATAGCTGAACACCGACCTTATTTAAACCTATCACATCACCATCATGACCATGTAAAATGAATATGTTGTGAAAACTAAAGTCACAAAAACTACAAGTTATTCAAGAACACGGTTGAAATTGAAAGGGCCATTTAATAAACAGACACATTTAACACCAATACATGTTGAACATTTGTATGCCGAATAGAACAGTTCATATCAAATGTCACATACTGTTCTCTTCTGCTCCTGTGTCACTAGGGTTTTTGTCACAATTCCATTCAGTGGTCATGAATTAAATTTATGTACACCCCCTTCACACACCTGCAAGCATACACGCACGCACACACATACACACAGAGCTGTGTATTGAAGTGCTGCATGGGGCGGGCGAGGCCAGATCTGGCAGTGGTGGCATGCTGACGATTAGACCTCCATCTGTGAAGACAAGGTGTTTCTCTTCCATGTCAACCACTTGAGGAGAGCTGATTGGAATGTGAACAGCCCTATATTGTTGCTTCCTCCACTCTGAGGAAATTCTGTCCGTGTCCCGGTATGGCTGCTGAAGCCACCACACATATTCGCATTCATTTCCTTGCACTGTCTTTCAATGAATCTACATTGAAGCTGTCCCACACCATGTCCATGCGTGGCGCAGTTTGAAGCTTTGTGGACAGGTGTGAAATCAAGTTATTTCTGGCGTACTCATCAAAATTCTTGAATGCAGCTGGCTTCAGCATCTGGATGATGACACCTCCATCAAGGATTACTCGGGTGGTGGCAGGAGCCTCAGACTGGCCATCGGAGACGTATTTCAAGCATGTTAGAAGGTTACTCTCCATTCCTACATGGAGGCTTCCGCCGTCAGAGAGTAACCACACCCGGGTGCTTTGTTAGGAGTTAAGCCATGTCCCTTGGGTGAACAGGGACCCAACTGGCATAGTTCGTGTGATCTGAGGCATGGGAGGCGGGGCCAACTCTGTCAGGGCGTCCAAGGTACATCGGTAATGATGCCTGCCGCAGAGAATGCACGTAGATCAGTACCAACACCTCTAGTTCCAGTTCCATTGCTATCTGCCTAGGTTTCAGCTGTGCCACGGCATTCTTCAAGATATCATTTGAGTGCTGGATCGTGGTCATACTGTGAGCAATGTTCAGGAACAGCGGAAGTAGGGCGGTGGGGCCGATGATTAAGGCTTCTGGTGGTTGTCGGCTGGCATGAAATGTGGCCCAAGATGTGATATCCTCGGTCCCAGTTTAGTTTTTTAGTACATGCTTCGCCTGATCTATCAACAAAATTAATAGTCTTCATCAGTCAGCTGAATGAAGTCATGCTTGCAGCTAGGACAGGTGTCTATTTGGTGTTGTTGGTGACATAATGCACGTTAATGCAGTAGTGTGGCAAGTGGCCGATGGTCTTGGAGCTTGTATCCACAGATCCTCCAAAGATGACAATGCCTCCATCCACTCCTTCCGCAGCGACTACTTCATTACTACTACTATTGCCAACACTACCAGTAGTAGTAATAGTAATGGCAGTAGTACTTAGTCGTTGTAGTAATAATCGTAGTAGCCAAGCGGAGTTATTTTTCATTCAATATTGATTTCCATTCGGAACCCAACCGCATCATGTGTCTAATTAGTCTAAGTTGACTTATTTGTTTTGGTAAAAATCAAATAATTAGTTCTTCCGTAACCACTTTTGGACTTTTATCAGTGAATTAACCTCCACTGTCAATCCGCTGTCTTCCTCAGGAGAGTAGGTATCTAAAATATAAATGACCGCTGGCGGCTATTTTGAAAAATGGCTGCTACAGCCGCCAGAGGCCAAATCTGCGATGGCTCAATATCCAGATCTGTTCATAATATAAGAGTCCACATGTACGCCAAATTTTTTGCTTTTATAAAAAAAAAAGCACAATTCTTCTGGTTATGCTGCCCCACTAGAAGCAATGTTCATAAATCTTTGCAACTACACGATGTACAACACATTACCAAGGTTTACTGAAAGCTGTTAAAGTAATAGGTCAACTGTGTCTCTATTCGATGAATAGTGGAAGTGGTGAATACCATGAAGCTTTAGCCATCCGAAGTCCCGGTGTATATAGCCACATTTGGAGGTGACATGAACTCAACACGAAAGGTATAGCTGCCCAGTGTCTTGGTACGGCTGGACTTCGTACACCATTGTAACTTACAGAAACAATCTGAGACTTACACAACCAGCGAATGATAACCTGCTCAGCTTCTACGCACATATAGGAATTCAACATCAGCCTTTTGTGGTCATGTGAAGACATCGAGTTTGCAAAATTCCCAGAACCAACCAGCTCCTTGTGAAGGGAATTGGTCACGATGGGGAACTTGCACGGGCTGAATATGTTGTGTGTCACCTATTTTATGGCACTTGCTCGTGAGTAGCAAACCGTCGATCCTGTCAGGATGCAACTCTTTCGGTCTGACGATGCTACCCCACAACTTCATATCACGCAAATATTTGGTTACAGACAGATTGTGAATGTACAGTTTCCTTTATTGAATACTGTTATATATTGCGCTACCTGAGTTACTACGAATGACACTTCAGCCTACGAACGTTCAAGGTGGCTCTCTAATCACTACGCATGTGACATTTCAGTTCGAATTCCGCAATGTCATGCTGACTGCCTGTGTTATCGTCATTAGTTAAATAAAGTTTAAATAAACCGTAATACATGACACATTGGCGACGAGGATGGGATCATTAGAAATGGCAGAGTGTAGGAGAATTTGACGAAAATAAAGAGGACTTTGAGTCATACACTGAGCGTTTGAATGCATGGTTTGCGGTGAATGATGTGACAGCCGAACAGAAGGCGAATGTGTTTCTGGTGGTTGTTGGGGCGCACACGTATAAACTATTGAAGAGTTTAGTGGCTCCGGAGAAGCCATCGTCAAAAGGGTTTGATGAGCTGGCCGCCGTGTTATGAGACATTATAAGCCAAAACCACTGATTATCGCCGAACGTTTTCGTTTCTACAAGCGTCATCAGCAGGATGGCGAGAGTGTGTCGGCATTTTCGGTCGCGCTGAGACAGCTGAGCAGTTCGTGCGAATTCGGTGAATTTCTACTCGAAGCTCTACGAGATCAGTTTGTGTGTGGGTTGTCAAATCAGAGCATACAACGCAAACTGTTAGCCGAGGCAAACCTCACATTGGAAAGAGCACAACAACTAGCGACAGCTATGTCAATGGCGACCGAGAACACTGTGCTGTTTCGTGCAGACACTCTTCGAATGGACACTCGTGCAATACACAAAGTGAACGTCAAAACGGCTAAGCAACGTGACCATGCGGCGTGTTGTCGATGTGGCAAACAAAATCACTCACCTGATGTCTGCCGCGTTAAAGAAGCTGTGTGCCATGGTTGTCAGCAAAAAGGGCACATCATACGGGCATGCAAGAAGCGGCAATCGGCCAAGTATTCGCAACAGGGAGCAACTCGTTACGTAGACGACTGTTCAGAGGAGATGACCGACGGTGTTGATGAGACGTTGGGCATCTACTCGACGGAAAAACGGATCAACAAGCCGAAGCCTATCATGGTGTCGGTTACCTTGGAAGACTTCAAGTGTGACATGCAGCTAGATACGGGGGCGACAGTGTCACTCATCTCAAAATCAATGTACGACGAACACTTAGCGCATGTTCCCATGCAAAGTACAAAGACGGAACTGAAAGCGTATGCTGGTCACAAAATACCGGAGTGTGGCGAGATAAACGTGTCAGTAACCTATAAAAAAAAACTCGCGTGTTTCCACTGGTTGTGGTGGACAGCGAAGGCCCGTCGCTCCTGGGTCGCAACTGGCTTAACCGACTGCAACTCGACTGGCAGGAGATCTTTGTGATAAGTCAACCCGACAGTCTCAGTGGGGTGGTTCACCGACACCAAGCTGTCTTCAAACCGGGCCTGAGCATGATAAAGGGTCACAAGGCAGACATCCGAGTCAAAAGCGATTCACGTCCGATCTTCTGCAAAGACAGACCGGTGCCCTACGCAATCCGAGACAGTGTAGGAAAAGAACTTGAGCGCCTAGAAAAAGATGGGGTCATCAAAAGAGTGGAGAGCAGTGAATGGGCGTCGCCGATAGTGTGTGTGCCGAAACGAAATGGGAGCATACGCATTTGTGGCGATTTCAAAGTGTCGGTGAATCAAGTGCCGATACCAATCTCCTATCCGCTGCCGAATGCCGACGATCTTTTCGCAACTCTGGCTGGGGGCAAGATCTTCAGCAAACTGGACTTGTCAAACGTATATCAGCAACTCGAACTGACTAGCGAAAGCCAGAAATACCTCACAGTTAACGCGCACAGAGGCTTGTTTGCGTACCAGCGCCTCACGTACGGCATTGCGTCCGCGCCGTCCATCTTCCAAGCGGTCATGGACCAGATCCTGCAAGGGATGAGCAACGTGGTTTGTTACTTAAATGACATTCTTATCGCCTCTAGTAGCAAGGAAGAGCATCTGGCTACGCTGGAGGAAGTGCTGTCTCGACTGGAAAAGAGCGGCGTCACGGTAAACAAGGCTAAATGCGATTTTCAAACAAACGCCGTGCAGTACTTGGGGCACATAATCGACGAAGAAGGGCTGCACCCGATGCAGGAGAAAGTCACCGCCATCACGGAGGCTCCAAGTCCGACGAACGTGTCTGAGCTTCGGGCATATCTAGGACTAATCAACTACTACGCCAAGTTCATGAGCAACCGCGCGACATTGTTGAAGCCGCTACATGACTTGCTGCGAAACGGTGAAAAGTGGGAGTGGACCAAAGAATGCGAGTCCGCTTTTGCACTCAGCAAGTCAGAATTGGTTACAAATCAGGTGCTGGTTCATTACGATTCCGGAAGGGCACTGAGGCTAGATTGCGATGCGTCACCCTATGGGGTAGGCGCAGTTTTGTCCCATGTCATGGACGATGGGACCGAACGTCCGATTGCGTTTGCGTCGCGAACGCTAACTAAGAGCGAACTGAACTATGCGCAGATCGACAAAGAGGCGCTTGGACTTGTATTCGGTGTGCGAAAGTTCCACAAATACCTGTATGGTCGTTCGTTTACTCTGGTTACAGACCATAAAACCGCTTGTGACCATCTTCGGACCAAGGAAGGCGGTGCCGACTCTGGCCGCAGCAAGGATGCAGCGATGGGCTGTGATTCTGCAGGCGGATCGTTACGAGGTGGAGTATCGACCAGGAATTGAGCACGGAAACGCAGACGCCCTCTCGCGCCTACCCTGTAAGCAAGCAGACGCAGAAGTCTTTTTCTTTTCTGGTCTGAACGAATTGCCAGTAGCTGCTGAGGACATCAGTCGAGCCAGCGCGAGAGATCCAGTGGTGGCGCAGGTGCTGAAATACACGTTGTGTGGATGGCCGAACTATGTTGCAGACGAAGCGTTGAAGCCGTATTTCGTCCACATAAATGAGCTGTCAGTTGAGCAGGGCTGTGTGTTGTGGAGAATGAGAACGGTTATTCCTCCCAGCCTACGCAACAGACTGCTACAAGAGCTACACGAGGAGCATCCGGGCATTGTGGCTATGAAGGCAATCGCCCGAAGCTATCTGTGGTGGCCTCTGCTAAACAGTGACATTGAGAAACTGGTGCAAAGCTGTGAAGTATGTCAGTCAGTACGCACAAAACCACCAGTGGCGCCACTGCACACTTGGAGGTGGCCGAGGAAGGTGTGGCAGAGGTTGCATATCGACTTTGCCGAGAAAGACGGTGACAACTTCTTGGTGTTGATCAACAACCATTCAAAATGGTTGGAGCTGAAACACATGACGTCGACGACAACTCAACGCACGATTGAAGTGGTGCGTGATCTGTTCAGTGCGTTCGGCTTGCCAGAAGAAATTGTGTCGGACAATGGGCCACAATTCATCTCCCAAGAGTTTAGCGAGTTCATGAAAATGAATGGCATCAAACATACGCTCACTCCACCGTACCATCCGGCCTCAAACGGGGCCGCCGAACGGTCGGTTCAAGTTTTGAAACAGGCTCTTCGGAAACAACTGGCATCGTCTCAGCAAGGTCAGCCGAAAATTACGATGGAACGTCGGCTTGCAAACTTCTTGTTTCGCTACCGAAATACACCACATACCGTGACGGGTGTTTCACCAGCCGTACTGTTCTTAAAGAGACAACCACGCACACGTTTCACCATCTGACTGCCAAGTGTGGAGAACGTCGTCGAGAAACAACAAGAGAAACAACGCTTTCAACATGATCGCAGTCGTGTGAAATTGAGAGAATTTGAGAATCGTACGTCAGTCAGCGTACGAAACCATCGAGGCACGTCAGAGAAATGGCTTCCGGGAACACTGATTCGACGACTCGGTCCACTGACATATCTCGTGCGAGTCGGTCGTCAGCTGCGTTACGTCCATGTTGACCATCTGCTTCAGTCGGGTTGCATGACAGATCCAGTGACGTCGGAGGGAGAGGTTGTTGGCGAGTTGTTGCCAGAGGCAATGGCGGCAGGCGACTCGCAAAGCCTCACATCAGACGCGACGACCGCAGACGACTCGCAGAGTGTCGATTCTTCGCAGCAAATGAGCGGGTCGGCAGCAAAGACGTGCAGCGGCGCGTTGGCGTCGTCACCGGTGCTCGAGCCGACATCTACAGCGACGAGGTCATCGCGTGCTTCAGTGTCGTTACCTGTGGTTGTGCAGACGGAGTGGCGCTATCCTACGAGGGTTCGCAAGGCACCAACACGACTTGATATCTGAAGCAGCTCGCTTCAAAAAGGCATAATAATCCCTTATCATATTTTGGTTCCAGGGTCAGAGTGACTCGGTGGACAGTTGCCATATTTGATTGACACTATTATATTATGAACATTAGTTGCCAAATGCTTTTTGTAGTGAACTTCTTAGTGTGAGAGGAGTGTTATATATTGCGCTACCTGAGTTACTACGAATGACACTTCAGCCTACGAACGTTCAAGGTGGCTCTCTAATCACTACGCATGTGACACTTCAGTTCGAGTTCCGCAATGTCATGCTGACTGCCTGTGTTATCGTCATTAGTTAAATAAAGTTTAAATAAACCCTAATACATGACAAATACTACATGGACATCTGGTGCTGTCTTCTCGGGGTGTTTCACATCTGCCAGAGAGAGTGTTCTCCATCCGGAGGGCATTGCTTGTATGATCATAGATGGTTAGCGAATGTAATTGCAGCGACAGGTTCTATATAGTTGCCAATCTTCTCAGTCCTGGTGATGTCCAGCATGATATCGATATTTTCCACGTATGTCAATCAGTTCCTGAAATCTGGATTCCCTATGAGATATTGAATGGTCTCGTTCCTCATAACACCTGAAAGTTAGTCGACTGTGTTGCGAGTAGAGTTCAAATTTGCGATTGCGATCTCTTCTTCAACATCCTAACTAAAGTTTGGATAAGTTCTTTGACTTTCATGTCATGTTGATGACCAACTGCGTGTGTAGTAACAAATGAGATGTACATTATATCAACAGGAATATATGCAAACAAGCTTACAAAGAATTATTGGGTGTGTAAACAACTTTGGTGTACGCGATCAACACATTTGAGAAGATCATGTTTTTATGTTAAATTATCCCATATATTTATAAGTAAATTTAAAGTTCAACATCTGATAACACAGACATCATGTGTAAATCATAATAAATTTGGTTTTATGCAACGGTGTGTACAAGAAGATGTCAATTAATTAATAAAAAAACTATTCTGACACAAGGTTGAGTTTGTGACCCACAAATAACATACAAAATCGAGAGTGGCGTCCATATACACCTATTTTCTTATTCCGTGTGTGATGGATCTAGCTTGAATTCATGCAATTAAAAATACAGGTGAGCGTATAACATCACATGTTGGCTAACCTACTATATGCAGAAATGCATAATTTCGAAAATGTATCTTTTGACGTTGACCTTGTTTAACATTCACTCCACAGTTAGAGCCCCACTTTGCAACTCCATGACGTATTCCATTTTGACGGGGATACAATATACGTTCAAATTGTATGTAAAATGGCCTAGTGTATGTAGAGAAAGTAGTTACGCCACCATTGCAAGTGTAGAACTTTCGCGGAGTGGCGTAGTTTTGAACATTCGTCGTTTGATTGTAACCTTCACCCCACACCTACTTCTGCACTTGATAGTTCCACGTCTTATCCAGTATTTACGGGGAGCAGTTGGCTTTCCAACGGTGTACGACATTGCCATAAATATATAGGTAACGTAGATATACGCAACCATTTATACTGTATGACGTTTGCGGGATGGACCAATTTCGAACATTTATCACTTGACGGTGACTTTGATCGTCACTCCACACCTACTCAATCAACTAACAGCTCCAGGTCATATCTCATTTTGGCAGGGAGAAATGATTCTTTCACGCAGTGTATGATTCGTACATATAAATTAAGTAGTTGCAGGGTAATTGTAGCTTTATATTTTTCGCGGTATTGCACAAAATCGAACATTTATAATTTCACGGTGACCTTGTTTGAGCTTAGCTCCACGCATACCATATTAGGTAACACCTACATATTGCACCTCAATTTGATGGTGAGACAATCAACTTTCTAAAATATATGACTTTGTCTTCTTGTATTTAATTCTATCGCTCGCCTAAATGGAATTTACAGTAGTATGTGCAAAAACCATTAATACTACAACTAAGAAGGTTCAGTTGTGGCAAATTGCACACAAGCCACTGCTCGGTCAATATACGCTTCACACATTTAATTTATCCTGCAAATGTACCTGGTGAAGTAATCGTTTCCTATCTACAATTATCATAATACAATGTGGACTCTATTCTATGGCACGGCTGACATAACAAATATAATTTTGTACATGATGTCCGTCACATCTACAAAAATGCAAGTGTTGCTCTTGTAAAACTACTGTATCATAGTCTGCTGTTTTAGGGGTTTGACTGTTCATTTTGGAAAGAAATCGCCAAATTTGGCACAGGTGACTTTTGATAGGTACCAATAAAATCCTGATATGGGACACACCTTTTGGGATTTGTGAACACCTCCTAATTAGCAAAAATCTGAAATGAACTTCGCGGATTTATGATAAAACCCGTAATGGTCATATCTCAGCTATTGTTAGGCCAATTTCGATGAATTTATGCATGCATTGTGATAGTTTGGGTATGGCCGATATAGCCGATCGATAGTTTCGTCATCATACAAGGTCATTAGGTGTTTGCCTGAAATAGCTATAATATTCCACAAACATGACATTGGCGCTATTTTTCTTGTGTTAGAGGTATTGCATGCTAGATCAGACCGTGCTATTCTAAAATAAATGCCTCCTTTTGTCTCCTCGATGTCAAAACCACAAGAGATTGCCCCCAATTCAGCTGGGTAGGTCGCTCTCTTGACGTACTCTACCAAGGCTGCTCTTGGCAGGTTCTCGAATGTGCGAAGTGACACAGCTAATATCTGCTAGCGTTCTTAGTTGACTTCCGTCAGAGGACAGGACTAGGGAGACGATGAAACTCTCGATGACATTGATATCCTCTGAAGACAGTGCGAGGGGCATTTCCACCAGGTGGCACAACGCGGTTGTGAACTCTGGCCTTCCACTTCTGATATGATGATTTCTTCCCAGTGCTAGAAAAAAAGGATGTGTTTTCAGACCTTGTAAGGTCATGGAATGCGGTGAGAGCGTGCGCCTTGTCGGGAGACATGGTGTTGCAGATGTCGTGGATGGAAATATATCTGAACTTCTTGCCCATTCCAAACAATACCCACAATTTCTCGGCACCAATCTCAATGAAGTAAGAGATTCCCAGATCAGTGTCATTTGCAATTATCAGTATGCGGCTTGTAGCCTTGTGACACTGTATTTCCCGCATGCAACATATCGTATCGAACTCTTCGTGGTTGCATAGACTGACAGGATACTCCGTTCGAATCACATAGTCGTCATTGAATGGTGCAGGATTTTGGAGAACGTTCTCATCGCAAGTTGTAATAACGACCTTCCTCTCGTGGAATACGGAGTGGGTGATCAATCGTGGTAGATATTGGAACAACTCCACCTGATTGGTGTCGTGCGCAGATAGCTGTTCCAGTTCTTGGGCATCTTCCCATTACCATCATTTGGTAGTCTCTGTCAGATTCCTGCTCCACTTTTCTCTCTGGCCGTCGATTTCAGGCTGTTTGATAGATACCGGTCCCGAATGACATAATAACGTTTAGCCTTTTCCAATCACCTTTTTGTCAGCATCGCAGAATGTTTGGATGCTTCTCTCCGGTCTCAGGAAATGCACCATACCGGCACCATCAATCAGTTTTGCATCAGCCTCATCGAAGTCGGATAGCGAGTCTGTTTCCAAGCATGGCAACAAATCGGACTTTTGGCCACTTTGCAAATTGCTGTGTTCTGATAAGTACGGTGGGTCATCAGCATTCTCTACTTCAAACAGGTGGTCGGTGTTGTCTTCTTTGACGTGATGCAGAGGTGTCCTGGTAGGTGCAGATCTTCCTTGGTACTGTCGACGGGCGCACACGATAATTTGGGAGACCTTCTCTGACATGACCAGCCCTCATCAAAGGGGTTCTCCTCTCTTTGAATGTTGCGACGAATGCCTTGGTGTCTGCTGCAAACCTCTTCTGGACGGTTGTACTCTGATCATGATGCTTGGGAACAGATCCATTGCTTGAAGGCATGCAGCACTCAAATTCTGCAATGACCCGTGCAAATTCCGGCCCTGCCACAGACCGCTCTGTAAAGACGCATTCACCATTCAAATTAAGGATTCCACCATGCGTCTCCAGTTCCCTTTTTGGCTAGTGCTTATCCTTTTGTGTCGTCTTGGTAATAGTGTAGAAGCCCTCAGCAAACTGCTCGTAGAGATCTGAGTGTTTCATTCGTAGGTTCAGCATATCATGCACATGCACAGGTAGTCAGCGGGCATAACTGCGGTGATCGATAATAAAAGCCCAATATGCAACCTCATCCAACGACCTCTCGTACAGAGCCAAGTCTCCAACATGAATAAAACGTCACTTGTCCACTTTAATGTGTTAAGTCTGTAGACCCCATTTTACCAGTGTAACATCTAGAAAAGCCTATAAATCAGCTTCCTCTGCGGTGTCAGTTTCCCGCGCAGTCACCAAGTGAGGGTCATACCCCGGTCACTAAGCCAGGGCTATGTAAGAGACGCCACAACAGAGTTTCCGAGAGAAGCTGGACAGACGTAGTGCACCAGTGTTTTTCCACGAGGTTTCGTGTTTTGACAGAAAGAACAACACAAATCAAGATGTAAGGTGGGTGGATTGCACCAGGATTTGACTAACAGCAGATTCATGTAATTATCTCCCAATAACTTGTAAATTTAATTTTAAGTTTCCCAGTGGGAATGTCCGTTAGTTGGTATGTGTTGACAGTGTGGGCGGAATTCCAGCAGCACTTACAGATGTTATGTATTATGGTATACACAGGTTAAATTCAAGTTTCGGGATAAGGTAGCACTGTCTACACAATTGTATGGTTCCTAATCTAGTAATAAGCGTGAGTCTTTAATACTCAATAGGAGTTCATTGTGTTGATATGTTCCCTGCTGAGATGTTGGCACAGTAGGCTGTGTGATGTGTCTGCAAGGGTTTCGGGTATTGCTATTCCCTAGGGAGTAGGGGCAGCATGTTGACTGTCAATGGATAGACCGACTGCCCATTGAGTTTAGCAGGGCAGTTTCTGCTGAAGGGCTATTGACGCTCAGTGTAGTGGGTAATTTATACATTGATAGGATAGTTTAGCAGAAGAGTGTTTAAGTAATGCTTTAAGCAATAAGTTGATTTCTAATTATTGTTAGCAATTACACTTACTTGCAAATCTAGACAATCCCAGCTTATATATGTGACACTTAGCAGGTGTTCTCAGAGCAGAATTATGCTATTTTAGTGCATTTTAAGGGAATCATTATGTCAGCATACATATAATGATATAGTGTTAGTCATTATTTGGTTGTCTTATTAGTTAGTGCAATGCTGTGCAGTATTATATTTCACATGCTTGTTTATGTACAGACACTGCATGGTGTGATTGCACTGAGCAGTACTCAGGCGCTGTATTAGACTGCAGTTCCTAGTTGGGGTGAGATTGTTAACTTCAATGTAATGGTGTGTTACTAATATAGACCTATGTGTTATTGATAGTAAGTCCGTCAAGGAGTATTGCCGTTTGGATATCTAGTTACAAATATCACAGGTGTTAGCCTGCTATTTGGTATCTGAGATGATCTATAAGCAATTTAACTGTATCAATGTTATGCAAGGAATATTATGTTTAACGCTGTTGTTGAATGATCCTTTGTAACGATTGTGACACTTATAGTAATCATATGTTATTATGTTGCAGGATTTATTTCGTATTTTAGATTTATAACACAATAAATTATAGTCAGCATTTAACCGTGTCGCATGTCTTCATGGTCAATCCCCCGCTACATATATATATATATATACACACACACATATATATATATAATATATATATATGTATATATACGCACATATATACATATACATATAATATATATATATATACATATATATAATATATATATATATGTTGCATTTATATATATATATATATTACATTTATATATATTTATATATAAATATACATATATATTTATAAATATATATATATATATAGTGACCATATTAATAACACCACTGTGTCACCAGTATAATAACATTTCGTGAACAAATCAATGTATCGCCAACGAGAGCCTTCAACATGACAAATAAAACCAGCGACATAAGAAACAGTCAAGCAGCTTCGAATGGAAAAAAATCAATTGTGGATTGGCCACATGCTAACGACGCCGAAAGCAACGACACGGACAGAGATGACGACGACGACGACACGGGTAGAGATGACGACAACGAACGCGACGACACGGACAAGGGTGTCACCGACGACACTGGCGCAGTCTTCACTCGGTTCACACCATCATCTTCCCGGTGAACGATAGCAGTCAACGTAATTTTCGTTGGTTTTGATTCGAAAAAACGCGTAATGTAATTTCGCCATTTCTTCAACAGCATCGGCATGGCGAAGACAAAAACGCTACATTGCTGTTTCAATTGATAGTGTCACTTGCTTTCAATTAACCGGATCCCTCTAGGGAAATAACAAAGCACGTGCGTTCAGTATATTGGGCGCCAAAATCCCAAACGCTCCAGATTACTCGTATTTGCATACGGAGAATAACGGGCCTGCACGCGAATACTAAATAAGGAAACTGTCCGTAAACTCGGCTAAATTAATTTAAAAGTAATTTGACCGAATGGAATGTTACACAAAAAATTAGCGGGCGAAGTTAACGCAACGTTAACAAGGTGTAAAATACGGTCGGCGATTTTTTTATTGCCAGTTCAAATGCCGGAAACTTTCCCACAACAGTGCCGACACAAGTCTTTGTAGTACCAGTTTTTGATTAATAGCAATAATTAACAATGTAGTTACGCTGTTGCAGTAAAACAATATCCATTTGATATAATACGACAAACTATACACACGCTACGGGTGCGTAGAGTATTCCCAGGAACTGTCTATGCCAACGTCAGAGAAAGGCTCCGCGTGTGCGGTGCCTGTCACACAGCCCGTCGTATATAAAGGGGTAATTGGAGTCATTACGTAGTTGACGGCATTGTACCCGTCAGTCAAAATTCTTACCCGCCCCCGGCTGACTCAGCCCGTCCAAATGACGGGGTGACGGGTCTTTGCATTAGTCTATGCCATATGGGTTTTATCCAATATAAGTGGCGGCCATTTTGGATTCATGTTAATTACCTGTGCCAAATTGTGTAAATTCTTCCAAAAATTTAAATTATGCCCACAAACTGACCCTATGACAGCAGACTATCAGTTGTGATATTTATTTGTTTGCACTGAATTGCCATATGTGTATGCTATGACAGTTCCTCTATCAGAATACGTGGAATGGAGGTTATTAGAACACATTTTAATTTGTTTAAAAAAAAATTGGAATGGGAACATTTTCTGTTGCGTGGCCCACACACACGCATAAAGTTATATACATATACCAAATAATCCTATCTCCAGCCTCCCACCAAAATATTATGGGACTTAGCCACCTCCTCCCCGGGTTCCTACGCCTCTGTCACTTGGGCAGTGCAAAACTCATCATTCTGATCACTTCAAACTTTACCACAAGTTAGCCAGAACAGATCATACCTCATCATACTTGCCAGTATGCCAGCGCGTAGCGCCTCCTTCTCCAAAACCCCTATGAATACCAAGTTTGCTTCATACGTGCGACGACTAATTATCTGCATTGGGTGGAGGTAGGTGTCCCCACTCGTGGAAATAAAGAAGCAGTACGAATCGCTATCACTGTAAGTTATTGTATTTTCTTGCAATTCGGCCGCGATATTCTTGTGTACTGCTACGACGCCCACAAAGGTGCCATTGACAACCACTGGCAGAGAGGCGCTGATAACACCTAAACAAAAACACAATAATAATAACAATCCACTTCTTATACAGCACCCCATCCACCCCAACTCATTGTTCACGGGCGTTTTATAGTATTATTACAATTAACTTAATAACATATAAAATAATTTATATTTTAAAATAGTAATGTGCAAAAATATATTATTATTACCATTAAATAAATCATATATAAATAAACACATGCATACAAGCTATTACAACAATAACAATATATTAATTATAATGATACATGAATTAAAATAAATGTATGAATATGTAATAACTGTCGTCGAATATAAAATAAATTTGTAAAAGGATGCGTATTGAGTGTCACTTGATACTGATTAACACTCGCGCACTGGCGCTCTGTGAGGGGTAGTTGATTAGTTGATTTGATTCCATGCTCTTGGAGCTGCACACGAGAATGCTCCTTCGTGGATTTTAATACGGGAAGTTGGTTGTTTATGGAGTAAGTTTCAGAAGAGCGGAGGCAGCGTGTCGGGCAATAAGGAGAGAGAAGTGTCGATAGATATCGAGGTGCGAGCCCATGAAGGCATCTGAAAGTAAGAAGAATGGTGTGGAAAGTAATGCAACTCTTCACAGGAAACTAGTGCAACTCCAAGAGCATTGGCGCGATATGGTGTCGTTTCAACGAAATCATTACGATACGAGCATAGGCATTTTGGACACGTTCTAGTTTCTCAATTACGAATTAATTGTGCTCTCCCGTTTGCGGAAGAGCTTTTTGTATGGGGTGTTTGTGTTTATTTGTGCATGGGGGCCATTTAAGTCGGTCCGTTGGGTGGTGCCGAACTCTCAACTAATAGCCAGGTACTCATTCATACAGTTGACTGAACTGGAACAACGCAGAATGAACGAACTTGACCAAAGTTCGAAACGGCAGCAAGATGGCCATTAGTTGTACCCACAGCGATGAACATGATGACATCGACTAAATGAACGTCAGGTTTGACAGAGTAAATATGGAGTTACGTCGGCAGAAAATATTGGTTTGAACATCAATTTTTGATTGATGCAAAGTAGTAATTTTCCCTACTTAGATTTTGGTAAACGTTTGATATCATGCTGTTTGGCGTGTGTTTGGGATTTGCTTAGAGCAACAATGATATCAGTTGCTATTGCGTCTAGATCAAACCACTGATTGACAGGTCTACAAGGAAGAGAATGAACAGAGCAAGAGGGGAGTTAACCTCGGCACATGGAAGAGCTACTGCCCGACTGTTAACAGATTTAATATATCAGAAAAAATTTATGCATGCAGGTTTCACATATTTGTCCAGTGGTCCAAATCTGAGCAAATACTGTGATTGTAACAAATCGGATTAGCAAACAGCAATGCAATGTATATGTGCGTTTGTTTTAAATATAGTGGCTCTTTGTAAAGTACGGATACCATAAAGAATCTCGAAATGCCAAATGAAATTATTACATTCTTCCCCACCTCAGTGCAAATTGACTCACCCGATGAAATTAAAAGAACGCAGGGTACTGTGAGGATTGGCTCGTCAATCGGTGTTTTGTATGCTAAATGTTCGAAGAAGGGCATCAATTCGTCAAGTATGTACTTATTGGGATCCACGGCAATGTGTAGTCCATTAGTCTACAAGAGATTTAGCACAGCTGTTGTTTTATGAGTAGCAGTCAGCACTATTGTGACCATCATCACTACTGCTACAATCTGCACATACCTCACCATCGTCGCTTGTGTCACCATCTGAACAACTCTTATCTTCTGCAATACCGTTACCATCTGCACTACCGTTGTACTTACGGCAACAACGCTTTTTAGCTCGCACGTTCACACCTCTGGAAGAATTTGCCAAATGCCATGCCTGCTACAGATTGCCACAATGGTGTAAAGGAGCAACTGAAGATACTTTTTCACTCTAAATGAAACGTGTGCGCAATCATGAACAGTGCACGCTTTTATCCACATATAATCAACTATGAATTATTATTTTTTCTGAACTTGTTCTGTTATTACTATTATTATTACATTTCATAAATGTTTTTATATTTGCATTATTCACACACACACACACACACACACACACACACACACACACACACACACACACACACACACACACACACACACACACACACACACACACACACACACACACACACACACACACACACACACACACACACACACACACACACACACACACTATATATATATATATATATATATATACAGAACAGTGCTGTCAGTTTATTATTATTATTATAATCATCACCACTGTCATCGTCATCACTACTGTGACAATTATCACTACTGCTACTACATATATATTGGCGGGAAATCTTGGTTTCCGTTCATTGTGGATATCGGTGCAGAAATTTCGGAAAATACGTGGAAGGATTGAAGAGATAAGTATTATTATTACATATACATTATTCGTAAACTATCCATAGACATATAGTAAGAAACAGCTGTACGTAAACGGTTGTCAGAAAAAGTGTGGGTGATAGTCGGGGGAAATCGAGTTTGTTGATGTGGCTAGTGTTCCGCGTATTCGCTAGGGTGCTCAATAACCGAATGGAATGTCTGCAGAAGGAGACAGTTAGGTTCTCATATATTGTGAAGGGGGTGGAGATGAGAATTAGCAAGGATACAGGTGGAATGGAGAGACACGACAAGAAGACTGAAGGAGCTGGGTAGTGGCAAAAAGACTGGAAAGGAGTCTGAGAGGAGGGAAGGTGATTGGAGGGAAATAAATTGGACAATCGACGGCAGGAAACGTGACGGTGTGAAGCTGACGGGGAGAAAGTGACCGTAGAGAAGGGGGTAGGATGGAAAAGGAGACGGGAGAGGAGAGAAGAAAATGCGATGGAGGGGAGTTGACGGGAAGAAAGGAAGTGAGAGTAAATGTGACAGAAGAGAAAAGGGACGATGACACGAGGAAAGGTGACAAGAGAAAAAGCAACAGAAAAGAATGGAACGGAAGAGAATGTGACAGGAGAGAAGACGACCGGGAGAAAAGACAACAACCAGACAGCTGCAAGCCGGAGAAGGAGCTACCCTGAGGCAGTAATTAAGGGGGCAATGAGAAAAGTTAATGGGCGACCCTATTCTGAGAAAAGCAGATAAGACACTTAGCTACGGGGAAGACGTCGTTTTTTTATCGGGGGTTAGGATAGAACATGTGACTGAACGGGTAGAGAAGATATTGGGGCATGGCAAAGGAGGGTCTACACTAGTACACGGAGGGACAAATAAAGCAGACAGTGATGGAACAAATGGGATAGTACAGAAGTACATACAGTTAGTGAGGAAGTTAAAGAAGACAAGGGTTGGACAGATTATTCTCTCAGGAATTTTGAGAGTAATGGGAGGAAGGGGGCCAACATATAGAAAATTCCAACACGATGGCGATCAACGCACTAGTTGAGCAGATGTATGAAGAAGATGGGGTGGGATTCACAAATTTATGGAAATACTTTGTTGGGAGGGAAGATATGTACATGAGAGATGGTCTCCATCTATGTGGAAAGGGGCAGCAGTTTTTATCAGAGAACGTGCTGCGATCTATTGGCAGTGGGACATATTCCATTTATTTAAACTAGATCCACAGGGGGGATTCACAGTGAAGCCTGAAATTGGAGGCATAGATAAAGACAGCAGAAATAAATCAGCAAAGAACAGCCTGGAAAACTGTTCTGCAGCTGGATATAAATACGTTTGTTTAAATTCAAGGAGCAGAGTAAACAAAAGAAGTGAACTAAACATTATGGTAGACTTTATTGACTCTCACATTATAGGTATAACAGAATCATGGGCCTCCACTGATATATCAGATGCCGAATTGGGACTGTCAGGCTATGTAATGTTTAGGAAAGATAGAAAAGGAAGAAGAAAGAGAAGCAGATTGCGAAAAAGCTGTATGGTGTAGCATAGTTACAGGAAACTCAACGGTAATGGTTGGGTTAGCTTCTTAAAGTCCAAACATAAGCATAGAAGAGAATGCAAAAGTACAAAACGCTATGAGGGACTGTACCATTATGGGGGATTTTAACCATGGTCTTATACAACGGAACACTCTGAGTACGGGGAATGACGATCATAAATTTTAGTTTTAGTACAAGACAGTTTCTTTTCTCAAGATGCGCTAAAACCAACCAGGGGTGAGAATGTGTTAGACATAGTTTTGTTCTCACAAAATTAATTAGTTAACGACGTCAAGATATGTGAGCCATTGGGGAGTAGTGATTACAACCAGATGCACTTTACCATCAAAGTAAAATCATAAAGAAATAGTAAAAAGCAGCACAGGAGAAATTTCCACAAAGGAAGACATAAGGACACGAGGAAATATGTAGCAAAGTGAGACTGGAATAACACACTGGGGAATAAGACAGCAACATAATGTTGAAAAATCTTAGAGTGACAATTAGTGCATGGTCGATATATTTGTTGCCTTGAAAAAACAAGGGAAGTTGTCCAGAAAGAAACACTTATCGCAAGAAGCCATTAAAAATTAAATACAAACAAATGATTTGGAAGTCATATAGACTTTTATAAAAAAAAACACTTAACCAAGCTACAACTGAAATTAGAAATTCAAAGAGAAGCTATGAACAACAAGTAGCAGTAGTTTTAATGCATATTTTCGGAGCAAACAGAAAGTTCAGGATAAGGTCGGTTTTGTAGAAGATAGTGCTGGAAATATAATATCAGTGGGATTCTTAATGGCAGACCTGACTGAGTATTTTAATTCGGCATTTACCAGGGACTATATTAGTTCACTGCCAGTACCCGAGACTAACTTCAAGTGGGCGGAATCATACTATTTAGGACAGTTCATTGTAACCCCGGAAATTGTAGCTAAAGAAAATAAGGGCTGTGAATGATAATAAATCAAATGGAGTGGATGGGATTCAACTTGTCATTAGAAGAGCTTTAGAATAGGAAGAAGCAAACATTATACCGTTATTTTAAAATGTTCGAGAAACAAGTCAGAGAAATACAGACCTTGTGAATTTGCAAATTATTAGAAAGACTAACTAAAGATCACATGGTGGAATTTCTTGTTAAACATAACTTGATGAACCCATCTCAAAGTATAGTGGAGCAGATATGTGTATATAACAAGACGAATTGTGGGTTTTGTGGTAAAAGCACCAACATTAGTGTATATGATATTAAGAGGGTACTAAATGATTTAAGATATAGTGCCAAGCTGAATTGTTTCCGTGACGCCCGTAACATAGGAAAATCCAAAATGGCCGCCGCCCAAATATCTATTAATTGTCCTATCTTCGTAATTAGTTAACATAAACACGGTAACAAGTCGCTACCTGAAGGGTCTCATGCAACCCACTCTGAACTTGCGTCTAGCTTTCAAAGAAGCTTCACCGAGAAGATTGATGCAGTTGTCGACCTAGCAATAGATATCATGTCTCCACTGGTGTATTTTTAGGCTGCGTCGCCGACAGATGTCAAGAAGATAGCGTTGGCATCCGCTGCCAAGTCATGCGAACTTGATCCACTCCCATCGTCGCTCCTCAAGAGGCATGTTGATGCTTTCTCTCCGGTGGTAACACGTATAATCAATGCGTCTATATCCTCTTCCGTAGTTCCACAGGCGATGAAGCACGCTGTTGTGATACCAGTACTGAAGAAACATAACGATGACGTCAATGTACTCTCTAACAATCGCCCCATCTCGAACATATCGTTTGTAGCGAAGACAGCAGAGCGTTTCATAGCATGACAACTACTGCACTTCCTCGAAGGGAAACGGCGTATATCCAGTCTACCAGAGCGCATATCGCCCACGTCATAGCGCCGATACAGCACTTCTGCGCATCCACAACGATGTAGCGCAGTCGACTAATGCACGTCGAGATGTACTTCTGGTGCTACTTGACCTTTCTGCTGCATTCGACCACGATATTCTGTTGCGACGCCTGCACAGTTATGGCACCTGTGGTGCAGCACATGTTTGGCTAGGGTCCTACCTGCATGGCTGAACGTATGTGGTACGCGTCAAAAAAGAAACATCGGAGATCAGTAAAACGAAGACCGGTGTTCCACAAGGGTCGGTACTTGGACCGATACTATTTAATGTTTACATTGCGCCACTAGCGAAAATTCTCCAACAACATTGTACACAACATCATCTATACGTTGACGACACTCAAATGTACGTCGACTTTCCACCAACCGATCACGCAGAAACACTCGCGCGTAAGGAGGCCTGTCTTCGAGATGTCAACGTCATGCTCTGCGACAATGGGTTAATACTCAACCGGCCTAAATCGCAGGCCATTGTTATCAAATCATCCACCCTCTGCGCGCCAATAACACTAACACATATCGATGTCTGCGGTCAGCTAGTGCCAACATCTGCTGTTGTCAGAGATCTCTGTTTTACTATAGATGCCGACTTCTCCGTGGCGGCACAAGTAGCAAATGCGTGCCGAGGTGCATATTACCACCTGCACCGAATCTCACGTATACGCGACACACTAACGACCGGAACAACCAAGTGTCTGGACTATTAATTGTACCGCGGCACAACCTTGAACGGTACGGCCGTCGATCGTTCTCGTGCGCAGGACCGACCCTCTGGAATGCGTTGCCGGAAGATTTACGACTGATACAGTGCATGGACACATAATCTGTGGACTATCCATTGGCTATGAATCTTTAGCACAGATGCGGCCAGGAGCTTATTGTTAGCGATGACACTGCACTAAGTTTGCATACAATTAAATGCATAGTTGCATTTAGAAAGACATGGCCCTGTGACAAATATAATATGATGTCGAGATCAAATAGATGACCCGTGCCATGACTGCACTGGCTGAACTTATGAATCGACAACGTGTTCATATGCATTGAGTTTGTGACGAGTATTTTCTGTATTTCATACACAGTTCATACGTATATTTCATACATGTATATTAAAGCTCGTCTTAAAACACACTATTTTAAACTCGCTTTTGATGTTTAGTCGTCATAATTTTATACTTTAGTCGTCATACCCCATATTTATTTTATTATCTGAAATTTTTAATTGAAACTAATAATGTATTACTGTAGTAATTTCTAACGACTATTGTCAACACTACTGAACAAAGTTCTACTTTTGATTTTAGTGTATAAATAAAGTTATTATTATATTATAAAAACATAAATAAAGTGTCTTTTTATATGTTTTCGGACATCCCGAATCCAACGGCGTCATCAGTTCATTGAAGAATGCATATAGTGTAAGATAGAGCACAGCTTAATGATATAATTCAAGATGGCCGCCACCTGAATTGTGAATATCTACCAAGTGTCATATCTTCCCAACTAGTTGACATAAAACCATGGTTGAAGTGTCCTTGTATATTTTTCGGACAAAACAAACTGTTCTATACATGTCATATCGAAACAACACTTAACACATTGTGGTCGCAGTTACCACTGCAGCGGCATAGTGATGTGCATTTCAGAGCAGCCCTGACACACTTGCATAGTCATGTGCACCCTTTCTGGCTTCCACAGCGTAGTAACTCGGAACATGACTGCTTCAGGAAGTAATGTCCACAGTGGTTCCCATCCTTGTGTGGCACTCTACGCCATCCGCAGGTCTCTGGAGAAGGAAGTTCTGGAGTACGGACATGTGCCTGTCCCCACACATGTCCACCTTGGTGTATGCAAACGCACGTATATTGTTTCCAAAATCAATCATGCCATCCTGGTACCTTAACTGGTGTGCCAAGAAGTTGAATAGTTCAGTCTTGTTGCCTTCCAGTTGCAAGAACTCTTGCCAATTTCCTGGGATTGTCAACAATGATGCAACACGTCTTCGAGCACCCTTTCCTCCTTTCTCTCGCGCCGTGGACTTCAGACTCCCTTTCAGGTACACATCCCAAATAATGTCAATTCTTATCATGTTTCTCAACTGCGCTTTGACGTAAGGAAGAAACACCTGTGTGGCATATTCTTGGAATATTTTGACACCGATTGGCTTCAACATGTTGATAATTGCAGCACCATACAATACGATGACATTGACTGATGGTGCATTTCCACACGACGTGCAGAACGTTTCCAGATATTCCACAAGATCAGACTTCGTCCCAAACCGGAGTTTTCCTAGCTGAGACAACGATGGTGATTATGCATGATTCTCGTGCTTCAAGAAATTGTTCAAGTCGCCGTCGCGGGTTTGACAGGCAATGTACAGTCATGAAAACAATGGACAGTCGCTCTTGAGTGATGACACTGATGGAACTCTTGATGGTGGTCGGCTGAACAAGGGTATTTGATTTCTACTGATGGGATCAGATACAGTTGTTGTTCGTTGTGTGACTCGCTCTGTCATGTACTTTTCATACCGCTCCTGACCTCTCTTCTCTATCACACGCACAATTTCGATTATTGTTGGATCAGCGACATCTCTAATGTCAAGGAAATATGACTTGCACAGACTCAGTATGCACATGGTGTTTGAGATTGCTTGTATCAGTGTTCTCAGTGCTGCGATCCAGGCAATTTATCTCAAATTCCTCAATGACCCTCGCCAGTTCAGGTCCTGCCACCATCCAGCGCAGTAGGGCTCTTGGATTTTGTAACAAACCGACTGGCCCACCATCTCCTTTCACGACCTTGTTGTTTGTTCGTGTGCATGGTTGATAGCTATCGCTGAGATTGGACGTTTTGTTTTTATGCATAACAAAGCCTCCTTGAGCGAACTAGCTTGCTACGTCAGGGACTCAGGGTGTCGTTCATGCAATGTCATCATGTAACGAATGTGAATCGGCACCCATCGAGAATAGCGAGTGTGGTCCAGTGCAAATAAAAACATGGTGTCAGCGCTGTCAGGACAGCGACACAGGGCGAGAAGTTGGAATCACGTATAGACTTCACATACACCAAGAGGAGGAGCTCCAGCTGCATGACGATAAACCAGTACTGGAATTGTGGCGAGGCCTCAACTCGTTTCATGCACCAATCGTCAAAAGATATCGGCTCACTCTCTTCACAGCTGTAAGCATCGTAGGCATTGTGCGGGAGTATCGACAATGCAATGGCGCTAACTTGGTGTGCATGTCTTGTGAAAATATGACATTTAGTAGATCTTCACAATTCACGTGGCGGCCATCTTGAATTTTACCATTAACCTGTGCCCTATCTTAAAATATATGCATTTTGTTATGAAATTATGACGCCATTGGATTCGGCACGTCTGAAAACATATAAAAAGACACTTTATTTATGTGTTTATTTTAACTATTCACGAAGATACGACAATTTATAGATATTTAGATTCGGGCAGCGGCCATTTTGGATTTTTCATGTTACGGGCGTCACGGAAACAATTCAGCTTGGCACTATATATTAAATCATTTAGTAACCTCTTAACATTATATACACCAATGTTGGTGCTTTTACCACAAAACACACACTTATTTCACATAATATTATATGCCCCACTAGTGGGTTTCTAAAAGCGAGGTCATGCTTAACAAATGTGTTATGTTTGTTGGAAGATATTAAGTGGGTATGCGAGGGATCATCTACTTTGATTTTCTAAAACTTTCGACAACGTGTCACATCAAAGATTACTGCTTAAATTAGAGGCCCACGGCATAGGACGTGGTATAATTAATTGGATAGAAAAATGGCTGATTGAAAGAAGACAACAGGTTTAGTTGATGGGAAGATTTCAAACTGGAAATCAGTCTTGAGTGGGGTACCATAGGGACCAGTACTGGGACCTATATTATTCTTAATATATATCAACGATTTGGACGATGATATAACAAGCAAGTTGTTGAAATTTGCGGATGATACAAAAATGTTTAGAAGGATTAAACGTGACGGAGCTTTTACAAGATGAACTTGACAGGTTGATCAAATGGTCTGAAAGTGGCAAATGTTCAATTTTGGCAAATTTAAATGCGTCCACACAGGACATGGGAACCAAGATGCCAATATACAATGGGATAAAGTACTACTGTTAAAAAAAGGACTTAGAACCATTAGTGCTGATATAAAGGTGTCAGAGCAGTGCGGAATTGCAGCTTCAAAGGGAAATCAAATGTTTGGATTAATTAGGCGAAACATTGCGTATAAGGAAAATAACTAGTAATACCGCTGTATAAAACAACAGTTAGGCCTCATTTAGAATATTGTATACGATATGGAGGCCATATTGCAAGAAGGAAATACCTATGCTAGAAAGATTACAGAGGAGAGCTACTAAAATGATGCCAAAACTAAGGGATCTTATTTACGAAATACGCCTAAAAGAATATGGTTTAACAACAATATAGACTAGGAGATTGAGAGGAGATCATATAGAAGAGTGTAAAATAAGAGGACATGAAGTTACACTAGTAAAGAAGCAATGTAGATTATATATATATATAAGAAAGTTCTCATTTTCACAAAGGACTGTAAATTAATGGAACACATTATCTGCTGATTATATGGGTGCTAATAGTGAATGTTTTTAAAAAAACGACACATACCTTAGATGGGCGGGTTACATGTGTGTGTGTGTGTGTGTGTGTGTGTGTGTGTGTGTGTGTGTGTGTGTGTGTGTGTGTGTGTGTGTGTGTGTGTGTGTGTGTGTGTGTGTGTGTGTGTGTTTAAAGGGTTGAACTCTCGATCAACCAAAAGGGTTCCTTGTCCACCTGCCATATAGAATTAATTGTCTGAGTGGCAATCTTGTGAAATCTTGTTAAATATGATAATTTCCACCAGCACTGTTGCTCTATTGCTATATTCTGTTATTACCTCCTTGGACATGGTTCTCAGCACTTCGTTACCATCCATGGAATAGTCTGTGGGTCAGAACAAATCTCTCGATTACTGTATGTTTTATGTACACCATCGCGTGCATATTATAATAATCAAACGCATGTTCTACTGATTACGTAATATTAATTACCATAAAATGGCTAACACCAGGTAAAGACACTGATAAAAGCGGTTAATTCTTTATCACCCTCTTCCTCAGTTATCGTCTCACACATGTTCATCAAGGTTTTAATTTTTGACTTGTGATGTCTAGGGTGGTGGCAAGGTTGAAGTGTTGATCCATGAAAGTGTATCTTCTTCCTATACATTGTGGACTTCACGCTGCCGTCTTTCTTTTCGATGAACATAACATCCAGGAAGAGCATCCTGTTGTTCTCTTGTTCTTGTCTTGTGAAAATAAAGCTACCCGTAGGGTAATATTTAAAAAATATTAGAAAACACACAACTTGCTCAACTCATTGTTTATTCAAAATGACGAAGGTCGGAGAGAATGTGGAGTTGACGTCCATCGATAGGCCTTTGTCGGTATAGTGTAGAATTGTCAGATAATATTCGTATTGCTATGCTATTGGCATGAAGGCAGACATTAGCATTACTGTATCAGCGTCGACGTCATGTCTCCAAGTCCATGACGAAGTATTTGTCTCGTGCGCGTTGTCCAGTGATTGTTAAGTCAATGTATGTCTAGCATAACGGATGCAAATTTTGGTTGCCAAGACATTTTGAGTTGGTCGACAAGAGTCTCGAATAATTGTAAAAAGTCCTGTATTAAAATTGTTCCGTTTACCCATACCTGATCCACGCGAGACGAACAATATGTATTCCAAATGTTGCATGAATTTGAAAAGCCGTGTAATGTATCAACTTATAATCGAGCTTGCGTTAACGTTTTGCTCTTAGACGCCATGAAGCGCCAAACGTTTAGGAATTAATCTACGACTCTTAGTATAGGACGTAAAGCATATCTATTTTCAAGATACCCCATATGTGTTAAGATTCTGGCGTTTTATGGGGTAAATCAGTTGTTAAGAACGTAAAACGTGATGTGCGCGTAATACGTAACTTAACAATCGCAGGAACGAACGATGTTGTATGTTTTCTAACATTTGGTAAATATTACTATCACGACTGTGACCTAGCAAGGCATCCCGTCAGTTAACTGGCATTTTTGCTAGTAGCTATCATCGAAAGAACGTAATATGTGTGGGGGCATGTTGATGTTTTCCTCCTAGACGGTTTTTGTCTCGAGCACAAAGTTTTCAGTGATTAATCTGCGACTCTTCGGAAGTAAAACTGTAATATTCGATTTTACGTCCTGTCATGTTTGTATATATGGTATAACTAAACAAGAACACATAGTAACAATATCAAGCCACGCGTGAGACAAAGTCACTATACACCAGTCAATGGAGGAAATAAAGCAAATTTTGAGTTCAACTTCCAGGCACAATATACAATCATTGTCTATCGGATTGTCTGCCTCTTTATGTTCACCAGTAAGTCAAGATATGCACATTATATTCTAAAATACTGTCGAAATCGTACGGTCGTTCCGAAGCAATCATCTATCACACGTAAACTGTGTAAAGGCATGGTTCGCCAAGCAAGTTCTGGACTGGAATTTGCGTCGCAACAAAAACATGGCTAAGAACTGCTGAGCTACAGTATTTACTATCGTTAGCTTCGTAGAGCAATTTCTCTCTCTCACAGTGTTGGAATAGAGACTGCTAACGATTTGATCGCGGATTATTTTGTTTCTTTCCTTAATGACATAGTTACATGTGCTTGCTAGATTTTGCAAATCTACCAGGAAAGCGTCAAACGTTTCACCTCTGTTCTGCTTCCGGAGCAAGAATTTGTACCTTTCGTACGTTTCATTCACACTCGTTTTAAGTAGTTTCTGGGCTGTTGCTTCACATATTCCATTTTAACGGGTTGGCCCCATTGACCTAGTTTTCGGTTACCGTCTCCAGGCGTATCTACTCGAATCGATACAACTATAATCTCGATAATTACGATCTCGATACAGTTACGTTTTATGTATTACGCGCACATTATGTTCCAAACAACTGATTTACCCACTCAAAGTCAGACTATTGAAATATATTTAATAAATGGGGCATTTTAAAATATAAGTCTTACGTCCTATTCGTGGCATCGTAGATTAATCACTGACAGATTGGCGCTCGAGGTTCATGCTGCTAAGAGGAAAACGTTAACGTACCAGTGTACCTAGATGTACTAGGCACATTACATCATCCACATATCGCTTCAAATTTCTTGGTTGGCAATCGTCTAACACTATGGCAATGATTTTCTGCTGTAAGTCCTCCATGTATAAGTCCACAACTTTGGGAGATATAGGACTGCCCACGGCTACACCAGACTTCTGCTGATAAATGTTTCCTCAAAATCTAAAGTTAGTAACCAATACAAATTTAATAAATTCCGTAATGGTGTTAGCTGTTTGGTTGGATCTCTTTTTAAATGTCTTGTCATTCTCTAATCTTTTTCTGATTATTTCACATGCTTATTTAATAGGTGTTTTCGTGAACAGTGACTCAACATCCTTTGTGACAAATGTTTCTCAATCTTCCACTTTTAGCTTTGTAATTTATTTCACCGATTCTTGTGAGTTCCCCGTGTGATGTTCTGTTTTTCATACTAGTAGTTGTAGTATGTTGACCAAGTCTGTAAACACTCTGTATGGTATGGTCTGTGTGTGAAACGCAATTGATCTGAGTGGTACACCATCCTTGTGTATCCGTGGTATTTATTCAGGCGTCTGATACAAGTACCAGTACGGTTCTTTGGTGATCTTCCTTTCCTCTCCAAAGAACTAACCGTTCTGGTCAGTTCATCCTTGTACTTCCTGGTCTGTTCTTTCCTTAGCTTATAATACGTTGATTGTTCACTTATTACGAACTATCTGAGGAAGTTGACGAACTATTCTACAAGGTAAAATCACGTTTTAGATATGTCCAAATTAAATTGTTTGCATTTAAATGAACTATCCTGAAGAATGTTCAGCAATACAATAATTAATTATTAGTTGTGAAAGTGATCAAATCAACCTGTTCATCTATGTGTTCCAACTCACCACAGTCGATTGTCATAATCTCCACACCGGCTGGTAAATGTTGTTGAACGAATGACTGAATTTCGGAAGTACTCTCCTTCGGCAATGCTGCAGATATAATTACGATCACAGCAGCTACAACACAAATGTAATAGTGCATCAATTATACTTGAAGATACGTATTTTAAAGTAAGCTATGCTTATGCTAAGCTATGTAACTATTTGCAAATTCAAGCAATACTGTTATGCCAGTAGTTTACTAGAATAATATAATTGAAGATGTACACCATTTCACCTACACGGATAGCGCCGCTGTGGTAGATTTACTGATGTCACAAAACTCCTACTCTTCCCAGTTCGCCGGTCACCGAACGTGAAACACTCGTCTAGTTTGCGTCTCTCAGAAATTCATATATATTCCGGATAACCGTCATAAATTGGGAAGCCAGAGCGGTGGATACAGAGACAGACAGGTGTACGCGGTGGATTAAGGAGGCCATTTCGATCAGAAAGACAACACCAACAATGAACTGATACGGGGGGATACTGACTGAGTCACGTGTGGGACCGCCACACCATCTGGCGAGCAGAGGAAGAACAGTTCCTGATGAAGCCCGCTGTCGCGCTTACATTTATCCGGGCGTTAAATAATATCCGGTGACGTTTCTGCGCGTGCGCGCATCTAGGGGAATGTATTTAGCTCCAGCAACGACTGTCGCGTTTTCATTTATCCGGGCGTTATGTATGTTTATATGTATATATATAATTACATATATTTATATATATATACATAAATATATAATGTTTGCTTCCCACAGACATAAAACATTTCTGTCGTAAAACAGTTTCCTCTCCATGCACACGTCACGTGACTTACTCTTATACTTGGTCAGAAATCTGAAACAGCAAATTATAATTATGTACTCTAACTATAACGCTCGTATTACGATAACAAACGAAACATATTTAACTACTGGATATTATGTATCACTACGTGATCTACTGGTGCCAAATATTATGCCTTACATATCCACATAAACATCACCTGGATAACATTTAACGCCCGGATAAATGTAAGCGCGACACCGCCGAAGGCGGTCGAAGTTCGATGTTAGTTGAATTTCCATAGTGTAGTATGAAAATTCGTTAATTAATTAGTATCTAGTTAATTGTGTTTGCATTTAGCAGATCTAAAAGGCAGAATAAAATATCGAGACGTTTACTTAGCATCTTTGGGATAAAGAATACGAAATAATTACGAGACAGACGTCGTTGGTTAAGCCAGTTGCACGTTGTGGCTATTTTATTCTAATCAAGTAGTCAGTGTCATGAACGTCTTGATGTGTCTTCCTTGAGCAGTGTAGCTATGTTAATAAATGTCACCTTTGGGTGTGTCATAGTGATCTTTGTGAAGTGGTTGATGGAAACATTTAACATAATTTATGTTGGCATTTACAAAGTATTAGTAATAAAATCACATTGATAATATAAAATTGTAAAACATTTTGTTTCACACAGTATATATCTATGCATCTAACTGATCTGGTCGGTAGTTTGTGATACCAGAAAACTCTTGCAAGGATAATATACGCTCACCGAGTATGATGATTTGTGTAAACATGCACATGCTAGTGTTTGCAACAACTTTCGTGACGGACACTAACTGTTCGATTAACGATTAACTGTTCGCGTAACGGACGCCATGCCATCTTTGCATGTACAGTGCAACTAGACAAGCACAAATACAAACAACACCACGCCACATTACATATGAGACAAAGTCACAAAACACGAGTTAATAGAGGCAGTTAAGCCAATGTTGAGTTTGACATGGTTAAGCCGAGGACAATCTGAATATGACATTTGTATTGTCACGACATTTGTATTAAAACATGAACATAATGTTTGAGGGTCCACTGATATATGCCACTTAAAGATAATTAATTATTTTTCGGAAGGATGAATTAAATTTGTGATAGTTTAAAATTGTATATTAAGTGTCTGCAATAGTCAGCAGGCTACTTATCTAAAAATCACGTTACGGACATCATGCAAAATGTGCTATTTTTAGCAGGATGTAATTTTTTTTGTTTTTCCTATTTTGGTTCTTGACACCTTTTCATTTCATTATTTGAATCACAAAGACAAAAGCCTCCAAGCTACATTATTGCAAACATGAAAAAACACTAAAAGACAACTGGCATTTGGGTGGGCGCTCTTGTTTGATCAATCATATCTTAGAAACATGCTGTCCTACAGTAATACTGCAGACATGTTTGTGTTTCTGATGATGTATGCCATACAGGGAGCCTAAAATTAGAAGCGTATAACAATGTTTGTTAAAGTAATGACCAGGAAACAAGACGAAGGTTGTAAATTTGCAAGGGAAACATGTTCCTTGGCCTGACCCATATATATATTATATACTATATATACATCATATATAAAGCATACTTACTTGCATTTTGTGTTATATTTGTTGAGCTTTTGAAGTAATCAAAGGCCTTTAGAAGTGCGATCTTATACGATGGTGATTTCGTGCCCTTGGATATCTTTTGATGAATGATGAACTTTCGCAAAGCTGTCTTGACTGATGTTCTTCCTGGCATTAGAGCATCGGATAAGCACATCCCATACCTCGTTGGCGTTGTAGCAATGCGATGATCAAAGCCGAATAAAGCAATCTGTGAAACAAATTGTTAGTTAATATTTTTCCAACATAATACGTATATGATCATAATGCAAAAGAAACAAGTTAATTGGCAAGTTAATAATGAAATCTTCGTTTATGGGGAACTCAACATTTAAGGCCCTTTCACATATATATATAGTTCAATACAAGCTGCAAGTAGCGAGTACTCGCTCTTATGGGCTAGTAACTGGCTGCAATGAGTTACTGGCGTGCACATAGAAAACTAACAAATGCTTCGCGTTTACACTGCAATACATATTTAAGATTGAATACCTAGTTTATTTTATATTTCACAATAAGTATAGTGTTTTTCGGGATATGATAGTTTGTATAATAGAGTAGTTGGCCCTACAGCAATGTACTGTGGATTGCGATAGTTATTCAAATATAATCACTTCAGCTTAGATCACAGAGATCCTTGAATTTAAACTACTGCTAGCATTCCCGGTCGATAAATATGAATAAATATATACTTTACTTAGTATTAATGTAAAAGCGATATATATATATATATTATTAATATATGAAGGCCTATGTTAGATGTTGGGCTCAAGTGCCAATCATTTTTTGTTGAAGTAAAAGTTGTGCTCTTGGAATATAGATACGTCCGTCTGTATATTAGTGAGATATTGCAGATACATATGCGCAGCACCTTGATGTTTTTTTCAGTAAATGTAGAGCCACTTGGGAACAGTCCTACCAGCAAACATCATTGTAATATTTTTGATGCATGAAGTCGTTGGCTACCATTCTCCAAAAATGTGTTTTCCTATAAAAACTCTTTAATTTTCATGAATTTCATTCTCGTCGAACGTAAATGAATAACCATACGACATGCAATTATAAAATGAACAACATATAATGAAAATATAGTATTTCATATCGCTTATTACCCCAGACTCATACTCGAAGATGTTGAACATGCGTATGCATGATCAAAGAACGACGCGAGGGTTGAAATTAAAACAAAGTCAGAAATGATAAGATAACTGCATAACCATACGAATGACCGTCATATCATAATAACTGTCGCACATATAGAGATTAATGAGATATATTTAATTCATGTATTATACATAGGCTAAGGGACATAGAAAATCAATTACATTTTCATAGGCTTACTTTGTAATTTATGTACAGTCACCCCATAATCTTGCATACACAACCATAGAAAAAGATAACCGTAAGACATATGGTGATTTCTGGAGGCGAAAGGAAACAACTAGAGCAGCAAATGCCCGCCAGGTCAATCACTTCTACTTTTCTTTCTTTATTATTAACGTTATAGTTTAAATATATATTTGTAATAATTATTGTTATGTCCTGCAGGTCCTGGTGGATGGTTTGTGATGTATATTAAGGAGTTATATGTGATGCATTTTATGTTCAAGTAATTTGTCTCTCATGTGAACGATGGTTCAATGTATTGCTGGTGATCAACATAAAACTGAATGTCGTATGGTTACGTGCCAAAATGCATATCGTATGGACATTGTGTCGTTCAGCAGAATTGTCCTCACGCACCCAATTGTGCATTCATTTTTGCAAGGGATGACTTAAAATGTCAAATGTATTTGTTTGATGGTGGTGAGTGCACTAATTTGTCAGCATATTAAAAAAGTAGTAAAGATAAGTTCTTATATAGTGCAGTATCCAGTCCTCAGGACTGCTCAAAGCACTTTACATTTACTCCCTAGCAGACCTGTTCAACAGAACACCACCTCGACTTCTCAGGGACACATTAAACCACACTGCAATTAATGCGCGAAGACTATTCGTACACAAATAACCACTACTGTCTATAGCCAGGTGCTCATCCATACAGCTGATTGAACTGAAACAATGTAGAGTAAACGAACTTGCCCAAGTTTCTACACCACCGCACATGATTCAAACCAGCATTCTCTCAGTCGAGAGTCCGGGGCTCTTACCGCTGCGCTACTGCGTTCCACATTTATGATATAACTTAGCACAATTCCTATCCCTGGTGCTTGTGCCTTGTCTGGGCGGGATGACTTGCGCGTTCTGTCGATCCTCAGAGCTATGCCGGTGGGAGCCTTGTGCTCCTGGCAGGTTCAACCAAGTCGGACAGATCATGGGGGAGGAGCCAGACAAAATAAGAACCTTGGTCCTCCAGGTTGGGGGTTTAGCACAATGCTAGCAACTCTGTTTTGTAAAAGAAAATTAATGTTACGGAAACTGCGACGAAGATATCTTTCACACGTGTTCATGGCGGCCATCCAGAGTCAACGACTCGTATAACTACCTGTGGTGAAATTCAAAAGGAAGCCACATATACGATTGTGGGAGTGTTGAGTGCAAAAACGAAGACCATGATTAGATTTTGGGATGTGAGGACCATGTATGAAACTGGAAAATTTGCGCATATAACCACAGTAATGCGACAATACAGCCAACACATCCTTGGAGTGAGCGAAAGCAGGTGACCCAGATCAGGTAGACTGACAACAGCAACAGCAGAGACGGTACTGTACTCCGGACGAGACGATAATCAGCATCGCGAACGTGTAATAGATTGACCATCTGATAATCAACAGCATGTGGCACCAATCTCTATTAGACGTGATAGTAAAGCTAGGGGCAGATGTCGAAAGTGACCATCATTTGATAACAGCTTACATCAAAAACTGAAAAGTACAGGACACCGAACAACGGATAAAAAAGATATGATGTTCAGAAGCTTAGGTACCCAGCACTGAAGAAAAGCGTCATTCGTGATGTAAAAAACAGATTTCGAGTTCTGAGCGGCCTTGAAGAAGAAAACGACTCCTCAGAAGCCATTAACACAACCTGGAGCCAGGTAGCCTCCATCTACACCAAGAGCAGTGAAGTCAGCCTAGGACACAGGCAAAGGAAGAGAACAGACTGGATGACACCAACAACATTGAAAGCATCAACAATAGAAGAGCAAAGCAACAAAGAAGAAGATACTGGAAGCAAAATCCGAACGCCTAACAGAAAGATATTATGAGCATTATAGAGAAGAACTTCGGGAGGTCAAGAGAGGTGTGCGAGCAGACAAGCAAGCTTATATGGAAGACCTAGCAAAACGGGCGGAACAAGCGGCTGAGAGAAATGAACCGTGTACAAAATAATCAAGAACATTAGCGGGTAAAGCCGTACCACTTCCAATACCCAAATTAAAGACAAGCAATGAAATCTCCTCATGACAGAGGAGCAAGAAACTGGATAGAGAAAACACTTCAGTGAAGTACTAAACAGGCCACCACCAGAAGAGGAAGCTATTGGTATTATCGAAAAATCAGAAGCAGATCTGGAGATAAACCGAGATGCTCCACAGAGAGCTGAACTCATTGCAGCCATCAGGACTTTAAAGAATGGAAAGGCACATGGGCACGATAACCACAATGCTGAACTGTTCAATAAAAGCAGACCCCGGTCTTGCAGCTAAGATTCTGGAACCCTTGTCCACAGTCATCTGTGAACGGGAACAGGTACCAACAGAATGGACCAAGGGAGTGATCGTCAAGATACCTAAGAAGGGGGCGATGGATCACCCTTTTGTCAGTACAAAGCAAGATCATGTGCAAGATCATCATGCAGCGAATCACAGAGGCTATAGATGCAACACTAAGGAAGGAACAGGCTGGGTTTCGCCGAGGAAGGGGATGCTCTGACCAGATTTTTACGCCGAGGAACATCATCGAGCAGTGTTCAGAGTGGCAAAGACAGCTATACATAAACTTTATAGATTTTGTGAACGCCTTTCACAGCATCTACATAGACTGCCTCTGACGCATTCTCAGATCATACGGAATATCATAACGCATCGTCAACATCATCCAAGCTTTCTACACCAACGTCACCTGCAATGTTGGAACCAGCAATATTTACTTTGACGTTAAGACAGGCGTGAGACAGGGCTGTGTTATGTCAGCTGTCCTTTTCAATGTTGTCATCAACTGGGTCATGAGACGAGTGACAGAAGATGTACCAAGAGAGCATCGCTGGACATACTTTTCTGCACTAGAGGATCTTGACTTTGCCGATGACATTGCTCTTCTGTTTCACATTCACAAACACATCCAGGAGAAGACAACCCGCCTTAGCAGTTTTGGCCGTCAGGTTGGTTTGCGAATTAGCCAGAAGAAGACGAAAGTCATGACTCTGAATGTTAACATGCCAGCATCAGTGAAGATGGACAACACGGACCATTCCAGCATTGACAAATTGATTTACCTTGGAAGTGCCATTAGCCAAGACGGAGGAGCTGGCATAGACATCCACAACAGACTGAACAAGAATTGTATTGCTACTGGCGTCCCCAGCTGCCGTCAATGGTGGAATCCTGACAGCTAAAAAGTACAGAAACGTCCAACTGGAGTCAGTGATAGTATCCTGATAGCTGAAACAGGCATATCAATCCCCAAATGAAGTGCATGATTGAATCCTGACAGCTGGAACATACACAGACACTGTAAAACTGCAGTCAATGATGGACCTGACTGCCGAAGCAGATACAGAAGCCCCTTCGCACAGCTGCAGTCCAAGATGGAAACCTAAGAGCTATGCCAGACACAGAAGTGACTTGGCTGCAGTAAATGGTGGAATCCTGACACATGGAATAGGTACAGAATCCCCAGCTGCTATACATTATAAAATTCACTAGATGGTGCAGGTGTTTGCATCGAAGTTGACACCATCCTTCTAAATAGAAATGTCAACAACAACCTCCTGAAACCAGGCCACGTCCTCTGATTAATTTCTAAGAAGTTGTATTTGTTCAAAGTAATACAAAAGCAAAAAGATAGAAGATATGGCTTTGTGATCATTTGGACTCCGGCCAAAGCCAAATTGCATTAAAGAAAGATCCACATACTAACTGTTTATTGAGAAGATCTATCACGCCGAGTGGCTGCACCCATTCCAGTTGGGCCTACGCAGAAGGCCTTATTCTTAGCAGACACGGAACACTTCACCGGGACGGTTAAACATACATCAAATACTAGCTTAGAATTCTTCTCTATTCTTCTTGTCCGAAAGACTGCAGTTTTCACACATCCTTCTGATGTTGTGACATAAGTCAACGATGATTCAGTCATAAGTTCTGGTCATGGATCCGTCCTTGGTATGTATAAACCACCAAGTAGCTTAAGTGTACTTATGTCATAACCATACGACATCACATGACCATGCAACGTACATTGTTTTTGCAGTCGTAAAACTGTTTGAACAAATTCAACATTTATTTTTCTTTTGTAGTTGTTCTACATTGGTTTGCTACGTCTTACAAATGTGCTCTACTTTACAACTTCTCTTTCAGTAATACAACACATTTGATTAAAACGTATATAGTTTCTAAACAGTCGATAATTTAGGAACACTACACAAAAACAAATCTAAATGGTAATAAGATGTGTGTTGTATTGATACAAATTACGCTAAATAGCCAAGACACTGAAACCTTCCACAACTTTCTACAATAGTAACTATTAATATAATACATCCATTTAACAAACATTGAATTCACCTGAATATCGCATACTCATACAACATACTTCATAATAATTACACCCATGGTCATTTCCATTAAAACAGAGTTATTTGTAATGTGCTACCATGTAGCCCTACATCCCCGCTGACGTATCAACGTAATATATTCTATATGGAAATTTTTTACTTTTGTACTTTGAACGTTTGTTGTCACCTCTGATACATTTTGTATAAGAATTAACAAAATAATTCATTGTCTTAATGAAAAATAAATATACGATGCACTAGCTAAACACCCAAAAGCTATGTTGTCACAGAAGCTGCAATAAGTTGAGCATACACGCAAACAACCAAAACTGTCAAATATAAAATATATCATTCGCATTGGAACGTATGCAATACAAGAAAATATGTGGATTCGTGTGGTTATTTTGGGATTATCACTTCAAACGTTGACCCACTTCTATTGCCACAAACGTAGGGTTGAAGGCGGCCAATTTCCTGGTGGGGTTCGCTAACATGCCTAGTTTATAAAACCGATGAAACTCGGCCTGGAAATGTGTGTATTCGACACCGAGTCCACTAATTAAATCCATTATCTATGTTCATCTGTTTGGCGGTAGGCACACGTAAACGCAGAAGATCGTTTCCGAAAATAGTCGTACAGACGTTTCGTTTGATATAAATTTGAACAATGTTTCATAACGCGAAACGTCTATCCAACTAAACCAACCCCAACTTGTCGGCTATTCTCGGAACAATATACAGTTTCAGCTATAAATGTTTCGGTCTACGTATCGCTAATGCCATAACATACAGGCACTGACATCAGCAGAATGTGCCGTTATTTCGAAACAAACATGATTTCGTTTTATAGACGATGTAAGACAGATATTCAAGTGTATTTAAAACATACCAGGACTGGGAAAGCAGTAATAATTGTACAGTAATTAACGTTTACGAACAAGTCAACACATCCGCTGGTTAAAAATCATTCATGCATGACATGATGGTCCAGTCGGAGCTTCGAACTTACAGCTGAAACTATATAATAGCATAAAATACGCTTTACACTAATCATAATATGATCAGTCCATTTACGTCCGTCTAACGTTCGGTACGAAGTTTGAAACTGGTTTAATAAAACCTTAGGAAATTTAGAATTTCGAAAAAAGAGGTATATTTTTCGAGGGGTCGTATAATGATCCCTGAACATTTGGCACCTGCGGTGCAAGCCGACTAGCACGAAAACGCAAACATACCCGCACACATGGCAATATGCCTGTATGCATACACACAACACGCACGCACACACGCACACACGCACACACACACACACACACACACACACACACACACACACACACATACATAAACACGCACACCATTTCATTTCCAAATAAAATACCATTAGTTTGTCAGACAACGAATTTAATATATTGCAAAGCCAAAGCACTAACACTACCCCCTTAGTTTTCATAACCACCGTACTCATACATAATAGGCTATATATGTACTAATTGCAGAACTAAATAGTTAGTGTTAGTATCAAAATGATTCGAAGTATAATGTATGTATTTGTTTAAAAAAATTGCTGCATATACGTGTCTCGTTTTACCACACATGCTGACACATTTTATCGTGTATCCTTATAATTAGTAGACATAATTATAGCTGATTATGTACATGTTGAAAAACATTTAAACAACCCAATATTCACAAAATAGCTCATAAACATCACAACAGAAAGTGTCATCCATGCATTTTGTGACCACTAGAGGTCACAGATAAATCCTGGCACGGGTGACAGCTTGTAACATTTAAGTGTCCCTTAAGTGATTTTTTTCAGATCTCTTAGACAACTTTTGAATCATAAAAATAGTAACAGTAAATGCCAACCTGCGAAACACGTACACATCCTACAGGAGATATAGTGTTACAAAACAATAATGATATTACAAAACAAGTGGGTACATTTCCAATAATTACTTTCAAACGAGCAGGTAACGAATTGTTGGCGATAAATTGCTAATAAACATTATTAAAATACCTAGCCCATTCTTGTTTTTTGGCTGACGTTTGCAATTATTCCGAAGAGGCTGGTTTTTTGGTATGTTGGCGCACTCGCTCTACTCAATTGATTAGTGAATGCCTTGGTGACAACACACGTTATTCAAGCATTCGGCTTATCTACAATTATTAATTTCAGTAACTCTTCAAAAATAATTTTCTTGTACACTAAGTGTTTTCTTGTACACTAAGTGTGATCTATTTATTTATGAAATATACAAATTTAACAAAACTGTAAACTTTCATTACGATTATTATACATATGGATACAGGTGTTTGTTTGAACATGGACAAAGTGCGAGAAGGAACGTATGTGAGAAACACGTCCTGTGAACTACTAGCGGCTACTAGCTGTGTAGCTAATAGGGTTTGTAAACTGGCGCATAGTCGTAACAGCGGTACCGCAACTAGCCTTGACCTGTACTTCAACGGGTGTGACTTTGCATGGAATTCTAACGGCTAGTAGCTAGTAGCGAACTCTATATGACTGTTGTGAATGGGCCTTTAATACCCAGCCAGGTCACCAGTACTAACCTGTAGCCACTCAAGTGGTTAGTGCTATCAACTTACGTTGTCGTTTTCGTGTGTCCTCGCTAAAATTATGTTTGCAATGTTCTTGATATAGCTCAAATCAAGCCCAACTTTCGCAGACAAATCAATGCCTATGACGATGTCATGACCAATCGATACAGTCCTGTAGTACCAAGGCCTGCAAGGATGGCAAATGTTTCAGACAAATGCACATAGTGCTGAGAAGCTACACTGGTGTTACGCAAAGAAAGTTAGTTATTATTAATTATTATTATCTTCTAATTCATGTTGCCAATCACCGTCAAACGTTTACTAAAACTGAATCGTATAGAACATGTTATATATTACTATCGTTGACATACTAAAAGACGTCGGATATTTTGTTTTATAGATCAGTGTGACATAAACTATTTTCAAGAAGAAAAATAAATTGTTACGCGAATTAGATGGAGATACGATATAATACGAAAAATTCAGTCAACTAGCTAGGTTATGACGGCTTCACCGCGTCATGTTATAAAGTGTATAAATTGTAAACAGCGACAGCGGTGGTCGCATTCATCGACGTTTGCATTTTTATAAAACATGTGAAAACATTTACATTGTTTTTTCTCTTAATCTTGTACTACATGGATATGTGTTGATATCAATATAGTAACACCATGTGTTATGTAAGTTGGTTTTGGGACAAAGCCTAAATAAAAAGTCACCTTCGAAAAAGTTTCCTGACGAAACGACGCGCTGCAGGCGCTGTGCACAGCGTCGGTTCATCCAAGCTATTCGGTCGCAATGGAAATCGACATCGTGCCATCTTATAGTGGCAAACATTTCCTTCCAAGCGATTTTATTAATTGTATTGAATGTGAAATGGGATTTTCCCGTCGCCGGATTCACGACAATTCCGGCCATTCACCTGGGCATGTGACATGTACAGCTTATGGTTACCGGCGCCCACTCTGGCACACACAGTGTCGGAGTCGTTGTAACTGTGTTACGCGTTCAATATTTCACAAACGTGAAATTCATAGAGTAAATAAGCAGTTTATTTAATAACTTAATGATTAAGGACATATGCAGTATATATTATGCGAATCCTTGGAAAGCCGAACAAATGTTAAAGGCAATAAAACGAGTTTTCTAGTAAAACGCGCTGGAGGCATACCTGAATCCGTGTGCTCTGATAATTCATCTATTTTTTTATATGTGACCGGCAATTTAGCTGCCGGTTCATGTTGGTACAGCTATACCACAAATAACGAACAGATTTGGCCACTATTTACATATCGTTATCACTGCCGAAAGAGTTGTCAAAATTGTCTGCATTTGAACCGGACTGCATTACATGTGGCATGTTTGAAGCATCCGCCGCGTGACATTATCAGCCGCTAGGGCGGCGCTTTCAACTTCAACGCACAAAATCGAAATATCACTATTTAAAGCACTTTGTGTGCAATCATTATTGAAGCTTACGCATCATCAGCCAATATTTCAACAAGACATTATACGACAGGAATAGAGAGGTGGGAAATTTGTTCTAAAATGGTGGAACGTTGGTTTCAAATATATGAGACATGGGCCGTTCAATCCTGCATTAGTCCAAGAATGGGAATAAAAATAGAAAGTGGCAAAACACTTTGGCGCTTCGGAAGTGATATAATATAATTGTAATACAATGCTCCATTCACCGGTGCATTAATATATACATATCATTGTGTGGTGGTGCATGCTATTTTGTCAGGTTGTTAACTCTCAGCATGTCTGAAATATGACACGACAATTTTTCCAGACAATGGTAGACTACCCAACGGACAGAACAATAACGCTGATCGTTTTACACGACTGGAACCGAAGACAACCTAATCTATTTTGTTAAGGCAATTTTTGGCCGAATCGTTACTTGCCGAAGAAAAGCATGAACGTTGCACCATACCGGGTGTATATTTAAAATTGCACGGCAAATCCGATTGGAAGGGCTCCACCTCAGATTACGTGTCATTGACCATGAATTTCAAGGTAAAATGTTACTGAACATGAACTATGTTTGTCCAATTCCACCACTTTTTTGTATGCACGGTCTATATTGTACGTATCGTGTATGCACGTAATCATATTGGTTCCAATTCAGTTAGCTTATGTCAAGGTCAAATATAATTAATTGTGAGGTTTCATGGTCAAACGTGAATGGTAATAAAAATAGAATTTTTCAGTAGCGTCGCTGTTTTTGTATGTGTGCATGACCGATCCAAATCTGATGTTGATTTAGACCGTGAATATCAAGATCACATGTCAGTAACATGGAAATATCAAGATCAAATGGCAATGATAGACATATCCTGCAATTTTCAGCCGTCTGACAATCTCGACAAAGCTATCTCTTAAGAAACAGAATGGACTGACAAAGTATCTGTTTCCCACATTCTGTTGAAGAGTAAACGCTTGTCATGATGCTCGGAGGGCTTCACATGGAGAACAACTTGTGGTTTTACTTGGGGGACATCCTATAAATATTCGGTTGGTATAGTGACTAGGAATACGGTTAATACTTCCTGAAAGTTGCGCATATTACTAAAACGCTATAAATCATGCTCATCAAGTCCCTACGTCTGCTTTGGCCGTGCCGAAAGCGGCATTCGATGCAGCAAGTAACGCTGGTGGAGCGGTAGAGATAGATGCTTGGAGAACGAATAATACGCACAATTTCCCAACATTCGCATTCTGTGACTTCATCTTGCGAATGGAGAAACGTGCTCTCATCTTTGTTACATCGAGAATAGAACTTTGATCACTATGTCACCTGCATGTAAGCACTTGTTCTCGTGTTCTTCAATCTCGCCCACATAAATTACTGTCGCAGCGTGCACGTGGATAAAAGAAAGACATTGCCCCGTGCAGCGTTGACGATGTTCATCGAAGTTGATTGGGTAGTGCTCAATACGATTCGCCGGTTCTCCGTAATATATCCGTCGACCAATCGCACGTGATTGGAAAATTGTGAAGGGAAAGGCAGAACCGTTGGTCTTACTGAAAACTCAGCAGCTCTCCAAAGATGGCTTCGTGCGGGACCAGAGTTGGCACGGCTCTTGCAGGAATTTGAATAACATATATCAGACACAGCAGTCGCAGCAACGAGATGCACCAATAACAAACTTTGGCTATTCAGCGAAAGTTACATTCGATGCCTCTGCTCTAGTCGGCAATACTGAATTCCCTTCGAGCCTTAGTGCAGCTGCTTGGTTGTGCTCCACAATTAAGCATGCGGTCTGTGGTGGAAACAACCTTGAAGCCCGAGACAGTTGGCCAGGCCAGTTTGAAAGCGACCGTCTGGAACTTGCAACTGTGGGTGGCATTCGGATAAGGTCGAACCTTCAGAAACATACACGTCAATACCGTGTGTGTCAGCCTTGGAGTGCGGAAGGCCAATGGAAACCGGATTTCCACGCCATGATGGGCTGTGAGGTAGTTTCAGCATTGTATGGCGTGGGGCAAAAGTCGTCTTGGAAGGCTTGGTCTGATGTTCCTGGGGTGACAGAGGATTTTTTTACCATTTCAAGGTCACCGTATATAGAGATAGACGTGAGTATTCCAGAATTAGCTTGGATGGGGACGTTCGTTATCACAATGTATGATAAGAAGAAGGTAAAGAAAAGGGGGTGGGATTCACAGATTTATGGGGATACGCTGTTGGGAGGGAAGATATGTACATGAGAGATGGCCTCCATCTAAGTGGAAAGAGGGCAGCAGCTTCTCAGAGAACCTGCTGCGATATGTTGAGAGTAGGACAGGTTGCATATATTTAAACAAGATTCGCAGAGGCATAGATAAAGACAGTACAAATAAATCAGCAGTCTGGAAAACTGTTCTGAAGCTGGATATAAAGTTGCTTGTTTAAATGCAAGGAGTATAGTAAACATAAAAAATGAACTAAACTTTATGGTAGAAGATATTGACCCTCACATAATAGGTATAACCGAATCATGGGTCACCACCGATATATCAAATGCCGAATTGGAACTGACAGGATATGTAATGTTTAGGAAAGATAGAATAGAAAGAAGGGGAGGTGGAGTTATTTTATATATTAAAGAATCTATATCCAGGTTTATGAAAAAAAAATTAGAAAAAGAAGCAGATTGCGAAGGAGCTGTTTTGTGTTAACATATTACAGGAAATTCAATGATGACGGTCGGGTTAGTTTATCGAATTCCAAACACAAACACAGAAGAGAATGAAAAAGTACAAAACGCTATAAGGGAAATGAGCAAACGAGACTGTGTTATTATGGCAGATTTTAACAATGGAAATCGCTACAGAGTATGGGGAGTGAGGACCACAAAGTTTTAGTTTTAGTACAAGATAGTTTCCTTTCTTAACATGTGCTACAACCAACCAGGGGTGAGATGATAACATACATAGTTTTGACCTAACAGAACTAATTGACAATGTTGAGATATGTGAGCCATTGGGGAGTAGTGATCACAACGAGATACATTTTATCATCAAAGAAAAATCAGAAAGGAATAGTAAAAAACAGTGCAGGAGAAATTTCAAGAAAGGAAGATATAAGGAAATTAGGAAATATTTAGCAAAAATAGATTGGAATAACACACTGAAGAATAAGAGAGCAACAGAATGCTGGAATATCTTAGAGTGAAATTATGCATCGTCGATAAAATTGTTCCCTTCACAAAAGAAAGGAAACGGTCCAAAATGAAACACTTATCGAAAGAAACCATTGGAACAATTAAGTGCAAACAAATGATGTGGAAGTCATGTAGACGTTGGAAAAGATGAAGACTACAACATTTATAAACAAGCACTAAACCAAGCTACAGCTGAAATTAGAAATTCAAAGAGAAACTATGAACACAAATTAGGATAACGTCGGTTCTCTAGAAGAAAGACTGGAAATATAATATCAGACGGATTCGTAATGGCAGAAGACCCGAAAGAATATTTTAGTTATGTGTTTACCATAGAAGATATTAGTTCATTGTCAGTACCAGAGGCAAAGTTTAAGGGGCAGAATGAGACTATTTAGGAAAGTTAATTGTAACCCCGGAAATGGTAGCTAAGAAAATAGCGGCTATGAAGGATAATAAATCACCTTGAGTGAATGGGATTCCGCCCAAACTACTATTTGAAATTGTAGAACAAATTAGCATACCGTTTGAAACAGTTTTCTATTTGTCATTAGAAGAGGGAGTGGTTCCTTTAGAATGAAAAGAAGCAAACATTATACCGTTATTTTAAAAAAAAGGTTCAATAAACAAGTCAGAGAATCATAGATGAGTGAGTTTATTAGAGACTAATTAAAGATCACATGGTGAATTTTCTTGTTAAATATAACTTGATTAACCCATTTCAACATGGGTTTCTAAAAGCGAGGTCATTCTAAACAAATATGATATGTTTTTTGGAAGATATAACTAAGTGGGTAGACGAGGGATCACCAGTAGATATCATCTACATAGATTTTTAAAAAGCTTTTTACAAAGTGCCACATCAAAGATTACTGCTTAAACTGGCAACGTACGTTTATTTACAAAATCGAACGAGTTCAAAAGAAATTCATTAAATACATATGTTACAAATCCATAATACAGTACTCCTCTGACAGTTATCCTGAGCTTTGCCATCATTTTAGACAACTTTCCCTTCAACATTGTAGGCAAGTTGCAGATCTTATGTTTTTACACAAGTGTGTGCACTCCCAACTAGTCTCGTCGTATCTGGTAGGGGCTATCCAATTTCACTGTCGTTCACGATCTCTACGAAACTGCATCCCTTTTAGAGTTTCCAATAGCAGAATCAACACTAGAAAACACTGTGTTGTGAATAGATCTATGGCTATTTGGAACACCTTGTATTTTAGTGATCCAACTTGTGATATACATTCAGGAGCTGAACCATTTAGATCCTCAATTCAAAAACATTTCTATATATAACATATGTTTGCCTGGTATATTTGATGTTGATATTGTGTGTTTTTTATGTCCTTATTGTTTTTATTATTCTATTAATGTTTTATTATTTATATGTATTGTTTAAGTTATCGGTCATGTTACTGGGTTCAATGGACCTGTTGGAATCTGAATAATACACTACAATACAATACAAAAACCTAAAGTCCCATGGCATAGGAAATGGTTTAATTAACTGGATAGAAAAAAACGGCTGATTGACAGAAGACAACGGGTAATTGTTGATGGGGAGGCTTCAAACTGGAAATCAGTTATGAGTGGTGTACAACAGGGATCAGTACTGGAACCAATATTATTCCTAATATATATCAACGATTTGGACGATGATATAACAAGCAAGTTTTAAATCTGCGGACGATACAAAAGTGTTTAGAAGGATTAAAAGTGATGGAGATTGAAAGCATTTACAAGACGATCTTGACAGGTTGATCAAATGGTCTGAAATGCGGAAAATGTTGTTCAATTCTTGGAAATGTAAACGAAGATTTATGGGGGGGTACCGTACTAAGAACTACTGTAAAAGAAAAGGACATATTATTAACCATTAGTGCTGATATGAAGGTTTCAGAGCAGTGCATAATTGCAGCTTCAAAGGGAAATCAAATCCTTGAATTAATTAGGCGAAATATAGCGTATTAGGAAAAAGTTATAATACCGCTGTACTAAACAATAGTTTTAGAATATTGTATACAAGCGTGGAGGCCATACCGCAAGAAGGACATAGATATGCTAGAAAGAGTACAGAGGAGAGCGACTAAAATGATACCAAAACTGAGGAATCCTAGTTATGGAAAACGCCTAAAAGAATGTGGTTTAACAACAGTAGAGACCAGGAGATTGAGAGGAAATCAAATAGAAGTGTTTACAATATGGAATGGTTATGAAAATATTTATAGAAATATTTGTTCTGAGTTAAGAAAGACTAGAGGACATGAAGTTATATTAGTAAAGGAGCAGTGTAGATTAGATATTATACATTCTCATTTTCACAAAGGACTCTAAATTAATGGAACAGATTATCTGCTGAATATGTGAGTGGTAGTAGTAAAATACATAAAATGGACACATATCCCAGAAGGGCGGGATACACGAAGATAAAATGGTTGGACTCTGGAAAAGCCAAACGGCTTCCTTGTCAACTTGCCATCTACAGTTAATTCTCTGGGTGACAAACTTGTTAAATCTTGTTAAATAAGACAAGTGTATGAATAAAAAAATTTACAAACAATACTTACATATTTACTATTAGTATGTACGTACGTATGTATATATATATATATATATATATACGTGCGTACGTACGTGAGTCATTATACTTTCTGACCATCAGTTGATGTCCGATGTATGGAAATGTTCCTAAACGTTATTTTTTATGAAATTACAAGCAAATAATGTATTGCAGAATGTAAACATGTAAAATACACTATAGGTCATTTTTCAAATATAGTTTTCTTAAGCGAGTCAACCATAACGCCTTGTAGACCAAAACAGCCTATCCGAGTTGGCGTTCCTCATTGAAAACGCATCTGAAAGCAAATTAATGTACACTCTAAAGTGATAGGTTTATGTTAGTCGAATGTATATATTGTGGTGTTGCTAGATTTTCCATATTAATATTTGTCATCAATATATGACACACCCTTTAGATGAATCCATAAGTATTTTCAACATGGTTACCGACAAGTTTGCATCTTACACACAGCTCAGAAAATGATGTTTTCGACCCATTATGTGGCGCCACAGTTTGCTTGACGTCACCGCGTCGTGATGAATACAGCGTTTGCTGTGTGATTTTTGTGGTTAAAACATAAATCAGGTAAGAAACGTTATTTTTTCACCGTATGTTTATTGAATATCAACACATATAGTATATGAGATGCAGTTATTAGTTATAATCGAAAATATGGTGAGAGAGGCCATGATAATTGATATATCTAACAACAGCGATAATAAAGTGGGTGTTTCTCGTAAACTCCAGAAAACCATTAATTTCTGAGCACCGTTGCTATCAACAGCTTCACCATAGCGCGTAACAGTTTCATCAATTCTTCCTAAGACCTGTACAAAATTACATACGAAAAAGTAAAAGCGAGTTTAACTAAGCTAATATGAGCATCGATGCACACAACAGAAAGCAGTAAAATGGTTACAATGCAAGTTAATGCGCTTTATGGTACATTTCTGTTCACCGGCATGGTAACGGTGTGGAATTGCTTTGCTCCAGCATATAGCACACTCAGTTTCTTGAAATGTAATTTTTGACAAAAGAACTATATATTCAGCATAACCAATTACCATACATGCATATATTTTACTTGTACTAACTAATGTTTTGTGTTATTTAAACAAAATTTTCGTTTAGCTCTGTTCCAAAGCCCCATTGATGGTCTAAAAGTATAACGACTCATGTACGTACACACGCACGCACGCACACACACATAAACACACACACACACACACACACACACACACACACACACACACACACACACACACACACACACACACACACACACACACACACACACACACACACACACACACACGCACAAATTCATACATACAAAAACAGCGATGCTATTGAATAAATGTATAATCACTTTCAGTAATATTTGACCTGGACATTTAAGATAAATAACACACAATCATAATCTATAAGCATATACATATAAGTATTATACATACACAATAATTATACATACATATATATACATACATAAATATTTGACCATGAAATTCAAGGCCACTGACATACCACATACGTACGTACACACATATATACGTAATTACACACCTACATTCGTACATACATACAAAAACAGTGGTGGTATTGAAAGAGACATTCAGATACTTTTAAATTCAAGGTCAATGACACGTAATCTCAAGAGAAGCCCCGTCGAATCGGATTCGCAGTAAAATTACATAATTATATGGTCCAATTGTCATGCTTTTATCCGGCAAATAACGACACTCTCCACTAGACAGACTACTGCCCGTAGATTCTGGTACGATGTAAACACTACTTACAAAAATCTCGTTTCCACTTTTCTGCCCCAGAATTCTTCAAGCCAGAACCTAGGGTAGATATACCCAATGCCAGTGACCGTACCAAATGTCTGCCAGTAGTCTTGACCGCCGGTTTTGTAGTTACGTTTGAACGCTTCAATCACCTTCGTCGGAAGATAGGTCAAGGTATTGTCGATTTTCGGTCGATTATATATGAAACACATTTCATCGAAGTCCACCTGGTTTCATAATGAACAAAAGGGAATATTCTCACGGATGCAAGTAATAGAATTATAGCTTGAGCTATTGTAGCCATACCAGTAAACATATTCATCCTCCACAAGGGATAACTTATACATTGTCAGCAGCTGCATGGGGCCGTAGACCCCTCAACATGAACACCATCCACGTCCTTAGTTTGACACTCGTGTGCTGCGGGCATTTTCACGAAATATAGGTAGATACGCACGCAACCACGCACGCACACACACACACACACACACACTCGATTACTGTTAATAGAGAAACACACATACATTCCGGCCGTCGATGGACGACTTTGTAGTCGGGCTACTCAGTGATTCCATTTTCGAATGAAATTGATGACACATTTCGAAGTTAGTCTCTTTTGCAGAATTGTGGAACTCAGCCGTAAAGACATCGCGCAAATGTTTGACATTTTCTGTGGCTTCAGCCATAATTATTTTTACTGTTTCCGTTGCCTATAAAGACAACAATGCCACTTTGACAATCAAGACATCATGACATCTGACATGTGTGAGCATGCGTGTATTTATATACATACATTTATAATTGATGTATGTATATCATTATATGTATGTATCATGTATGTATGTATGTACGTACGTATGTACGTATGTATGTATGTATGTATGTATGTATATACGTATGTATGTATGTATGTATGTTTATGTGTGTATGTATTGATCTACCTTCTTCTCGTTGGGCAACGGTATTAAGCAAGGTGGAACATTATCCCCTTCACGTTTACCTTTTACAGAAGAAAACACCAAAATGTGTACAATTGAGATTTCAGTTTTGGTCAAAGATGTATTTTGATAAAATTTGTCATGTGTATAGAAGAAGTATTGGAGGATTTCGAGGCAAAATAATTTCACACAAGGATCGTTTGTATGCTACATTGAACACGGGACCCAATTTGTGAGCATCATCTCCGTAATGAAAGGATATAGACATCTTCACCGAGCTGGAACAAAACTAAATGTAACGCTATGTGACCGAATATTTATCCTACAGAGCATATATTTGTAGTAAATGACAATAATATTATTTTGAATATTTAATAATATTTGTTATCCTTCTTAAATGCTTTACATGTTGAAAGCTTCATGAATTTTGTGTCGTGTAATTATTGCTCTTTATCAAATCCAACTACACACAATTAAAGGAATGCATATTTATTTAGACACACGGTATACCTGATCATAACGGTCTTTACCCCAAACAGTTGCATCAGAAAATAAGAAGTTATCCTGAATAGGTAACGAGTGGTCCACAGTCAAGATTGGTAGGTTTCGTATTGCCTCGGATCACTATTGTGCACTGTCACACAAACAGCTTCAAGCTTCATCTTCTTAATAGTCTGCTCACTGATTGTCACCAAGCATGATCTGTGAGAAGTAGTCGCGCTAAATGCCATTACTAGTTATTTTGCTAGTAATTTTTATATACAAATGGGTATTTAACACGTTTAGTAATATGAATTAATTCAGCGGAGATTCAATGATGCATCGACGCGACGCGTTACGGAGATAACACGTTACGGATATGATAAACAAAACGCACTGTGTATATACAGAGATATTTGCTGATTCTTAATGATCCTGTTTTTGAATTATGCGTAACCATGAATAGCGCGTGAAAAAGTTACATACGTAAACCCATTTTTTACTATTGTACACCGTTTTGTGGGGATAAAGAACCTTACTTGGGTACTGTATTGTAAAATCATTAATAATTTTGTGAGAGCACTAAATATGATGCCGAGATTCATACAAATGCACGTGTTGGTCAAACTGATGAGAATAATGATTCTTCCACCTTGAAACGGTCGGTGAAAGTACTGGCCTTCTGGTTATCCGGTTTACAAGAGCGTTACAGAGATGACGCGCTACGGAGATGACAAACAACACGCTATCCGCAATTGCGCATTATTGTCACAATTTTCAAAGTCAACTTTGATAAAGTCTACAGAAGTAACGGTTGTACTTAGGATAACATAAAAAAAAATTAAAGCTTTAATAAAAAGTTCCCCCCTGTCATGTGCGGTTGATAACCGTTACGGAGATGACACCAATTTGTACCATTATTTTAACCAACACGGTGAAAAACGTAAACTAATGTCCTTCATATTTATCACACAGTTGCGTCAATACGTCTGTTTTAAATAAACAGTTCCATTATTACATTATCAGTCGCATTTTTTGTTGGGTAATAGTTACAAAGAAAAAATATGAGTGGGACACGCCGTTTTTGTAATTTGTAGTCATTTAAATGTACATCAGCCATTCCAGCGTCACTTCCGTGACGAAAGGTACTCAAATTGTAGTGATATTGTTATACTGCATCTACATTCCTGAACAAATTTGAACTGTTGTAGTTATTTCAAAGACCATGAACAGCTCTTTAATTTAGCGAAACACGTTTTTAATTCTGCCAAAAATTTCATGGGAAAATTGAGAGGTGAGAAATATGATTTCCGTGACAGCTACTATTCCAAATATATAGACTGAATACATGGTTCATCCATTTCGTAGTCTTCTAGGAGAGATATACAATTGTACCTCACATAATTGGCTACATGGAGGTTTGTAGATTCCTAAATGAGACAAGTTATCAGGAATCAGTCATTTTCCGTTTTTGGAGAGTGATGTATGTGCGTGACTTCCGTGACAACAAAATGTGACTTAAAGTGACGAGTAGCTCCACCAGTATAAACATTAGGTAAAAGTTGTTAAATATTCTTATTATTTAATTTAGATAAAATCCCAAGACATAAAGCACAGTAAACACATCAAGTCCAAAGTACCATTTGATGATAAAGGTTTCTCAAAATATTCTTATGTCCAAATCCTGTGCATATATGAAGTAAATGAACGATAAAATGTTGCATGAATTACATTTAAAAGTGTGGTGTAGGTGCATTTATTCTATGAATACTTTAAAGAAATCATAAATCACGTTTTGATCTCTAGTATGTTCAAAGTTAGTTCTTTCCTGGCTTCCTACTATGTAGAGCAGAACAGATTTACCACTATTATTATTAAATATAATGTATTAACTATAACCGGGGTTGGTATTATACATATATGATATCCTTGATGGGATGCCAGTTGTAGAGATTACCACTTCTGTTAAGAAAATTCCGACAAACATCATTGTCATTTAGTTGCAGCACCTAGAAGAAAAATCAATTTAAAACTAGAACTGCACATTAACTAAAACTATAGTGGTACATGTTAACACACACAATGTAGTGAGGGTTATGATATAAATATTTTGTGAATAATGTACAATTATCTTGTATTACATAATTTAAGGTTTGAGAAGTTTTCTGTTCTTACATTTTCATTGTTTGATTTATCTGCTTCCTTCCTTCAATTTCTGGCTATTCTTCTTAAAACTTATTCACTTAAAACATTCCCATATTTGTTATTCTTTAATTAATTTGTCCAGCTCCTGCAGCTAACTTTGTATTCGGGAGATATCCCACTTGATTGTACTTTCTCTCTGAGTGAGTGGCATCCTGGCTCCAGAGCAGTAACTTAAGGAACATAATATAACTGTAATAACATATTACTATGTTGTTTTAAAAGCAGACGGTCCATCATTTGTATGATCATACATGCTTAATTAACCAAATTTATGTGTTACTTGTATAGTGCGACTTCCATGGCGAATCAGCATGACTTTTGTAACATATTTTGATGTGCATTTATTCACTACAATAATACACTTAATTATACATTAGGCATGCCTCGGCTACTGTAATTGTAGGATATTCATAAACATATCAAACATTTCTACATTATGTATTACCTAAGAAATAAAAACAAACACTTGTGTGGCGTGACTTCCGTGACAAATCATTGTGACTTCCGTGACAGACCTTGAGGTAGATTTCCTAACTACATAAAAACACTTACATTATACATTAGGCCAGCCCTATTTAGTTTAGTGCTACGAGATTTACAAACATAAAGGATTTTTCTAAACTATATATTTCCTTATACATAAAAAATACTTATTTTTGTGACTTACGTGACACCAAAATTAGGAAGATTACATCTTCTCAGCTCAAGAAACCGTGAGCAATTGTCAAACCAAATGCACTTTGCTGTAGTAGTGCTGCCAGTTGGTTATTTTACCTGCCAATTTAAGCCTGGCCAGATGAAGCTTTCCATGGAAAATTCACTTACCAAAAAACTATGTGTATTTGCTATATTTTAGGGTATTCGGAGGGGTGTGTCATCTTGGACCATAGTGATAGGAACGAAGTTACATATCCATGGGATATTTTGAATTTATTACCCCCAAATATACATATTTGTAAAAAGTTTTTCAACTCCTGGTGACATTTGAAAAAATCAGTATGATGTATACGTTAGCTTGGAATGGCTGATATATACATCTAACAAAATATGCTTGAAATATATGCCAAACTTGAATGGTCTAGGTAGGTAATCACAGGGGCTACTAAAAACAAAGTTTTGCAAAATTACTGACGATACAGAAGACGTTATATGACGGGGACAAAATATTTGTAATTGTACACGTTTTCGCGTTTTTACTGTGTATATGGACAATTTGAATGTACAACTGCACAGATAACGTAGTCGATGTAGTCCTGGCACTACGGTTATTATTCACGTAATATGTACGTTGATGACCTAACTCGTCCGCCGAGGGACCAGAATATTACTCCTAGGGATGTGAGCACGACATATAATATAATGCTTGGAAATCCATGATTCTGAGAAATCCAGAAACTCAAATCTTGCCAATGACAATGAGGAGGAAAGAACTTAAGGTTAAAATATTTCTGCGGTCACATAAGTGGTGTGCGCAGCAGTAAAAAGGTGGGTCTTTAAAGCGGCCTTGAAATATCGAAGATGAGTTTTAGAAGTAACGTTAGTCGGCAGAGCATTCCATACTGTAGCAGCAGGATGAAAGAATGCGCAGTCCGTGATCTACCAACTACAAGGCTGTTCCACTCACCAGAAGTAAGACTGCTAATCTGCTAGACTAATACCCCCTGTAATATGGTGAAGGTGACATTTATCTTTTTCGTTCATAATATGAAAATAATTAATTACATTACTGTAATACAACAATTTTAACAGATTAGTAATAATGAGCTAAAATCGTTGCCGTATACTATGTCAAAGGATGTATCTGGCTTATTCGCCACAACATATGGCAGGTGGTAACTGGACAAGTGTATCATACACTACATCATGTATACACCTTTCACAAGCCATTCTTGTTTACTCTCAGAATTGAGCTGACCCGCGAGAAGGGGTGCATTCATAGCCCTGTCACAAAGGAATATTATGCAATTGTACTCACTTCAGATAGCATCTTCTTGAAGAATACGGACTCCCACGAAATGTTTTTTAGTAAACTTAAGGCTACTGCCTGTAACATATGTTTGAAGTGTACGAAGCATTGTACTCACACACGCACGCACGCACGCACACATACACACGCATAATCATAATAGTATTGTGTGTTTGTGATATATATATATATATATATATATATATATATATATGATATATATGATATATATTATATATATGATATGTATTATATATATGATATATATATATATATATGATATAATTATATTTAGATATATATCACCACCATCTTCTTGTCTCATGGTGATTACTTTAAAATACATTAGCAGGATTAACTTTGAATTTTAGCCTACCTATACGGAGAATACCCAGAAACACAAACATGTTAACAGTATTACTCTATATACCTGGTTCCTAAGTTATGATCGAATTACTGATCAAACTGGAGCACCCACCCAAATGGCAAGTGTATTTTGTTTTATAATATTTCAATGTTTGTTATATATCACGAGAAGGCTTTAAAAAAACTCGTCGCCATTGGTGTTTTTAGTCCAAACGATAAAAAATTTCATTTGTGTCAAGAATCAACATTTGAAACTAAAAATAAATAAAAAATGTCAGTCTATTGAAAAATAGCACATGTTGCATGATATCCGTAATGCGTGTTAGAAGGCTTATAACTTGTAAGTAGCATGCTAACATATTAGTCCATGAGCCATACAAATTTTGATTATCAAATTGTATAATTCTCACTCTAATTGTCAGTTACACGAATATCTAAGGGGTCCGAAAATAGGTGATGGACATTTCAGATGCGTAGCTTATTACCTTTTTTGGACGCCATCTTTAAACGTGGCTGCCATTTTAAGCGGAAGTCAACCTGTTCAAAACTTATGGCCTATAGCCAAATCTAGCGATTTGATGTTAAAGTCGTATAAAGCGAATCAATGTAAAAGTCCGACGGCAATATGCTCATATAATATTTTTTTTATCATTATTGTAAACAACACGGGAAATATAAATGTAAACGCAAACAGTGTATTTTTACACTATATTTTTAATTCAGAATTTGTAATATAACACAAATGACCATTGTTTACTTTCCTGTGAAACTTTGTGATATTTTGCTATAATAATTTCTATCATTTAAATGCCTTCTGTAATGCTTTTGTATGTTGTTGGTACACCGAAGCAAAAACGTAACCTCTTCTTCTTCTTCCATGTAAGTGCAAAATCCCACTCTGGAGCATTGTGGCACTGTTGTCATTACATAAAATTTTGATGAAGTTGCTGATTATGTGGTGCAGATTAAAATAATTAAAAACTGGATGTTCTGGTTTAAAAAACAGTTCTACACTGTTATGCTGGCTAAAAAGCAATAAAAGTACGTATAGTGCCTTCCATTGATGGGTGTCTAGGGTTGGGGATGTGACTATGCATTCAGGCAGCTGGTTCCATAGGCGAATACCAGCTTGGAAGAAGGAGTGCTTAAAGACATCAGTCCTGTAGTAGGGGGTGTATAGCGCAAGTTGTGGTCTCTTGTTGTCAGTGTGGATGGGTGAAGAAAAGTGGCTGCTGGTATGTCTATTAAGTGGTGTGACACACGGTACATCATGGTTATCTTAGCGGTTTGCCTTCGTTATTGTATGGATTTCCAGCCAAGATTCTGAGTCACTTCGGTAGGGCTAGTGCTGGTCTTGTAGTCCCCAGTCATGAATCTTTCGGCCCGCCGCTGGACAGCTTCTAGCCGTTGGGTGTTGATTTTGGTGTGGGGGTCCCATGATGTACTGACATATTCCATGATGGGTCTAACCAGTGTCTCGTAGCATTGTGCCTTGATCTTTGATGGGCAGCTACGGAGGTTCCTTGTTAGAAAGGCAAGGCTCTTGTTTGCGTTCTTAACGATGGTATCAATATGGGCATTCCAGTTCAGGTTTGCAGCTATTGTGACCCCATGGTACTTTCCGTTCTTTAGGAGAGAGAGGTCACTACCATGGATGGTGTAGGTGTAACTGGGTTGCGCTTACGGGTGATTTTAAAGAAACCACACTTGCTTTGATTTAATGCCATCTTCCAGTCTTTCTCCCATTTTTGTAGTTTCTTGAGATCATCCTGCAGGATTTGGCGGTCTTCCGTGTTGTTGATTTTTATGTACAGGAGGCTGTCATCTGCGAAGAGACGGCAAGTGGAGATGACCTTCTGTGGCATGTCGTTGAAGTAGTGAATGAACAGTAGGGGTCCTAGCACGCTTCCCTGTGGAACACCTGTCGTTTGACAACTCTTCTGGTATAGTACAGTAGAAATTAGCACGTTTTGTTATCCAATCCCGAGACGTTTTGGTTAAAAAGACAATTTTTGTTTTGACCAGTAGTTTTTCCTGAACTTCCAAAAAAAAAAACCCTGGGGAACCTCGATTTTTTTATGAACAATATACGAACCCTGTCAGTCGCTTTTTTTTATTTTCTTTTTATTGGCTGTATATATATACATGCAAAAGTGCCAGCAAAAGCTATATTTCTTACGCAAACTCAGGTCACTCAGTGTCTGCACACATGTTCTTCAAACCTTCTGCTACATCGAAAGCTCTATTACATCTGGGTTTCTTGTGCGATACGGCGACAATAGTTGTATGGTCCATCTGGATGAGTCGCGGGGGGGGGGGTGCAAGTGCACCCATGGTGAAATTCTAAGATGGCGTCTGTCCAATGAAAGATACGGTGCGATATTGTATTACTCACATCGTTGCATGACCAGATGCCTCGCGCCGCCATCATTGTTCTCGGAGTTCGTCCCATGGAATTTGACATTAATTAATAAATCTATAGATTGCAGAGTACGTCGAATGATTTGAACGTTACAACGAACGATACATATAGTATTATTATGCAGACACATTGCGTACAGGAAAGTTGCGAAGTACAAGTTATATAGACAAGTAGCCTTGTGACATGTGGGAGAAGTGTCTTATCAGAAAAAGGCAACAATTACTGAGTGCAGAATCCTATCACACGACGCGTCGCCCAATCATCGAGAAGATAGCAACTTTGTGAGTGGCCAGTGGCCTACGCTAACGTTTGCAACATATGGTGGAAATGGATGTATAATTGAGAGAAGCTGGACATTACCTGTCAAACTTCTTTCCGTGTAATATGGGATGGCAGAGTGGGATGTTGGCACAGCGAGAAAAATCCACACTACACGTAGTGGATTACAGACGAAATATCTCAACGGTGACAGATAATGTACGCTATTATTGCGGTGAACTTCCGTGCTTCTCATGTGATTAAAATGGCGGATGATTATAAAAAAAATTATTTCAAAGATGGTGACTGCCTCAGCTTCTGGTGTAGTCGTCTGTGTGTAGTCACGTGATTGGTGGAACTTAAGGGGTAACTAAGGTTTAATTGTGGTTATTTAGGGGTAAATAATGGGTAATTGTGTGTAACTAAGGGATAATTTTGGGTAATTAAGGGGTAATTAGGGATAATCAATGGGCCAATTGTGTGTGTTTAGGGGTAAATAATGAGTAATTAGGTAATTAAGAGGTAATTGAGGGCAATAAAGGATAATTAGGGGTAACTAAGATATTTTTTATGTATTTAGAAATGCCTGCTGTGGTCCCGCGCTTTTTCTGTGTAAAAAATGGAGGTGGAGTTACACGCTAAAGGCGCCACTGTCGTTGAGGTAAAGGTGACCAATCAACGAAGAGTATTTAGAAAATGCTCGGATGTATTTAAAATGGCGGGTGATTTTTTAAAACTTCAGTAGGATGCGTTGTTGCGTGGTTAGTTATTGTTGTTGACATCGTACGTGATGACGTCATCAGCGATGGCCCCTTCCCGTCTGAGAAGTTTCGGTGTGACAAATTAGGTGTGAACTATTTTAAGTAAATGAAACAAGGCAATTTTTTAATAGAGGAGTAGCATCCTAAGACGTGCGGGCTGACGGGCGGGTAAGGACCGCCTCCTATTAAGGGGTACCTATGGGTAATTAATGAGTAATTAGAGGTAATTAAAGGGTATTTAACGGTAATTAAGAGGTGATTAAGGGGTACTTATGGGTATCAAAGGGGTCATTAGTGTGCTTGCGCATCCATATGTGTAAGTGTGTGTGTGCGTGCGTGTGTAGTGTAATATAGTGTAGTTTAGTGTAGCCAAGTGTAGTGTAGTGTAGTCATATGTAGTCTAGTATAATGTAGTGTAGTCTAGTCTAGTGTAATGTAGTGTAGTCTAGTCTAGTGTAATGTAGTGTAGTCTAGTCTAGTGTAATGTAGTGTAGTCTAGTCTAGTGTAATGTAGTGTAGTCTAGTCTAGTGTAATGTAGTGTAGTCTAGTCTAGTGTAATGTAGTGTAGTCTAGTCTAGTGTAATGTAGTGTAGTCTAGTCTAGTGTAATGTAGTGTAGTCTAGTCTAGTGTAATGTAGTGTAGTCTAGTCTTGTGTACTGTAGTTTAGTGTAGTGTAGTTTATTGTAGTGCAGTTTAGTGTAGTGTATTCTAATGTGGTGTAGTGTAGAGAAGTGACATGTAGTGTAATGAAATGTAGTGTAGTGTATTCTCATAAGGCACGCTCACACAGTTATTAGTTGCTCGATGCTTGGGCGACGCGTCATGTGATAGGGTTCTGCACACGCTAATTGCTGTCTGTTTCTGATAAGACGCATCTCCCACATGTCATGAGGCTACTTGTCGATATAACTTGTACTTCCAACTTTCCTGTACGAAATGTGTCTATGCATAATAATACTAGTTCGTTGTAACGTTCAAATCTTTCGATATACTCTGCAATCTATAGATTGATGAATTAATGTCAAATTCCATGGGACGAACTCCGAGAACAATGGTGGCGGCGCGAGGCATCTGGTGATGCAATGATGTGAGTAATACAATATCACACAGTATCTTTCATTGGACAGACGCCATCTTAGAATTTCGCCATGGGTGCATTTGAACCCCCCCGCGACTCATCCAGATGGACCAAACAACTATTGGCGGCTTGAGTTTCGTGCATCGCAACACTGCGGCACAAACAGTCAGGGTTAGTGGCAAGGTGGTGGGGAAAAAAGCAGACCAGTTTAGAGGATCGATACAGGCAACGGGCAGAGAGAAAGGGAAGGAATGTATCCCCAGACGCCGAACATCCTCTGTTTTCATGCTATAGACTAATTTCTTCTGGCCGCTCGTCACTGACTAATGAACCGCACTCGAAACTAATTTGTTCCCTCGTCAATTAGACTAATGAATCAGTAAGGATAAGGATGATTTTATTTTCCCACCAGCATTACAAAAATACAAATTATGTATAATTATATACATGCATACACGTATTACATACATATACACACATACCGGCATATACAGGAATATTGAAATGTAAAATATATAATACAACTGAAAATATGCAATCAACAGAATATAGTATACAGAAACAATTGCTGTGGGATGGGAGACTCCCATTAAGATCAAAACTGATCGCTATCATAGGAGCCACCCAATAATTGACCTTCGTTTCCTTCCATCTCTGCCACTCTTCCCTGCCAGTCTGACACTGAGTGAGCCTGAGATGATTTGTGAGATGATTTTAAAACTTTTGTTGTAATTTATTTAACTCATTTAACATATTTCACTCAATTTAGTTGATTTTTTATTTATTTATTACTATTTTTTATTTTTACTGGCCAGTAAGTTAACGGTTAGGATACTTGTGTTGATTTGTATTTTATGTGGCCATTAACTCGCTAATATAAGAAATCAAGTGTTTGCCACAATATTAGATCTTACCATTGTGTATCGAAAGCCAATGTTTTAAAATCCAAACAAGAGCGATAATATTACATGTATATATTAATTGGACCAAAATGCGTAGTACTTAATAGAACAAACCGTTTTAGTAAACTCCCTCAAGATATTTTACGCAATGGATCTATATTCTAAATAAATAACAGCTATTGTATTAATTCCTTACATATTGTTAGAACAATTATAATAAATTTATGTAATGATTGTTAAGATATGCTTGAGTAAGAATATACAAGAATGCTTCGAGCCGCATTTGACATTTACTGGCAACAGCATTTGACAAACATAGCAGTATACAGAGGAATGTGTAGTCACTGATAAAATAAAAAGATGATTGAGATTTGCCGGACACTGCTACGCACATAAGGATGAAATGGCATCTAAGACCATCTTGTGGCAACCGACACATTGAAGAACCAAAGCAGCAAGACCAGCAGCATCTTGCATCAACTGCTTAAAAGAAGATGTGGATCTAGAGACGGAGGAGCTGAAGACGGCAATGGCAGACAGAGGGATCTGGAGACGGATGAAGCCACAAATATTCGACCCTATTGGCCGACATGAGTGAGTGAGTGAGTGAGTGAGTGAGTGAGTGAGTGAGTGAGTGAGTGAGTGAGTGAGTGAGTGAGTGAGTGAGTGAGTGAGTGAGTGAGTGAGTGAGTGAGTGAGTGAGTATTGCCTGGGCGATTTGAAAATGTGTGTTATGGATAGCCAACCTTGACATTGTTCATAAGTGTGTAGCCAAGGCGTAACGGTAGATCTTGGTTGATTTATTGGTGAACAATGCATAGTTAGTGCGATAGCATTTTAAATCCGAAAGCTCTGTTTGAGTAATTATATAAAGTAAAGTTAGAAACTATTGTTGAACATATTACCCATAATTCGCAGATATGAGGAAAACTGTCAAACTGAAAGATGGAAAAGAATTACGCATGTCGTCGACGGAGCTGTACCAGAGACTATTGGCCAAGGCTTCTGGACGACCAGATCGCAATGTCTTCTCACATGAGGTAGCAGCCGTAGCCCCAGCCTTATTCCACGACAATGGCACAATTCATTCATCGCCACATTCGATCCCCGTATTGTCTGCAATTATGAAATTGACGTCAAAGCCACAGTTGTGGATGGTTCTGGGCCTGGTTGGTAGTGTTCGACAGGTATGAAGTGCTCACAACCAAGGAACCCGAACAGAAGCGACGTAAATTGGGCAACATCCTTTCTGAAGATGTGTTGGTTAGACGTAACACTCCAGTACCTTCAGACACAAGTAATTTTCTTTTAAACAAGCACAACACATAGCAACTCATTAATTTCTTCTCTACATACCTACCTGAAACAAGGTATCGAGGTGCGTCACGCTGGTGACGAAGGAGATGCGGATACCACAACTGCGAAGTGTACCCTAGAAGTTGCAGAATCCCACGGGAATGTATGTGTCCGTTTTGATGATACAGATCTGCTTGTAATCGTGCTTCACCATGCGCATGAGAAGTCCACTATTTATTTTTAAAAACAAGGAAAGACTAATCAGTATCAACGCTGGACAACATGCTCTCGGAAAGGAGATGTGTAAGTGCTTGTCATTTGCACACGCTGTCTGGCTGTGACACAACGTCAGCTATCTACAGTAGTGGCAAAGTCAAACACATGAACGTTCTAGGATCTTCACACAGCTGAGAACATCCGTTGCCATATTCGACAGTAACAGTGCATCGAGCGCCGACATTGCAACAGCTGGGGAGCTGTATATGGTTTCGCTTTACACCAAAAGCAACTCAAATGTAACTCTCGACGACTTACGGTACATGCATATCATTTCATAAAAGTATGTCGCTATTAAAAGAATGCCGCCGACAAGTCGAACATACTACTTCCATTCAATGCACCTACAGGTTTCTACTTGGGTTAATCTGAAGACGGTATTGGACAGAAACACGTATGGCATCCACTGTGACGCACATTCAGTAGTGTCCGTCATCATAAAGAACCAGCACCCGAACATCTGTGTGTCTTGCAACTGCTCAAAGAAGCGTCTTACCTGTAGCGTCCACTGCAAATGTCAAGGACAGTGTGCAAAGGGCCCAAATATTGTACAGCTACCCGGCAGTGACTACGATGACAATGCTAATAATGTTAAACAAATGATGTATTAGACGATTACAGGTAGGAGATTTACGATCTCTCGTAGTTATATTCAAGTTTGAATGGCATACTATTCACTGTTTGATGTATAAGTGGCAGTCATGTGATCTTAGTTAAGATGTTAATTAAATCCCAGAACAATTTTGGGACGGAATGCTATATAAGAAATGTATTACTAATTAAATAATTGGTTATTTATTTAATTAAACTCCATCATTAATGTGTGGTTTAATATACCAGTATACATATCATTACAAACGTATTAACCGATAAATGAAATAGCTAAACAATATGTTTAACAAACGCAAACAAAGTGTTACTTCGAAATTGGACCGAAACACCGCAAAACAAGGATTGAAAAAAATACAAAGTTCCTCAAGGTTTATTTTGGTTGTTTTTTTGGAATTTCTGAACACTCTACTGGTCATGTTAAAACAAAAATTGGCTTTTTAACCAAAATGTCCGGGTCATTGTCAATTTCTACTGGACTAATAGCACACTCGGAGATGGCAGATCACCTTTGTACATGGCGATTGCTTCTGCAAGTTCTGGCTTCTGCTTGCACAACACCGCTAGGACCAGGCCTAGGAGTAAAGTACTTCTCTGGGATAATGCTGAAATCTGCCCCCTCCAAAAGTGATCGTATCTTCAAGTTTTTATTCTATACAATTTCATTGAACAGCTATTCAGGTAATTACTGATTGGTATGCAGCTAGTTTAGCGGGAAAATGGAGGTGCGTATGAGGGGTTCGAAAGACGGGATTCGCTTTTGCATGGGGTTAGTCCGAACCTCCCAAACAAAAGTTATCATATGTGGTTTTAATTTAATTCTGAAGAAATTACACTGAATAGCTAAAAGTTATTATTGATTTCTGTGTAGCTGGTTTAGCTGGAAAACGGGGGTGGGGTGAGAGTCTAGGCGAGGATTCGAGGAGGGTGTTTGTATATAAATTCCATTACATAAGAACCAATACAACAAACTTTATTTTAACCCTAATGGAACTTTTTAGTCTCGGCAATTTGCTATTGCTGTAACAAACATAATTCTTTATACTGCTGTTACTACAGCTATTCACGGCATGTGGGCAAATACCTCTGACTTGTTGTGACCAACTGGCTCCACGATGAAAGCAACGCGTTCAAAGAATTCATCAGTTCCGAGTGCAGACGTCCCTGTGTAAAAGGCACACGGCCAGGCGAATATCCAGAGCAGGCCTAATGAAACCTGCACGTTAAACTAGTGTAAATATGTTATGTAAATATTACATTTCCGCAATTACACTGAGAACTGCTTAAGGAAGATAATGGGGTCATCATTAAACATGCGGAGAAGAATAATGGGTATACCGATTGTACGAAAATGAGAACATTTTATTTCCGAAAGTGATTTCAGCAGCCTGTATTTCATTGTTGAGCACTTGTCTAGGGCATTTCCATGAAAACATGGGAAAAGATTTTAACATATTGTTATTGAATTTCCAAAGAATACTATTTTATGGTGGGACATAACTTAAAGTTGTTGGAGAAAAACAATTTTCAATGTTTGCGCACTGCATTATGTGAAAATGTACCACTCAAACATTATATACAGAATTCGCAAAATGCACTCATCCAAAGGTGCCCTTTGCAGCCCTATTGTTTAATTTAATCTGGGTTTGGCTAATTGATACTATTTCTCTAGGCATTAATCTCATGCATTTAAAAAATTTAAATTGCAAGTCTATTTTGGTTTTTTTTTCGGGAAAGGCTTCTTGACTTGAGTGGTGAAATTGATGTAACGAGAGCATTTTATACAGAAATCCCTGGTCGCTTGAGATTGCCAACTATAAATATCTTCTTATAGGATGTACCTAACTAAATGATATTAACAACATCCATATCTGGTATACACGGATTATGATACTGGGCACTGAATATGTGTAACGCGAGTCACGCAAAATTGGGTAGAGTAACGCGAGTCACAAAGCTTTTACGGCAGTGATTTTTCATTTCTTTTCTTTTTGCTATTAAAATTGTGGATAAGTTATTTGCAAAGACTTCACATAGAGGCATTATTAGTTTTTCCCCTAAGCACTGTTATTTCCTGTTGGTTGATGAAAAAAGATTCTCACTCAAAAACATTTTTTATCCGACATCATACATCATCAATTCATGTATATATACAACCAAACTCTTGGAAAATAGTTCTGTAATGCATAACAAGAAACTATAGTATCTAAGACAACTCATATATTCAATAAAAACGAACATTTATTGAAAAAGGATGCAACAGTTATGTATTAATTTACAGGTGTGTATAATAACGTACTTAGTGGAATGTCAGGCTGGTACGTACAGGTTTTTCCTTGTATCCACATAATGTGTATATGTTAAAATCAATTCCTTTACAGAATAAAATACTGAATTATGGGTTGCCAGGTACAATTTATTCGACAATAAACAAACAAAAGCACACAATGCAACACAAATTTTACAATAGTTAGTCCATGTCGGGAGGCTCTCAATAAGGCTCAAAAGCCGCTAGCTTGAGAGCCACCCACGGGAAAATAATATTTACTACAAATAGTCAATTAAACATTAGTATTGGTAGTATTAGTAGTAATTACAGAGATAGATTAATGTGATGAACCGTATATATGTACCCAGATTAATCACTGTTATCACGAACATGTTTTAGAGGTGAAAAGGGTAACTCCTTAAAAAAATTCCTGGTACTTTTTGTGTAACATTTAATAGGTTATTTTTAAGAATACTAATAATAGATTGTGAAAAAAACTGAGTGAAGCCACCCATCACTGTAAACCACTATGACCATCTTCGTTTGCTAAATGTGTAATTATTAACCGCAAATGAAGGCGTCAGAACTTACTTGGATTTATGGTTCTATCTAATACTATACATGCAGGTTAGTCTGGATAATTATACTTAGTTACAAATGTGCAAAGGTATAAGGTCATTATTTTTATGGGAAAAGTGGGCTAGTGTTTTTCAATTCTTGTTAATTACACATTTCTTGATTTAAACCACTATGTTCAAGTTCGCATTACTTTGTATGGGTAACATGAAACGGTTAATGTATATTTGAACTAATATTGTCTCTTTCTCCATTACATTGTTTTCACAACATAATACAAACAGAAAAGAAAAAATTCCTTCAAGCTAAAGTGTGCGTGATAAGTTAATAAATGATAGCTGACTTCACGTAACTCGAGTCACGGTACCGCGAGTCACGCTGATTATGTAATATTTATGTATGTTGTTGGAAAAATTTCAATTTAATACTTATGTTTTTTAAACATTATTTACTTATTATTCATTGGTTTCTGTCATTTATACTTTGAGGAGAAATTTTACATGAACCAAGGTAGGTGTTTGTGTTTTCCTTTTGCCGTAACGCGAGTCACACTATACTTATATGCAATTAAAACCATTTTATGTAATCAAATTATTATTTGTTGATATCATTTAATACACTATGCCAATATGTTCCTATTCAGAGAAGATGGGATTTTGAAATGCATTATTATTGCACGTATGCCAAAATATAGTTTCTAAAATGGGCAAAATTGTAACGCGAGTAACGCGAGTCACGGTGGAAATGACCTGGCTTACTTTATTGGAAAATAGAGTGTGACACACGTCATAAAGGGAAGGAATTTTGTTCATAGTTTTTCGCTAAAATGTCTCTTTGAATTTGACTTATAATGTTTGTTAAATTTTTTTTCTATAAAACAACTGCGGAAAGGTTTTGTGGCAGAAAGAAACAGTTGTTTAATGTTAACTAAGCGACTATCCTTTTTAGAAAGACTCTTGTACAGCTATCGCCCAAAACTAATGTATTTTTTAAAAACAAAACAATGTCAGATAAGATTCGTCTCACCTCAGTAATTGAGCAATGGGTGGGAGTAGACAGTTATTTTTTCACCCAAATGTACCTCAGGGTGGGGGAAAGGGGTGTTCAAGCGCCCAGCTCCACAGCCACTGGCGTTGGGGCCGGCTAGCCCTCTGTGGGTGAACAGTGAAAATAGTAGCCTGGCGGTAAACCACAGAATACTCAGGTCAATCTCACCTCCTTGCGGTTCCCTCTGGGAAATGGAAGGATGAATGAAGTATACGATATCATAAAGACACTTACTAGCAACAATCACAAAACAACAATCATAGATGAAATCAGCAGACTACAGATAAAAAACAAAGATTAGAGCAGCAACGAGGAAGATAAAAAATGGGAAAGCCTGAGGTAAAGATGACATTACAGCAGACTTGTTGAAAGCAGTCATGGCAACAACAGAGAATTGGCTTCTAAGCTTATTCTAAACAATTTGGGAACAAGAAAAAGTATCAAATACGTGGAAACTCGGACTGATTATTAAAATACCAAAGAAAGGTAACCTTACAGAGTGCGGAAATTAGAGAGGAATTACTCTAACATATGTCCCAAGTAAAGTGTTCGGAAGAGTGATAATAGACAGAATAAGAGATGGAGTTGACAACAAGTTGAGAGATCAACAAGTAGGTTTCAGAAGAGGATGAAGCAGAGTTGAACAGATATTCATCCTTCGAAAAATAATAGAGCAGGTAATGAAATGGCAAGCAACGCTATGTGTAACCTTTGTAGAATTCAAAAAAGGCAATTGCAACAAGAGACCTTTGGAAAATCATGGCGAGCTACGGAATCCCACACAAGATAATCAGAAAGGTCCAGATTTCGTACGAGGACAGTGAATGTGCAGTGTTAGATGAAAGTGAACTATCTGAGTGGTTCAAAGTAAACACTGGAGTTAAGCAAGGAGACGTAATGTCCGGATTTCTTATCTTGATGGTAATCGACTGGATATCGAGGAAAACAACTGAAGAAAACAACACAGGGATAAGATGGAAATTCATATAAAAACTTGAAGAACTGGACTTCGCAGAAGACATTGCGCTTATGTCATCAAGTTACAGACACATGCAAGCAAAGGCAACACAGATGATTTGCATTTGCATCAAAAACCGGCCTAAAAATGTATAACAAGAAAACTAAAGTATTGAGGATCAACAGCAAATGCAACGACTGAATGAAGTAGAGAAATATGCATACCAAACGCAAGGAGCAAGCAAGTAAGAGGGGTGACGATATTATCAACAGAATACGAAAAGCAAGGACTTCATTCGTGAAACGCAAGCAGACATGGAGCTCAAATGAGTACACATTAAAAACTAAACCCACATTATACAATACCCTGGTCAAATCAGTGTTAATGTATGGATGTGAAACATGGAAAGTAAACAAATGCGACAACAAAAAACCTGACATTTTCCAATTCAACTGTCCCACAAGAATGACAAAAATAGATGGCCAGTAGTAATTAAAAAAGACATTGAGAACATAGCAGCAGAAGAGAAGATCAGCACAGAGTACAGGTAAGAATGTGGAATTGGACGGGACATGTGCTGAGAAAGAAGGAGTACAACCACTGCCTGTCAGCACTGACATGGACGCCGCAAAGAACAAGAAAAATTGGTCGGCCAAAAACAACATGGAGAACCACAGTGGAAAAAGAACGAAAAATACTGGGTTGGGCATCTTGGAACAAAGCCAGACACATAGCCGTTGACATGGCGAGATGGCGGAGTCGCACAGCAGCCTTATGGGCCACAAGGCCCGAAGAGGATAGGTAAGGTAAGGTAAGGTACATATATTCAAAATAATTATAAACAAACAAAAGAGGCCTCCAGATATCCCTGCAATTTTTGTTTTTTGCTTTGAAATGGTGTTGTTAAAAGGTGTTGTTGAAATAGCTTACCTTTGATGCACAAAATACCTCAATTTTTAGGCTTTCAAATAGCTACAGAAGAGGCAAAGCTTGATGAAATTTGCTAAAGTTGTCTTTTCTGACAGATCAGGCCTTGTTTTATCCATTAAAAAAAATATTTTGAATATTGCTTTTTAAAACTGAATAGCAAAGCCCAGAAGTTTAGAAAGTGGAAGTGTTCCATTTTTCGTGACTTCACTCATATGCTGATTAGTACACCTGCTATTAATAGCACTACCTAAACAAAACCATACACATTAAACATTTATTTTGACATGTTATTTTCCCGTTACTGTACAAATACCCTTCAATTGTTGCGAAATGGCCTACATACGGAAAGTGCAAATGGAAACATTTCTGAGACGAAGGGACGGAGAGAATTTGGAACTGACAAAACTGCATCAAATCCTGAAGGTTTTGGGTGGTCAAAAGCAAACACCAATGTCGGACAACCCGACCAGCTGCTGATATTGCTTGTTGAAAACTAATCAAGTGTGACTGCAAGACGGGACCAACTTCTTCAAAAAAAGGCAAATGTACTTTGATTAGTCCTAATGACTTGATACTGCGCTTTTAAAGAACTTACCTTTACGTTTTTATGCACTTTATTGTGTCTCTGTCGCGGAAAATGTGAAACACTCGAAAAGGATCATAAATCATCGGAATAAGAGACATCTATTACTATCAGTATCACTATATATCATTTGCATAGATCATAATTATAAACATACATAATAGGCCAACTGTTGAGCAATATGGGTAAATGGGTCATTCCATGTGAACGCAATCAAAATTCCTGAAATTCTTTGCCCTCATCTCTTAGATTTTTTAATAAATTAGTTTTCGAGTTACGGCAGTTTGAAATTTGGGACATTTGAACAATTTAACCTGTGTCAATGAAACTTTGTGGAATTGTGCTCTACAATGTATAGATCACATAAATATAATTAGAACATAAATACAGTATATGGGTAAAGTGCACCAAGTTGATAAACATAATGATTTATTAAATAAATCACACACGAGAGGATTTTCAGACCTTGATTGTGAGCAAAATACACATACCTCAGAATCTACTTGTACATACTTTATATATAAATATGCAAATGTGCAAGTCAGAGTAATAAGGCAGGTCTGGTTGTCTTAATTATGAATATGTACATATGCAAAAATGTTATGTTGTTATATTTCTTTAAAATTTACCAATTTTCGACACAAAAAAAGGCAATGAGGCGTAGCATGTATTGTCACAAAATTTGTTCTAGGTGTAAGGTTGTCCCTATAACACAAATAAATAATAACTCTCAATATCCTTCCGTGCATCCTTCACAACAAAAATGGGACACTTCTGGGTGCCCCAATTTTTTTTCATAAATCAATCGCGATTCAAGAGATGGTTTTCAAGCATTAATTGCGAGCTAAATATACAGGCCTTAATTAACTGTTCTAAGTATTTCATATCTATGCATACCACTGTGTATTATCCGAGCAATGTACAGATTCACAACAAAATATATACAAATATTAACAAAATTTACGTTTAGTTCACAATCAATGCTTGAAAACCCTCTCGCCAGTGATTTATTGATAAACTTGGGGTACCCAAGGGCCATTCTTCTTGAGAAGGAAGCATGGAAGGATATTGAGAGTTACTTGTTGTTTGTGTTATAGGACTGGCTTATGTCTAGTAAAAGTTTCATAACAATATCTTCTACCCCACATTGACCTTTTAGGGTCGGAAGTTGGCTATTTTTATAGAAATATAATAACACTTTTGAGTGTGTGTAGAATCATAATTAAGACAGTCAGACATTTAAAGTACCATCCCAAACATTAAGCCACACCAACACAACATGTGTACATTCGCAATTATATGACAAAATACAATTTCGGGGCTATGAAATTAACATGTAATACAGCCATGTTTTATGCCATTGCCTCAAACTGTAAATACTTTTATATAACCTTTTTATAAAGTCGGAGTAATGGAATATAATAAATAGTACAGTATAATTATATTATTTATACTGTCAATATTATGGTTTTTGAATATATTAATTGTTTAAAACAATTTTGAAGTTTAGTTTAGCAAAGTGTATATATAATAATATAATTTGTAGCCACACCCAACGCTGGATGTCAGGATATTCCAAATTTGTAATGTCAGTAATGATAATTATTTTGTTATTCAAGGGGCAGAGATAGGCTTTCAACACACAGAGTGTGACCCCTTCCTTTGGAAGTTGACCATACACAAAATATGCAATACATCCTGCGTAAGTTTATTTTAATTTTTTTTTATAATCAATTATATATATGGTCAGCGAGATGGACACTCAGAAACTATTGTTTTAAAGGTGCACAATTAGAAAATTACTATGATACACCTGCATGCATTACTGACGTTTCCCCTTCTGGTTACACCTTTCACCATCGACCACGTTTAGTCGGCCGTGGAGGTGGTGTTGGCCTTCTTATATCACAGCAGTTCAAAGTTAAATTACATTCTAACCCTGAATACTCCAGTTCTGAGTCCAGGTGTGTTGAAATTTCAGATTCTTCTTTCTCTGCATACTTTGTTTGTATCTGTCGCCCTCCAGGACATCCGCCAAATTTCTTTGAAGACTTTCAGGATACGTTGGAAAACCTGGCAGTTATTCATTCAGAATTTTACATTCTTGGTGATTTTAATGCCCGACATCATCATCGGTAGGCAACGTAGCGATGTCGTCGGCAAAAGGAGACGGAATGGTGTTCAAATGATATATTATTGAGATAAATATCACCTACGTGTAAGGCGTGGATAATTTCTAATCAGTAATTTATAATTATTCCTGAAAAAAGAGGAAAGGCAAAATAACGAAAATGTCCCAGTTGCGTGTCATCCAGCAGTTAAGCAACACATGAACACGCGGATCGTCGAGGCTAAATTAAGTCCACAAATTTATCTATTTTACAAAGAAATAATGGCTAGATTTTATCTAAACACAGTGAACAATGTTTTAAACTTTCTGACTGCGTACAATAACATTTTCAAAAAATCGGACAACGAAAATGAAAAACGTGCCTGCAGAATTTCCGGCGTCCATGTTGTCGTAGATGGAATCTCTTCGCCGTAAATTGGTTCGTGTTACATCCTTGTATTCATGATGTTGTATAACGCTGAACATTTTTCTTTTATTGGAACAAATTCCTTGGAGGTACGTAACTGGTAAAAAGGACATGACAGGAGGTAACTTTCGTTAGGTCTGTGTCAAAAACTTTTTATTTATGCTTCAAGAAAAATTATTTCCCAAATTAATTAGTGCCAATGAGCGATCGTTTCACGACATGTCTGATATGTCCTACATTTTAACTTGATGGTCGTAATGTTCCGAATGGGTACGTAACGTAGAAGGACATGAAATATTACGTACCTCCGCCACAATATTTTTGGTTGTGGTTTATTAACAACTTGAGTTATTAAAATTATAATTACGTAATTTAAAACACATGTGCGGTTGGGTTATTTTTCAATTAAGGTTAATAGTTTACAATCAAAATCATAACCACAGAGCCGGCTTCAATATATATAGGTTTTCCCGTGTCCCAAATTCAGGTTGATTTCGGGTGGACATCGTTCATTCATAAAATTGGGTCGAGTATTGGGATATTTTTTGAGGATGTTATCTATATGGGACGTGTAGTAAATATATAATAAGTCAAAAATTTTCTTTTCTTTTATTGTACAATATTTATTTCACATATAATTAAGGCACAAGTGTGTACCAGTACCGTGTTCTTACCCTGATACCAAAGTCATACAGAGGCTAATGGTCATGCTGAACATGTGACTGAGATTATTACAGCATAAAGACAAGTGCAGGACAGATAACTTTTGTGTGTGCAAACTGTTTAGTTACGATATCCTTTTAAACGTCTAGTTATACAGCAAAATACCATTACATGACTTTTGGCACTATTATAGTATTTTATATTATTATTAATTATTATATTGATGAACGCTACCGGTGCGTTGTAATAAAGTATAATGAAATGTGGTCATAAATTAACTTCTGCAAAACTCTTGCACAATATTGTGTAATAAGTGTGGCACGGTAATATAGTTTTAGAAAATTGGACTCTCAATTTAGTTAATAACTAAATAGAATAACTCTCAATTTAGTTAATCCGATTTCAAAGCTGGTTAATGGTTTTACCCTATTTATTAGAAAGATATAAACAATATGTTTGCCATTTCAACCTACTAATTAATTTGTTGGTTGCCTAGTAAATATGATAATAATAATTTTCTAATTGTGCAACTTGAAAACAATAGTTCCTGAGGGTCCACCTGTGATATCGAGCTGCGTTTCTTCTCGAAACAAAATCGAACTTGGACAACGAATTCGATTAATTTCTATGTGAACTGTCCAGTGTCTTCTTTGTTTGTTTGAGTACGGCGTTGAGCAAGGTCCATAGCATACTCAGAATTTAAACGTTTCATGCTCAGAAAGTTTTATAACCTCCGTGAGTATGAGCATGGTGTGAGAGCGAGGCGCCCTTTTGTAGTTTTAACCTCGCGCCCACACCGATGGTATCCAAATATCTCGTAATTTCGTAAAGGACGCCTAGAACAGGTGTGTAAACTGTTCTATGACTATGCGCATGGCCAAAACGTGTCACGTTAATCAATGCGAGATTAGGCAGTGTATTAAAATAGGATAAGACTAGTAAGAGCGTTACGAATACGAGATCTCACTGACAGTGACACGGTTTTTGACCTGGCACAAATTATCTGGTCGTGAGTCGTCGTGAGTATGCAGAAAATACACCAATAATATTAATTAATTGCGTGATATTTTAAAGAACACTAAGTCTAAGACTAAGACTAAGTCTAAGTAAGACTCTAAGTCTAAGACTAAGACTAAGTTAACCAGAATCTGCGGCATTTGTCATTTTTGTGTAGAATCCGGATCCACCTCAATGTTGCGTCATTGCGTTAATTTAATCATTTAAAATCATCCCAGATATATTTATGTTTTACAAATATTGTGGCTTAAACACATTTTGAGACCCAAACACTTAAGTTAAAACAGCGTTCCAATTTATGCCAACCGCAAGCGATGCGTTACTGCACCGTGCATTTGAAATGAGCGATAAACAGAGTTTGTTTATGCCAACCGTACCGTCTTTTCGGCCTCAAAAATTCCGCTAAGATGCACTATTTATAAAACATAAATATGCGTGGGATAAAGTTGAATGATTGAATTAACACAGTGAATGTAGGCAAATATACAGTGTACGTGTAGGCAAATATACAGTTATAACGGCAACATATGATTGAGGTGGGTCCGGATTCTACACAAGTGCCGAATCTGCTAACTAGAATAACAATTACGTACCTGAAGAAGCATATTAGTTTGTATGTTAACGCAATGGTCAAGTTGAAGGATTTGTATCAATTCATTTCCTGCACATATATACATCAACTAGTCAAATGCCAGATTCGTAGCGACTACTTCCAATACTCCATATTTTGAATAGAGAGCGCATGCGTGAAGAATGACGTATTTTTTGCGCCGTATTTTATTTTTTTATTACAAGGTACTAGTTGTTTCCAGGCTCGGCAACGTTCAATTAACTGACTACTCTGAGGTCGCATTCAACTACTGAGTCTGTTTCAGAACATTATCGCCAAACCCACCTTTCTACGCTGCCAATCCTAATACAATGATAACTACAATATCCTAGATAAACTAATTACTACTACTAAGACAAGAACTTTTCAGCTAAAACTGTTAGGTATAACAAATACAAACACACAAAAATAAAATTGGAAAATTCAAAGAATCATTCGTTCAATCTCATTTAGAGATACAATGTACAGGAAACTTACACAAACTCCTTATGATTCACCTGAATGTATTAATTTACAAATTAATTTCCGCACGTATAATCAGATACTAAAAAGAATATTCGTATAACAAAACAAATGTACTATGTATCCTGTTTTGAAAATAATAACAATTACATAAAAGGTACATGGTTTGTAATTAAAAACATACTCAGTTAATCCCCCCAAAATACATTTCCAGATCATTTTCAAATTAACGGAAACCTTATTAGTGATAAATCCACAATAGCTAACCAATTTAACGTATATTTCGCAAATATTGGAATTAAACTTGCATCTATTATTTCCACTCCAAATAATAATAACTATAAAGATTATTTAAATCACCATGTATTAGCAGCCTTAAATTCGTGCTTGTAGATGTAGAACCTACCAGGAGAATAATTGATGGTCTCAAATAAAAAATCCAGCTAAGGTACTGATGGCATATATATGTAAAGTTATTGAAGCAAATTAAAGGAGAATTGTGTGAATCAATTACTCTTATTATAAATCAATCTTTATCTACGGGCATATTTCCTGAAAAACTAAAGTTAACCAAAGTAATCCTAATTTACCAAAACGTCTGAAACAATAGATATTAAAACTGGAGTTCCCCAGATATCAATTCTTGGACGCCTTTTTATCATATATATAAACGACATAACCACTGCTCCTACATTGTTCAATACAATCATATATGCTGATGACACTACCTTAACTAGCACTCTAAATGCCTTTAATGATATAAATGATAGCACCATCACTCAAAATATAAACAATGAAATAAGCAAAGTAACAACATGGTTGCACGTTAATAAGCTATCATTTAATGTTTAAAAACGTATGACATTTCACTCCCCTTTAAAAAGAGAACTATCCCCCAAATTAAAATGAATGGTATTGAATTATTTACGGTTGATAATTTCAATTGTCTAGGCCTTACTATTAACAAACACATGTGTTGGAAAAATTGTATAAATAAAATAAAACAAAATCTGACAGACTACTGGGATTTTTAATAAGTTAAAACATATATGCTACCTTGCAACATTTTACTAAAAATGTATAATGCTTTAATCTTATATCATCTCAACTACGCAATACTAGCATTGGGATGCCAAGCAAATCGTTTATAAAAACTTCAGAAGAAATCTCTTAGAGTTATAACATCTTCTAAATATAATGCACATACCAACCCCATTTTAAAAAACATGGGTATTTTAAAGCGGGATGATATTTTAAAAATCCAACAATTAAAATTAGACTTTTAAACTCGTAAATAAAAAAATTACCAGAATGCTTTAATACTATGCCTATTGCACATAATTCAAACATTCATTCGTTAGCAGCATACATAATGCCTTAATGAAAATCTACCTGATTATTCATTTCTTTACATTTATTTGCTGCATATAATATGTGTTTAATGGTCGAATACATTATTCTGATTCTGAGAGTGGTAACTGCTAGGATGATCGTCGTCCTCGGGTTCAGCCTGAGGCTCAGTGTTTCTTTTACGTCAGTAGTATATAGGTCTACTAGTTACTTTTGAGTTGGAAGAGAGGAAGAGGAAGTCAAAGGTCAAGGTCAAATGTCTAGGTCAAGAATAAATGCCAAGGGACGCCCCCTGGTGGACAGGTCATAAACTACAAATAGCGCCCCCTGGCGAATAAGTAGTAAAAATATGATTACTGCTTAAATTCGTCCCTCTTATTGTTGTCAAGAGGCGCCCCCTTGTGGATAGATCACGCACTAAAATAGAGTACTGATTAAATTCGTGTCTCTCACATTTTGTTAGGTGGCTCCCCTGGTGGTTTTATCATGAACTAAAAGCGACCCTAATGCATACGTCATGAACCAAATATCTAGGCAAAAGTTCTTAGTCAAGTGGTGCCCCCTGGCGAAAATTGAGATAAACATGTAACTAAGTTAAGTAGCACACCCTTCCGGGAAAATGGTTAAACAGGACTACTTAAATTCTTATCTCATGTTTCTTTTTACACTTTTTACTATAATAATAGGTCAAATACGTCAATAAATAGCTCATTCGCAATGGTGTCTTTTAACTTCCGCTCCTGTTCCGAAGGAATAGTGTGCAAGAGACTACATAGAATAACTTTTGTGCTTTGATAAGACCATTAATGACATTAATTCAGTTATTAAAGACTGGTTGACTGTTTTAAACTATCCAACATATAGTGTCTTGTCTTAAGGTGGTGTGGTATATCGCCCCCCCTAGCCATTTAGAACTATAAAATAGGTCGAATTGTGACATTAAATAGGTCAGTGACGACAATAAATAGGTCATTGCTCATTAGCAATGGTGTCTTTTCTTATGTCGCATTGGTAGTGGACCATTTTTCAGGTATAGCGCCCCATGACGTGTACCTTTACAACTATAAAATATGTCCAATCCTGACGAATAGGTAGATAACTAGAGAAATAGGTAAGATTTAACCAGATTTAACAAGATTGCAAACCACAAAATTAACTATAGATGGCAGGTGGACAAAGAAGCTTTTTGGCTTACCGAGAGTCCAATACTTTTTATCTACGTGCATCATGCCCTCTTAAGGTATGTGTCGATTTTATTTTTAAACATATTCATGCTAGTAGCACCAACATAATCAGGAGATAATCTGTTCCATATTTTTATAATCCTTTGTGAGAATGAGAACTTTGTTATATATAATCTACACTGCTCTTTTACTTATGTAACTTCATGTCCTCTGGTCCTTCTATCTTTCTTAACTAAGAAACAAATATTTCTATCAATATTTTCATAACCATTCAATATTTTAAACACTTTTATTTGATCTCCTCTCAATCTCCTGGTCTCTGGTGTTTTACACCACATTCTTTAAGGCGTATTTCGTAAATAGGATCCCTCATTTTTTACATCATTTTAGTTGCTCTCCTCTGTACTCTTTCTAGCATATATATGTACATCCTGCGATATGGCCTCCACCTTTGAATACAATATTCTAAATTAGGCCTAACTATTGTTTTGTACAGTAAATTATGTCATTCTGGCCACCATACAGTTTGACGACGTTATAAAGTTTTCCCTACCTGTGTCTCTTATATTAGCATACGTGGACTGGTACATGTATTAACGAAGAGATGTTTGTCAATTGTGTGCTTAGCTATGTCTGTTATTAATAGCACACGTGAAGTGATTCGTGAACATGTAACATTATTTGGGACATCTTTATCAACAAAATCAAGGAATCCCTATCCGTTAACATCAATGCTATAGTTTTTACCTAGGACATTTGCACTTATCTCAGTTGATTGCCTGGTTGCAAATGGTAATAGATGGTGTTATTTACCTTGCAGTCCACGGGTGTATTTTCTAATCTGCAGTCCGCGCATGTATTTTCTACTATGACGTTCGTTCTTATTCGGCGTAACCACGTGATCTTTATGGTCTATCGAACTTTTACAAAAAGCCTGCGTCTGTTTTTGTGATCATACCATCTTACATTTTGGAAGATGAACATGACTAGAGATACCGTCCGACAAGGGATTTTGTTCCCGAAGAAGCAGCCTGCTCTGGCCACGACAATTATCCCGGATCAATGACCGACGACCAGTCAGACGACAATTTCGTTGCTGTCATCAGCTCCGGCAACGAAACAAACCATCAACTCGACGTCGTCTACATTGCCCCGTCATGTATGCTTCATGTGTGGAAGTACCTACCGCAGTAAATGCAGTTGTGGCAACTGCCTTTACTGCAGAAGATTCATGTGAAGGAGGCTACAGCCAAAGGAAGCAAATTAAGCAACATCGACGTAAAGAACAACTTAAAGAGATAACAGTAAGCTTCAATTTATCATCATTAAGTCATGTCATTTTTTTGTTAGAACATTATTTTCAAAGCCATGTACAAATAACATAATAGTATGTTTCTCTTATATATACCAGTAGACCATAATATTATGTTATTATCTCGTCTCGTCACTGTTTCAGCGGCAAGAAAAGGAGCGCATTGCCGTAGACGTCGCTACTTCTGCCTCTTCTTCCCATGCCGCGACAAATATCGACCCGTCAAGCGATTGTCTCCGCTGCTGAATACATTCTAACAGCGCAACGAGAAACGTCGCATCTTGAGGTTGTCTGTCCAGAAACTATCCGAGACGCATATGGTTGCCTGGTTGCAAACTGGTTTGAAATGGTACTTGCTATGCAAGGCTGATCTACTCAATATTCCGTCCCTTTACTTTCTACCCACGTGATCTTTCGGCACGCTCACTAATTATATAAGCGCGGTGTTTTGCCAGTCGTATCGTTATTCGTCTCGCCCTCGCCACGCAGCAGACTCGAGCGACGAGGACGAGCCGGTGAGCTGACCGATCATTCTGGTGACCACCAGCCCTTCCCCGCCGTCTGAACTAGATGTCGTGGACGTGGTAACTCTAGAAGCAAGAGTAAGCGCCGTTATCAAGATCAACGGTCTCCTTATCGCCAAAATACGCCAGCATACTCCCTTCTATATCGGGTGCATATACTGCAAGAAGCGTATGGTGGTCGACGATAGAGGACATTTGCAATGCGAATGACACGGTTATGTGACCTCTGACAAGCATTTTGCGGTTCGAATGTGCTTTGTTGAACAATACGTCGACAATCACTACGTCGCTCCATTCAATGGCCGCAGCGACACGCTCGACATTCCTGTTACCATCTCAGGTGACCATCGGCCGATTTTTACGGACCGACGGAACACCTACCAGAAATCGCTGAAGACAGCACGCTAAGAAACACTACAGATGATCTCCATCAATTTAAGAAACAACTAAAGACATTGTTCTTCTCCAATTAATGGGTTTGACATGACTGACATTGGACTTTAACACACATATTACATATCATCTTATTTATTATCATTGTAGTATTCATGGTATTGGTGTTTTTTTTAAATATATTTCACACATGTAATACTTCTTTTAACGAATGCAGCTTAATTTGTAAATATCTATTTAAAATAATTTACACACAGGAACATTCTACAGTTTTAACATATTTTATAGCATATCATTATTATTTTATTATTATTTACATGGATTAATTATAATTTTAAGCTATTTAGTATTTTAATGCTTGTACACACCCGTGAACGGGGCAAAATAAAGTTTTATATTTTTTTTATGCAGCATACAAAAAAAGACCCTGGTCGATCCCCGTGTTTTGGACAAAATTCAACTGCAACGTCCTTAGACAATCCAATCGAAAGTGTCTTGCGACGTCTCGACAATGAAATGCGAGACATATTAGAATGAAACGACATACACGAGAAGCAAAAGGTTGTGTTGTGTAATCAGGTGTTGACTCGGTTCAACAAATTTTCCGACAAACGTATGCATGAATCCCTGCGTGTATCCATCGAAAAAAATTAAATCGTCGACAGTATTCCAAAAACTATGAAGCAGAAAGCACGGCGACTCCTCGACAAAAATGAAAGGCGCCGTAAGTTGGAACGATCTAGGCGAGGTGGTGTTCTGAAACAAGGTGGTACCCGGAAGTAACATTGTAGATCTCTTGTGCGACGTGCAGAGAAAACGGAAGTCGTTTGAACCGGTGGGATGGGAAACCTTTGCTCGGAGTCTCAAGGACGTCAACACGCCAATGGATTTAGTTGGGAACTCAGATCGTCGGATTTACATGCAGACGGCGTCAGTGGACGACGACATGTCAAAGGAAACCAGCATTCCATTTGACAGCGGTCGTCAACGGCATCGTAGACGACCTGCATCGTCGCTGCGCGCAACTCTTTCGGCGACACCGTTGCAAACCACATGTTGGGAACTGTATTTGTAGTCTTACTCTTCACAAGCAAAGAAAGACTAGCCGTATTGATTGTCAATATTAGTATTACCGATTTGTGTAAAAACAGGTTCGGGTGCGACACAAATTCACAGGAACAATGTGCAAGAGATATCATGTTTGGAATATTTTGTATATTATTTGTCAGAAATATATGAATCGACAAACAAAATTGTGTTAATACTATGTACGAATGTGTGTGTTTTTAATTTTAATAGTCATCCAGACACACCTCACTTTTTGCCCATTCCAATGACAACAATGTGTCAGAGTGGGTGGCGTTCAATTTATCTAAGTGAATTTGACAACTGCTATGAGCTAAAACGACTATGTCCATAACGTCTAAGGAAAATCACGTGACATACGACCATCTTTCAATCGATTCACTTCCGGTTGCACGACTCCCATAATATAAAGACCATATGCGGCCACGAGTGATAGGTGAGACTTCCTACGTCACCCAACGGACACCGATTTAACTAGTTAGAGTAACGCCATCTACCGTCTATTCGAGTATCTATTCGTCGTCATACTTCCGGGAACTGAAACAAAGGCCCAATACCACATATCAATTTTTCTAGCGGTTGCCATTCTGCGGTGCATTATTAAAAAATAAATGCGGGTAAACGACAAGAGTAACTATGACTCTCTTCAGTCCGTCGAATACCCAACTTCACCGGTTGATCAGGCTTTGTCGGGTACCGCTCGATCTATCGAGTTGCGGTCATCGGCGCCGTCGTTGCGCCGGCACGTGGCATCCGGCGAGTTTCATATTATAGTTTGAATTACTGACCTACCAAGAAGCGCCAACTATTGACTTTGCGTGTCAGTTTTTGTGTAAAGCGCCATCTTTCACGAAATATCGGACGAGACAACAGGAAACAACAGATGGGACATTGGACGAGACAATGGACGAGCCATCGGACGAGATAACGGACTAGATAAAAGACAACAACAGACGAGACAGCAGACTTGACAACGGTCGAAACAATGAACGAGACAAAGGTCGAGAAAACGTACGAGACAATGGACCACACATCGGACGAGACACCTTGAAACAACAGGTGGGGCAATTGAAGAAACATCAGGCGAGACAACAGACGAGACAATAGGAAACAACAGATGGGACAATAGAAGAAACATCGGACGAGAAAACAGAAAAGATAACAGACGAAGCAACGGGCGAGATAACAGACCACAACAGACGAAACATCGGACGAGACAAAAGGCGAGATAACAGACGAAGCAACGAGCGAGATAACAGACCACAACAGACGAGACATCGGATGAGAAAACGGACGATCTAACAGACGAGACAACAGACGAGGAAACGGCCAAAGTTCTTGGTCAAGTGTTCCCCTGGCGAATAGGTGGATAACTATGTAACTAAGTCAAGTAGGGTTCCCATTGGCGAAAATGGTTAAACAGTACTGTTTAAATTCGTGCCTCTTATTTTCTTTTATCCTTTTTACTATAAAAATAGGTCAAAGACGTCAATAAATAGGTCACTGCTCATGCGCAATGGTGTCTTTTAACTTCTGTTCCTGTTCTCGATGGTCCGAAGGAACAGCGTGCAAGAGGCAACATGAAATAACTCTGTTTTATGCTTTGAAGAGGTCATTGATGACATTTCAACTACACTTATTAAAGACTGGTTGACTGTTAAACTTTCCAACATGTAGTGTCTTGTCTTATGTCGCATATGGGGTGGACCTTTTTTTTCTTCAGGTATATCGCCCCTCTAGCCAATACCTTTAGAATTATAAAATAAATAAAATAGTTCGAATCGTGACATTAAATAGGTCAGCGACGTCAATCAACAGGTCAATGCGCATGCGCAATAGTGTCTTTTCTGATGCCGCAGAGGTAGTGGACTTTTTTTCAGGTATAGCGCCCCATGGCGTGTGTATTTACAACTTTAAAATAGGTCCAATCCTGCTGAATAGGTAGCTAACTAGAAAATAATAAAAATTATGTCATTTCTGGTTACCAGTTTTTGCCTACATGTCTCATATTACTAGCATATGTCGACTGGTTTCTGTATTAACAAACATGTGTATTTTCAAATTTGTGCGTACCTATGTCTGTTATTAGTAGCACACGTGAATTGATTCCTGAACATGTAACATTCTTTAGGACATCTTTATCAAAAAAATTAAGGTCTATCTTTTAATATTAATCAATGATATAGTTTTTACATAGGACATTTGCACTTACTTCAGTTGATTGCCTGGTTGCAAATGGGAATAGGTGGTGATATCTACCTTGCAGTCCACGCGTTTATTTTCTACTCTGCAATCCACGCATGTATTGCAGAGTAGAACGACATGTACGTTCGTTCTTATTCGGCACGACCACGTGACATTTATGTTCTGTCGAACTTTTATAAAAAAAAGTCTGCGTCTGCTTTTGTTATCATAACATCATACAGTTTTGAAGATGAACAACATGACTAGAGATAACGTCCGACAAGGGATTTTGCTGCCAAAGAGGCAGCCTGTTCTGACCACGGACCCATTCGACCCCTCGGCCCCGACAATAAACCCGGAACAACGACAACCGAACAACGACCTGTCCGACGACGTGTTCGACGACCAACCAATTTTGTTGCTATTGTCAACTCCGACAACCAAACCAACAATCAACTCGACGTCGTCGCCATTTCCCCGTCATGCCTGCTTTATGTCTATAAGTACCATAAGCCATAAAGGCAGTTGGCACGTTCATGTGAAGCAGGGCTACTGTCAAAGGAAACAACATAAACAGCAGCGACGTATAGAACAACTTAAAGAGATAATAGTAAGCTTCAGTTTCTCATAGTGTTCAAATGCTCTGCAGGTCTTGTTCTAATTTAGGGGGCTAGGATTGAACATGTAACTGACAGGGTAGAGAAGGTATTGGGACATGGCAAGGGGGGGGTCTATACTGGTACATATAGGAACAAATAATGCAGACAGGGAGGGAACAACTGCGATAGTACAGAAGTATAGACAGTTAGTGAGGAAGCTAAAGAAGACGAGAGTCGAACAGGTTATTTTGTCAGGAATTTTGCCAGTAATGGGAGGAAGGGGGGCAACGTATAGAAACTGCAAGAGGATGGCGATCAATGCACTAGCTGAGCAGATGTGTGAAGAAGAGGGGGTGGGATTCACAGATTTATGGGGATACTTTGTTGGGAGGGAAGATATGTACATGAGAGATGGCCTCCATCTTAGTGGAAAGGGGGCAGCAGTTTTCTCAGAGAATCTGCTGCAATCTGTTGACAGTGGGACAGGTTGCATCTATTTAAACTAGATTCGCAGGGGGGACTCACAGAAAAGCCTGAAAATGGAGGCAAAGATCAAGACAGCACAAATAAATCAACAAATAATAGTCTGGAAAACTCTTCTGAAGCTGGATATAAATATGTTTGTTTAAATGCAAGGAGTATAGTAAACAAAAGAAATGAACTAAACATTATGGTAGAAGATATTGACCCTCATATAATAGGTATAACCGAATCCTGGACCACCACCGATATATCAGATGCTGAATTGGGACTGACAGGATATGTAATGTTTAGAAAAGATAGAATAGGAAGAAAGGGAGGTGGAGTTATTTTATATATTAAAGAATCTATTCAGGCTTATGAAATAAAATTAGAAAGAGAAGCAGATTGCGAAGAAGCTGTTTGGTGTAACATAGTTACAGGAAACTTAACGTTAACAGTTGGGTTAGTTTATCGAAGTCCAAACATAAGCATAGAAGAGAATGAAAAAATACAAAACGCTATAAGGGAAGTAAGCAAACGGGACTGTATTATTATGGGGGATTTTAACCATGGGCATATACAATGGAAATCTCTACAGAGTATGGGGAGAGAGGACCACAAGTTTTTTGTTTTAGTTCAAGATACATTCCTTTCTCAACATGTGCTAGAACCAACCAGGGTTGAGAATGTGTTAGACATAGTTTTGTCCTCACAGAATGAATTAGTTGACAATGTCAAGATATGTGAGCCACTGGGGAGTAGCGATCACAACCAGATACATTTTACCATCAAAGTAAAATCAGAAAGGAATAGCAAAAAGCAGTATAGGAGAAATTTCCACAAAGGAAGGTATAAGGACATGAGGACATATTTAGCAAAGATAGACTGGAATAAGACACTGAAAAATAAGACGGCAACAGAATACTGGAATATATTAAAGAGTGAAATTAAGTGCATAATCGATAAATTTGTACCATTCAAAAAACAAGGAAAACGGTCCAAAAAGAAACACTTATCGAAAGAAGCCAAATTAAGTATAAACAAATGATGTGGAAGTCATATAGATGTACTGGAAATGATGAAGACTACAATAGTTATAAAGAAGCACTTAACCAAGCTACAGCTGAAATTAGACATTCAAAGAGAAGCTATGAACAACAATTAGCTAGTAATATAAAACATGACAGCAAGAGATTTTATGCGTATGTTCGAAGCAAACAGAAAGTTCAAGATAAGGTCGGTCCTCTAGAAGATAGTGCTGGAAATATAATATCAGAGGGATTCATAATGGCAGAAGACCTGAATGAGTACTTTAGTTCAGTGTTTACCAGGGAAGATATTAGTTCACTGCCAATACCAGAGGCTAAGTTCAAGGGGGCAGATTCAGACTATTTAGGACAATTAATTGTAACCCCGGAAATGGTAGCTAAGAAAATAAGGGCTATGAAGGATAATAAATCACCTGGAGTGGGTGGTATTCCACCCAAACTACTATTGGAAATTGTAGAACAAATTAGCATACCACTTGCAACAGTTTTCAACTTGTCATTAGAAGAGGGAGTGGTTCCTTTAGAATGGAAAGAAGCAAACATTATACCGTTATTCAAAAAAGGTTCGAGAATCAAGTCAGAGAACTATAGACCAGTGAGTTTAACATCAGTGATTTGTAAATTATTAGAAAGACTAATTAAAGATCACATGGTGGATTTTCTTGTTAAACAAAACTTGATAAACCCATCTCAACATGGTTTTTTTAAAGCGAGGTCATGCTTAACAAATATGTTATGTTTTTTGGAAGACATCACTAAGTGGGTAGATGAGGGATCACCAGTAGATATCGTCTACTTAGATTTTCAAAAAGCTTTTGACAAAGTACCACATCAAAGATTACTGCTTAAACTAAAGGCCCATGGCATAGGAAATGGTATAATAAACTGGTTAGAACAATGGCTGATTGACAGAAGACAACGTGTAGTAGTTGATGGGGAGGCTTCAAACTGGAAATCGGTATTGAGTGGGGTACCACAGGGATCAGTATTAGGTCCTATATTATTCTTAATATACATCAACGATTTGGATGATGAAATAACAAGCAAGGTGTTGAAATTTGCGGATGATACAAAAGTGTTTAGAAGGATTAAAAGTGATGGAGATAGACAGCATTTACAAGATGATCTTGACAGGTTGATCAAATGGTCTGAAAAGTGGCAAATGATGTTCAATTTTGGGAAATGTAAATGCCTCCACATAGGACATGGGAACGAAGAGGTAGAATATACAATGGAGGGTACTGTACTAAGTACTACTGTAAAAGAAAAGGACTTAGGGTTAACCGTTAGTGCTGATATGAAGATTTCAGAGCAGTGCGGAATTGCAGCTTCAAAGGGAAATCAAATCCTTGGATTAATTAGGCGAAACATAACGTATAAGGAAAAAGAGCTAATAATACCGCTGTACAAAACAATAGTTAGGCCTCATTTAGAATATTGTATTCAAGCGTGGAGGCCATATCGCAGGAAGGACATAGATATGCTAGAAAGAGTGCAGAGGAGAGCAACTAAAATGATACCAAATCTGAGGGATCTTAGTTATGAAATACGCCTAAAAATGCGGTTTAACAACACTAGAGACCAGGAGATTGAGAGGAGATCAGATAGAAGTGTTTAAAATATTGAAGGGTTATGAAAATATTGATAGAAATATGTTTTTCTCAGTTAAGAAAGATAGAAGGACTAGAGGACATGATCTTGCATTAGCAAAGGAGCAGAGTAGATTGGATATAAGAAAGTTTTCATTTTCACAAAGGACTGTAAATGAATGGAACAGATTACCTGCTGATTGTGTGGGTGCTAGTAGCGTGAATATGTTTAAAAATAAAATCGACACATACCTCAGACGGGCGGGATACACATAGATAAAAAGGTCGGACTCTCGATAAGCCAAGGGCTTCCTTGTCCACCTGCTACCTAGAGTTAATTCTCTGGGTGGCAATCTTGTTAAATATTGTTAATTTATGTAATTTTTTTAAAGAACATTTTGAAAGTTTGATACAAACAACATACTACTATATTTCTCTTATATTCGGTGGCTACACGCAGGAAACCCTGCATGTAGCCACCGAAAACATTCCCAGTGAAGATGGAAACAAAGTACAACCTGCCAACCCGAATACCATGTTTCAGGAGAATGCAGGCAGGAGATTGACGTGGAAAAGCCCAAATGGAGAAACGAAGAAAGAAATATCACATCCTGACAAACAGGCCAGACGTGGTCACTGACGTAGCTGTCATCAACTAAGTCAACATCGGAAGTGACCAAAGAATAGTAATTAGCAACATCAAACTGGACATCTAGACTGAAAGGAAGAAGTTCATAAACAAAAGTCCACCAAGGGAAGATATCACACAAATAGGAACAAAAATGATCGAATTCCAACTCGAACTAGGAAATCGATTTGAGGCACTACAAGAACTAGTCGGCTTCGTCCCATGAGCAAAAATACCACTGAGATGATCCAACTAAGTGCGACAAGTGTAGCTAAAGCAATCAAGAGGCATATAAAGATGGGAATATCGACACCTACACGAACACTGATGAAGGAACGACGATAAATGGTGAATAACGGCGACCTAAAAAAAATAGAATACGCAGAAATATGCAAGACCACCAAAAAGGAAGCGAAGGAGACATTAGGAAGTACAAACAAGAGTTCATACGAGAAACCATTGTGGCATCAAAGAGCCTGAAGAAAGTTTCTGCATTGTTGGATTCACCCAAAATACAATTTGGGTGTAAATATTCGTTTTTGGTAACAACAACACAAATCAGTAATCAATCAGTAATTTTATTACTAACAATCGACAGCACAAATTCTATCATTACGTATAATACAACACAATTTCCAACATGTAAAAACATAAAATAAATAGTACAGAGTTGATGGAAAAGGGGTGAACAGAAGTGCACCAATTATCTATGGTTCACCCTTAACCAGTATTGTTACTTATGATACAAACACAATATCTTAAAATCATAAGTTATACATTTATAGCTAATGCATGCAGGGCCTACAGAATGTAATGTTTTATTCTAATTTGTTTTTACTTATAATACGTAGATAGAAGATGTTCGATTCGCCGAATAGTTGTCATAGATTTGTCAACATGGAGTAGACGCAGACGCAACAATGCTTATTTCTACCCTTTGTCAATAGTAGAGCAATACAAATATTATTAGACAATTCTACACTATCACGACTAAGGCCTATCGATGGAAATGAACTGCACATTCTTTCTCCTTCATCATTTAGAACAAACAACGAGTATCTGCGGACGCGGTTTGGTGTTTATGTTGTGGGTTTTTTACCATTTGGCAAGTATTACGTTTACGACTACTGTCTTCTACCAAGGCATCACGTTAGATGACGGACATTTTTGCTAGTGAACGTATCTAAAAAATGGCCCTTCAAACCAATTAAGGTTAAAATACTGGTACTTTTGCACAAATGAGGGTGGTCGATTTTGGATACGTGCTATGGTTTAAATATACGTGATACGTATGCTAACCTCTACATGTTTAGAAGGCTCATAAACTCAGCAATCCAAATATGATATATCTAATGAGATTTCACAATATAATAAATTCTATGGTAATTGAATTATTGACCATTGATGAAAAAGTAAGAGGCAGTTTCAAATTCTTCTTTGTTTCAGAATAATACAGCTATGCATATCAAATGTTGAGGAAAGTATGGTGATTGTATTATAGATAAATTATGGGGGCTTTTGAAGACACAAATATTATTTGTATTTTTACTTTCTAACCCCATCTTCCAGCAAGACCGTCTAGCAAAGTTAATATTTCAGAAAATAAAGATTTGTTTTAGAAACCCCTATTATTTTGAAGACAACGTAGACAGCAAAACATATTCAAAAACACTTGGCAATACATGTTCCGGTATTAACGTTTTAGCAGTTTTAATGAAAACATTATTAAACTGAGAAAATGACTGATAATAACACACACACACACACACACACACACACACACACACACACACACACACACACACACACACACACACACACACACACACACACACACACACACACACACACACACACACACACACACACACACACACACACACACACACACACACACACACACACACACACACACACACACACACACACACACACCTACACACACGTATATATATATATATATATACTAAGTAACCTGACTTGTGTTATTAAGTTGTTAGTGATTTATATATATATATATATATATATGTGTATATATATATATGTATGTATATATATATATATATATATATATATATATATATATATATATATATATATATATATATATATATATATATATATAAAAGTATGATATTATAAAATAAACAAATAAGCACATTCATCGACATCGACCAAAAAAATGCGTTGTGTTGAGATAATCTCAAACGTTGGTTCGGTAATATTTACGTGTGAAATATAAACCAATTTTGCTTACTTATGTTATATCATTTTCAGTATTTTACTGTATATAACGCAAATAATAGCTCCAGCGTATTTTCGCGGCAACGCATTTTCACCGTTTTTAAATGTAAGTACTTCACTCAAAGCAACTATTCAAACAATTTGTATGCACACATTTTATTAAATACATGGTGGATACTTAGAATATGGATATACTATGAGAGTTTGCTGAGGTTTCTGGTGAAACTATTTTTCTTACTGCGTAGGCCTACGGCGAAATTGAGTAGCAGAGTGGCCGGTAACATTTTTTAATGAAGGGCCACACAAATGACTTGGACTAATTTAGCGGGCCACACTTGTAATATTGAATACATTAGTTTAATCCTCATAAGAACTGGTATGTTATATTATGTTTGGAATCTGAATAAAAATAATCTTGTTTAGAACGATGCACTGAAATGTAACTTACAAATTGTTACCAGTTACGAATAAGATGTATTATTGTCATCACACTTCAACGTCTAAATGTCGACTTTGCTATTAAAAAGGACCCATTATTCAATGTCAGTGTTCGTGGTACAGAAATGACTTCACCTGACAACATGACAAGTTTCATACTTGGTGCAGTTGCTGCGACACCAACCAAATTGGCAATGAGCTTAGCGTGTTTGATCACAACAGGAAAGCGTTCCATAATTAACGTATGTAGTAACACTCTACATGCGTCAACTCTTTGGCGGGAGCTTTGAGTGTCATTGTAGTTTGTTGAATTTACCCGCCCAGCTTCCATTGCATCGTCGAGTTCCACGTGGAGCTGTTTGGAAATTAATGTAGCTCCCCACTGGTTTCGCAGCTGTGTCTTCGACAGTTGCAACGTGATCTCGGAAGCTGTGACGAACTGGAATTTGTTTTGGATGTGATGTCGAAAATCCACTTGTGATACATCTGTGCCCTTCTGCTCCATGAACACTTTATAATCAAACATCTCAGCTCACAGGGCTTATTTGCGGCGCAGCATAGCACATCCATTCAGCTATCGCTCTTCACAATATAGAAGGTTTTGATTCTGCGCAGTCAACTCAGCCAGAAGGTATTGGAATTGCCAATGGTTTAGGCCAAGAGCGCGACCGTAATACACGGTCTTCAAGATGACGCTCATTGTGTTCTGCACTTTAGTTTACGTGGCAATCATGGTTTCTTGAATGATTATACAGTTTTTCCTACCGTGGAAGTTGCAACTACCGATCTCATACCGCGAGCTGCATTTAAGGAAATGGTGTCATGCAACTTTTTACTACAATTTTTACATATTGATTTTGTTTTTAGGTAACAAAAATTGAATTGAGAAAAAAGGGAAAACATTTCGCGGCAAACGAATCTTAACACTTGTTCTGCAGTGTAATGATACATTTGGTCATGACTGACTGATGAAATATATAATGTGAGATTCAACAAAATATAAATAGACTACAGTACACAGAAACGCAGAAAAAGACTGTTTCGTATACGGACGTTATGACGTAAACTGTCAACGCGCGCGCATCTAGAATGTCTGCGTTCTTTACGTGTTACGTAGTCGTCAACAAATGATATTTACCCTTGAAACACCAAGAACTGTTTAAATATATGGTATTGGCGCACGAGATTCAAGCCGTCTAAGAGGAAAACTTAACATTTCCGTATACACTTGCTCGAATATAGTATGCTTTCGTAAGATGTTTGCAATTTTGAAGATGGCAGCCATCTCTATCTCCCCTTCAGTATCTCCCCAATCTCTCCGTATGTCTCTCCCTCTGTCTCTCCTTATGTCTCTTTTCGTATCTCTATACGTCTCTAGGTCTGTCTCTCTCTGTATGTCTCCCCTTCGGTCTCTCCATCTTATTAGCTATTTGTCTCTCCGTGAAGGCTGTGGCGATGTACTTTGAAATGTACTTAAGTATAAGTACTTTTCACTGACAAAGTACTTAAATACAAGTACATCATGTTTAGGAATGTACTTATGTACAGATCAAATACTTTTCAGAAATAGATTAGTACAAGTACTTTCAGTGAACCCAATTGTATAACGGAATAGGGAGTCGGGAATGGGTCATAGCATTATATGTGGATACTATTGTTTGTGAGGGAGGTACTCTGAGTATTGTGTGAGGAAATTTTAAAATGAAATAATTAATAAAAAACGGGGAGTATTTTTTAAATAAATAGTTCATCCATAATCATGTTATATATTTATGTCCTAAACAAAATACCTGAGTGAAAACACTGACAACTGATACAACGAAAAATTGCAATAACAGCCAAATCTTCAATACATGCTCGCTGGACTGCGCACTGGTGCACCCCTACCTCACAGGTGTATATGTACTTGTGTTAATCACGGCTGTTGTTAACTACCTCCAGCTAAGTTACCCACTACACGATAGTGATGGGAGACGTTAATGCGTAAGTAGGGAAATGAACAGACATAGAATAGAAACGGCAAGGTGTGAGAAACGAAAGAGGCGACAGTTTAGTAGAATGGGCAACATCAAGAAAGTACGAATACCATGTTCCAGAAGAATGCAGGGAGGAGATTGATGTGGAAAAGCCCAAATGGAGAAAGGAAGAACGACATTTACTACATCCTGATAAACAGGTCAGATATGGTCACTAACGTAACTGTTATCAACCAAGTCAACATCGGAAGTGACGGTAATGACCAACATCAAGCTGGACGTCAAGGCTGAAAGGAAGATGTTGATAAACAAGAGACCACCGTAGATACCAAACAAATAGAAACAAAAAAGATCGATTCGAGACACTGCAAGAACTAGACGATATTGACACCGTGAGCGAAAACAGCACTGAGATGACCCAACTAAGTGCGACAAGTGTAGCAAAAGCAAAATGGTGGATAACGGCGGTCGTAAAAACAAATAGAATGCGCAGACATATGCAAGACCATCAAAAGGAAAGCGAAGGAGGACATTAAGATGTACAACCAAGAGATCATACGAGAAAGGTACTGTGCCGAGGCAGATTGATTACACTGCTAGACAAGCAGGATAGAGAAATACAAGACCAAGATATGATCACGCAACGAACGAATTCTACACCGAGCTATAATACAGTGAATAGAGTACCATAATTCACACCCACCCGAAAGAGGTACCAGAATTAACTCCATGGGAGGTGGAAGCAGCGCAAAGAGATATGAAACTATGAAGACATCGGGCAACGACCATGTAAACATTGAAACATTTAAAGCAGGAGAAGATACTATCTCGAAGACACAGGCTAAGGTGTATACTAAATGCTTATCAGAAAGACGAATACCCACCGTATGGAAGAACGCAGAGATGGTGATAATCTTCAAAAAGGGAAATAAGAAAGACTTAAAGAACGACAGACCGATATGTATGTTCTCAAACATCTACAAACTACTCACAAAGATACTAACGAATAGGCTAGAGAAGACACTCGAGGACAACCAACCACGAGAGCAAGCAGCATTCAGACGCAAGTAATCAATGACACATCACATCCACGTCATAAACCAACTGAAAGAGAAGTGCCGAGGATATAATATCCCGCTCTGCATCGCTTTCGTCGACTACGAAAAGGCTTTCGACTCGGTGCAAACTCAAGCAATACTGACCTCCCTTCAAGAACAAGGAATAGAAGACGTGCACATCGAATTCCCGAAAGACATATATACCAACTGCTCAGTGACAATCCACCTACACAAAAAGAGCAACAAGATCAGTATCAAGATACGAGTACGACAGGGTGACACCATATCGCCCAAGCTGTTTACGGCAACACTCGAAAGCATATTCCAAAGATTGACCTGGGAAACCGTCGACGAAGCGAAGATGACTGAGATATTCTCCGTTTATTTGAAGATATTCTATATCTTTAGATACACGGAGAATATCTCAGTCATCTTCGCCTATCTGAAGATAGACGGATAATATCTTCAGATAAACGAAGAATATCTCAGTCATCTTCGCTTCGTCGACGACATACTCGTATGCGCTACTACACCGCAAAAACTACCAAAATGCTGCAGGAGCAAGCTGATGAAAGTAAAAAACAAGGTCTGACGTTCACCATTTCGAAGACAAAGGTGATGCTAGAAAATGATACACGAATATATATATATATATATATATATATATATATATATATATATATATATATATATCAACACCACGCAGACAGAGAATGTTGAAAGCTACGTATATATGGGACAGCGATACAGCTTTTGAATTTAGAATCTCGTCGCATTTGGTCTTCCTGGCTTAAATGATGAAACGCATACACTGAAGATGTATATAATTTGAAATAAATAAAACAAACAAAATACAACCATATAAAATAGATAGCACATTTTGCTTGATGACCACTACGCGGTTTTTAGTACAAAAAGCAAACTAATATGCTGTACTATTTGCAGTCACTTATTGCACTATTTTTAAAAAAGTCACATAATCTCACTCATACTGCGAAACAAAATAATATATATCTTTAAATGGCATATATATGAGGATCTTCAAAGAATCTGTTCCTGTTTTAATGAACATTTCGTGACGGACATCATGTTCAGATTTCCCGCAGCATAATCATATTAAACACAAAATTGACTTTACTACCTTATTGGCTGTTTATCCGCTTTGTCTCATAAGTAATGTAGCTTAATGTTGAATCCATGTGTGCGTGTTTAGTTTTACTTGGAAACATGGTATGGTGTCCGTCACGTGAACAGTTAGCCGTGATGTCTGTCACGAAAGCATGTGCATATGTACTGAAGTCATCATACTCGATGTGTGTGTAGTTACCATTGCAAGAGTTTTCTAGCGTCATAACGTATCGGCCACGAGTACATTTTAGGGACGAATGCTCATAGTTATTTTGGCTAGGCCTACGTCCCTACAGATGGAAAATAAGTGATAGCAGCAGCACTCCCAGCTTTCTGTGAGAAATCACTCTTTTCACACTATCCCCATATCGGCGACAATTACTATACATTTCAGTAGAATGGAAATTGGACACGATGTGGTTTGAATGTCGAGCTTTCCAAATGTATCCACGTTATTTTTATATCTTGAGAATTGTGGATGTTGTGGTATTTTATCTACAACATCTCAAAATGCGATCCACGGCATTCAGATTTTCAACAACAAAAATCACTCTTTGTAATCCTTTCCCCATATCCGCGAAAACCATTTTTCTACGGAAATTGCTGAAGGGGTGATCACAAACAAACCATTGTAAAATAGTCATTATATAAAATAGTGGTATGATAATTTTATATCATGTGGCTGGAGTACGATGCTTCACAAATATGTGATTATAATTTTTTAATCTTTGGACTTGTTGATTGTATGGCAATCCCCTAAATCTTCTATCACAGAAAATGCAGAAGCATTTTCACCATGAAACGGGATTTAGAAACTCTGAAAAGGAAAGCAGATGAAACGTTCACTTATGAGGCTGGTAACAGTAGCTGCACAAGAAAAAGGCCACCCAGAAGATTATCACCAGGGTCGAGGGTGTAAGATCCAAACTGCGTTTTCTGTGGAAAGACTAAGTACTTGAAGCGAACAGACTCACGGGAAAAACGTATCAAAGCTACTCAACTGAGAGTTGATTATAGATTACGGGATTACATATTGACATATTGGAAGAGACTCTCACCAGCAAAGGGACATCGCATCGGGTGAATGGAATTGCTATACAGGGCAAACTATATGGACCACGTCTCCCCAAAGCCAATCAGCCAAACATTGAGATGCAAAAACAGAGAACCGTTTCCACTGGAAGCCAAGATTTAGAAGTATATATTGCTGGTGAACGAGTTGGTCCACAACCATTGATAACCAAATCTACTGATGCAATGGAAACCAAGGAAGCAGCACAAGTTGCCCGAGACAAGAATATCACATGGATACTTGCTAGACAGGCAAGTACGAAGAATCAGACAATTCCGTGCTGGACTGGGTTCAACATCGGAACATTACACTTTGTAAACATTAGTGATGGATCATGCACTCTATGCAAAAGTAGCAGAAATTGCATGGAAACACAAATACCGCTACGCAAATATTATCCACGGAGTGGGGACATTTCACACAATCTGCAATGTTGTAGCCATAATAGGAAAATGAAGGGCATTGTTGCAAAAGGATCAGTTGGTGGAGTCCTCGATGTACAACCGTGCAGTCAGAGTGCACAAGTATATTTACGAAGCACAAATGAGATTAGCATGGGCAGAGTTCACCACGTGGCTTGAAGAAAACCACCAAGGGAAGAAATCAGCGATCAGGGCAGTCTTAGACCAAGTGCACAGCATGGCTGAAGAATTGCGCCAACAAACCTTTGACAGTGTGCTGCACAGCTCAGCGTTAGCGGAGTTGAGGAACCTTTGAAATGACTTCGCGGAACACCTTCGCCATGACAATGGAGAACTGTCAACATTCTGGATGTCTTATGTGGACATGGTAGAAGATGTGTTGCTTGGCCTTCTGCGTGCGTCACGCGATGGAACTGGGAATTGCACCTCAATTCCATCAGATCAATTATCTAATGGTGCTTTGCTTATGACAAGCTGAATTATGCAATGTATATGCCAGCCAACTATGCACAAATGACCAATCTTCAAGAGGAGCATCCTGATGTGTATGAATCGTTCAAGACAGGGAGAACATTTAATTTTATCTCAGTGACCACATCTGCAAATTTCAACGTCATGATAATACATATAGCTGCAATAAAATGTACATATTGTGCCTACATAATAAAAACTGAAGTCCAATGACCATTCTGTTGCAGCAAGAACCTTGAATCTGGATACACGAGGTTACTAGCCAGACCTTTAACTAGTGACATTTACCCCTTTGGAGTAGTATGTTAGGTTGAAATCATCGTATGCTGGATTTAGATTGGTAGAAGTGGAAATGACGTCACTTGTTTACTTGCTCTTTTCGCTCAATATCAGTTTGCTCTACTTGCTCTTTTTGAAAAATTTCACCTGGTTTACTTGCTCTTTTTGTGCTCAATTTGACCTTGTTTACTTGTTTTTTTGTTCACGTTTACACCCTAATCATAACGGAGCCAGTGCCAGAAGTAAAAGCAAGGTCAAGTTCTAACCTTAACCGTAACGGAGCCAAAGCCAGAAGCAAAAGCAAAGTCGTTTGAAAGTTCTTTTGAGACCCTCCAACGTACAATTAGTTTTACCTGTGTTAAAAGATAGCAAGCAAGGTAGAGAGCTCGTTTGAAATCTCTTTTGACACCTTCCATCTTTTTTCGAGCAGGTGGCGAAACAAATAGGCAGTTTGAATTTACACGACGTGCGCTGCAAATACCGATTTTTTGATACGTGTATTACTTTTTATGACGTCTCAAGTATACCACACTGTGGACTGTGGTCCCCCGACACCACCGACGGCACGTTTTATCACTCATTAACATCAGAAACGATAAATGGGAAAACTATATTGTGAAACCTTTGTGTTGAACTGTCGCCATTGTCACGGTTTATATAACCAATACCGATATAGACACGTTGTTATGGCCAGTAACAATGGCAAGTGTGTGAAATGCAACAGAGGAAGAGCAAAGACTGGTAGTACCCTCTGTACAGCATGTACACGAAAGAACGGCCTCTCACAAGCATAGAGATCTGATTACAATGACGTTGTTATTCTGGTGAATGAACTACTAATGTATGCCCAATACCACAGAGACTGTGCCAACAGACAGCATCGTAAAAGTGATGGCGGCATTTTATACCAGTGATACACTGAGTGACGCGAAGTGTATGTTGTGGTCACAGTATAAAGTGTTTAGAACCTCTACAAGCGAGACAAACATCGTGTAATAGAACCGACAGAGAATGACGACATTCTGAGAGGTTTTGGAAGCGTAATCGAGAATGGTATCAAAGTGCAGTCTGTTGTACGGGACAGTGGCTAATTCCAAAAAGTCACCCGGAGGTAGCAAATAAGTTGAGTCTCGCCGAGAAACTGGCAGACCTTGAGGGTAAACTGAAAGTGTTTGTGGACATTCTTGATGGTATTAAATCTGATGCCGCAAATAACAGCCAGAAGATCCCCCATTGGAAACTGACACTAAATTACACGGGCAACTGATCCAGCAGGTGTTGCTTAAAACCAATGATCATAATGCGAAGTACCCATCACTGGCAGAGGACTTTGCTGTTGGCTCCAGTACTTAGCCACAACAGAAGACAGGTGGCTTCAACCGTGACGGGGCGCCGGATGGCAACGACACTGACCAGGGTGAACAACAGCAGGAAACTGACCGTGAGTCGTTGCCAACCCCAGTATCGTCGTGTATCGACGTCACAACGATCGACAGCACGACGCAGCAGTTACATGATACGTTCGTGATCCCAGCAGACCAGAGACGAAAACAGATAAAACAGTTGCAGAGAGAAAACCGTAGTAAGGAACATACAGAAGCGAGGAACCATCGTTGGCCAGGGGATCGACGCTGCAGGTGTTACCATGGTACCTCCTCCCGATAGAGACATCTTTATACGCCGTGTTCATAAATCGGATGGGGTCATTGAATACATCACGCGAAAAGTGTGAAATACCATAAACTAACAAAAGCCAGCAATGATTAAAAACTGAACTCCTTCAAATTAACAATCTCGGTGAACGACATAGACAAAGTAAAAGACCCTCTATCCTGGCCCAAGGGCTGGAATGTGTGGAGATGGTATGTTAAAACAAAGAATTAATCCATCAGGAATAAGGATGTTGTGTCATTGTGTGAATCTTTGCAATAATGTTCAATTCTTCACCGACTAACCGTACACAGCCACTGGCTATTATTAGTTATAATTGTAAACATTTTAGAGACAGAGGTACGAAATAAGATATTATATACAATATTAGTAAAGAACGTGATCTTTTATTTATACAATAATATTGCCTATTTAAAAGCGAACTAAACAAGATGTGCAAATTAGGTGACGGTATGGCAATAACTGGTAAGAGTTCAATGGATGAATGTGTTGCCAGGGAAGGAAGTCCATACGGCGGATATGCAATTCTGTGGAAATTATCACTTAAGAGTGCAGTGAAAGAGATTGAATGCAATCACGTGAAGTTGTGTGGGATTATGATACAAATTAACAACTGTGAAACCATGTGCCTCAATGTATACTTGCCGTGCGATGGCCGGTCGGAAGACGATAAGTTTGTTAAATATATGGATGTGCTATGTGAAATACAGCAGTTAATACACACTTACAACCCCGATCACGTTATATATGGGGGTGACATGAATACACATTTGGCAAGGAATACGCCTCATGCACGCGCCTTAAGGAATTTTATATTGGATTTTAATCTTACGGTATGTATAGATGCCCCAGATACACAAATGCCGTATATTTATATAAGTCCAATCGGTTTTACCTCCAGAATTTATAATTTTGTAAACACGGGTAATTTAGGAAAGACGGTTCTTGACTGTATGTTCTATTATAGACAACGTGTTGTTTTCTGACCATGTACCACTTAAAATTAGGTTGGATAGAAATGTAGACCACATGTTCAAAATGTAGACCACATGTTCGAAATTGTCACAAACTAGTATGGCATAAAGCCAGTACAAAACTAATTAACCAATACATTCGTGATCTTGAGTATAAACTTTCCATGTTACAATATGACAAAGAGGCCTTGCTGTGTAAGAATGTAATGTGTAAAAACATCCGAACGAATAATCTAGAGTATACAATGATATATTAAATATGTACATAGAATCGTCGGAATGTATACCTACCACCTGTCATAAAAACAATCTTAATTCAGCTAGTGGCAGAAGGACATTTCCTGGGTGGTCAAAAGAAGATGAACACCTGAAACAAGAGGCTATATTCTGGCATCGACAGTGGCGAGCAGTGGGAAAGCCTCATCAGGGTGACATTGCAGAAAAGAGGCGTATCGTATCATAGAGCTGTTAGACATATTGTGAGAGATGATGACAGCATTCGTACTACTAAGATGGCTGAAGCCATTAGTGACAATACAAACCGGGACTTGTGGACTGAGGTACGCCGGATAAAGATGAAGAAATAACAAAAAAAGTCCCGATAAATAATATAATCATCTGTACAACAGTGTGTCATATGATGTTAATGACATGAGTGCTATGAATACGGACAAGCAGATTAAAAAATATTGCGTATGATATATAAGTTAATGAGGTTATCGACGGTGTCCAGCGACCGAAGCTGGGTAAGTCGGATGGTGAAGAGGGTCTCAATTATGATCATATCATGCATGGTCCGAAAATACTCTTTGTGTTGTTGGGATTAATTTTTAACGGTATGTTGGTACATGGTTTTAGCCCCGACTCGATGTTAGTGGGAACTATGGTTCATATACCAAAAGACAAGAGACAATTAATATGTATATCCGACAATGTTAGAGCTATTACTCTTGGTAGCATTGTTGTCAAACTGTTTGATGTTCTTATAATATCTAAGGAACAAAATGCGCTAACAACATCGCATTTACAATTTTGGTTTAAACCAAATATGTCCATTACTCACTGCACATATGTTATGATGGAGACAATCAGTTATTGTAATGCAAATGACAGTAATGATAAGGAGAAAACAGCGGTAGTGAGAGTCGAAGGAGAAACATCGGAACCATTTGAAGTGGAAGTAGGACTCAGACAGGGAAGTGCCCTGAGTCCCCTGCTTTTCATTATGGTGATGAACCTGATCAGTGGAAAGATATCGGAGCAGGAAGAACTTAAGAAGATACTGTATGCAGACGACCTAGCAGTGGTGACTGATAACAAAGAGGAACTACAGAAAGCATTGCAAGAATGGAGTGACATCTTCAGAAAGCACGGCCTCCGAATGAATCTGGAGAAGACTGAAGTAATGTGGATAGGTGAACAGGAGGTAGATCTGCATGTAGTTGTTGACGGAAATACCATTAAACAAGTGAACAGCTTTGTATACCTGGGCGGTACAGTGTGTGAGGATGGAAGGAGTATTAAAGAAATACAGAGGAGGGTGCAAGCAGGAGCAGCAGCATGGAAGAGGGTAGAAGGCATTATGTGGGACAGAAAACTGAAGAAACAACTGAAAGGAAAAGTGTTGGAAGCCTGCGTTGTATCAGCCTCTATATATATGGGTTGGGAACACTACCACTGACAGAGAGACAGGAGGATAAACTACAGGTAGCAGAAAACAACTGGATCAGAAGAATATGTAGAGTAACGCGAGAGGATAGAAGGAAGATGAAGGAATTGAGAGAGGAGATTGGAATGAAAAAACACCTAAAGAGGAAAGTAACCGGTAACAGAATGAGATGGGCGGGATATGTACATAGAATGGATGAAGACAGACTGGCGAAAAGAACATGGAAAATAGAAGAGGGTGGCAGACGAAGGAGAGGAAGACCAAGGCTGAGATGGAACGACATAATAAAAAGAGACCTGGGGAGGGCTGGCGTGAACAGCCATGAATGGACGGCCATTGCGGATGAGAGAGAGAGAGGTGGAAAGAACTTAGAAAAGTAGAAGAAGCTACCAAGTGACAGGGACCCCACCCCGCAAGGGAGCAAGGGGAAGAAGAAGAAGAAATGACAGTAATGTGTATGCACTCATGTTAGATGCCAGCAAAGCATTCGATAAGGTCAATTATTGTAAGCTTTTTAGAGTACTTCTAAAACGTAAGGTATCACCTCTGGTATTAAGACTACTGTTGTATATGTATACTAAAAAAAAACTTCAAGTAAGATGGGGCTCTAGTATGTCATCCCAGTTTACCGCATATAACGGAGTCAAACAGGGAGTAATCATTTATCCTATTCGTTTCTCCATATACATGGATGGATTGTTTGAATAGTTAGAAAAGAGTAGAGTGGGATGCCACATGGGCAACCACTATACAGGTTGCATCGGATATGCAGATGAACTCACTTTGCTAACACTCACAAGATCTGGACTCAAGGTTTTAATTGATAAATGCGAACAAATATGCAGATGAATACTATGTAAATTTTAACGGTACTAAGAGTAGATATTTGATTTTTAGATGTCGTAGCTATAAACCTGACAACAAAACTGTGTTTTTAATGATACCGAGTTGTATAGTACCAATGATGCCGGACATCTAAGCCATCATATATCCGTTGTTAATAAGGGTATTTTAGTCGTCGATGCCACTGCCAAATTCTGGAGAGGGTATAATATGTTCATGGCCGATTTCGGTCATATTAAAACGAATATAAAGTGCAACTTATTTAAACAACATTGCTGCTCTTATTATGGAGCCCCACTATGGGACCTTCAGAGTAAGAGTGTTGGCACTATTTGCATTGCATGGCGAAAAACGCTTAGAAAGTTGTGGGGGCTAACACCGCTTACACACGGTGATGTAACAGCATTGTTTTCGGTAATCTTAAAGCGATTCTTTGTAAGCTAATATACATTCGATATGTACTGTATCAAAACGTGACAATTCCCCATAAGTACTTTCTCTGCTACTTATGTTTAACATGTCTTTGCATAATTTGGGTGTTGTTTGCTCAAAAAGTCGATAAATAATATTGTATATACGCGAATCATGTTGAGCTTGCTGCCACGTGGATGATTAATAATGTAGCTCGAGTATATTTTTTGAATATTCATGCCCGCGCAGTGAAACACACAGAGACTGGAGACGTCACACACGGTCAACCTGTCAGATTTCGAGGTGAGTTTTTGCAACCAATGACTTTTTAAATAAGAAATTCGTAGACATATGTCATAATGTATATTGACAGCTACTTTTAACAATGCAGTAAGCTTATGCATGGTTTATTTATTCTGCTTCTAATGCCGTCCATCGGGTAACTTTTCGAACTTTGGACACTAGCAGATTTGCACTGTAGTTTATTTGTGACATGTTACTTTACCGTTACATTATTAGAACAAGTATAAAGACATACAGTGCACTCTGGATAAGGTCGAACCACCAGGGACACATGACAATACTGATAAGTGGAACTTCTGATAACTAGAAAGTTATCAGAAGTTCCACATATCAGTATTGTCACGTGTCCCTGAAGGTAACTAGAAATTTATCAGAAGGTCCCCTTATTGGAACTAAAACCCAGGACCGAGGAAAAAGATTGACTTAACTTAGCGAAAATCATCTTACGTGAGTTCGAGTTATCGGGAGTGCATTGTATATAACCAACGCATACAGGTAATTATGTAGAAGAAAATTAAAAGTTTGCCAAAGTAATGGATTGGGATTTTCTGACTAAATCAGTTCTATTGTATTTCTTTTCTATTTAGCGCCCCCCCCCCCCCCCCCACACAATTTTGAACTCAATCGATCAAGGTACACTAAATAAACCACACCATGCCCATCTTCACAACTGTTAACTGCCTCGCTATCCGCCAGGTGACACCAGCAGTGTCAGTAAACCGTTAGTCTCCGGAATATTAAGCTCCAGCCAATGTTACCGGTAGCGGGCTTTACCCCAGATTCGGGTAAAGACGATGACTGGCTCTCAGGCCAACTATGAAGTAACACATTAAATAAGGATAGACTTTTATCAGATAATACTATACTATATTCAACATTATACTTATATTGAAACATGTCACACACAAAATAAACCGACATTAAACTTTGTTCGTAGTTTAGTGCCATTTAATCACATGCATATTCACTAGGTGGCAGCTCTCATGGCTGTCAAGGATTCCGTATTGACGTTTTTGCTTATGCTCGAGCAGAAACAAAAGACTAAGTGTGAATAAGCATGATATAAATACCAAACAAGGACACAATTAACTAAACAAAGTGCAATCGATGTCGTGCGCAACGGTCAGACTGCTAACTATTATAATATAATCGCCAAAGTACAACCAAGCGTGCTGATCTTGGTGGCTTAGTCGGTAACGTGTTGAGTAGCTATTTTTAGGGTCTTCGGTTCGAGTCCCGTAGAGTACTCACAACTTTTCTTTGTCTTCATTTAGTTTAATATTCATTTTATTTTATATAATACTATTTCGGACACTATTTCGTAATTTCATTTCGTTTTCGAAAACATACATAGGGTCTATTATATAAACATTTTGGGGGATATACGTGCCAACTGGCAGTGAGCAGTCAAAACGCGATTCTGAGCCAGATTATCTTCCTGGCGAAGTCACGCAGCCAGGCGAGAGTCGGTTAAGCGAGACTAATAATGATTAAAACACGACAAATCCTGACAATGCGTCACATGTAACTTCATAAATTTATGACGCTTTAATTCATTAGTATACCAGTGTTGCCATCTAGCGGGTAACATTCAGAAGGGCCATTCTGAGCCAAACTATCTTTCTGGCGAAGTCACGCGATGATTGAAAATTTAAATAAGGATATATTTTTATCAGATAATACTATACTATAACAACTATTCAACATTAAACTTATTTTGAAACATGTCACACACAAAATAAACCGACATTAAACATTTTTGTTTATAGTTTAGTGCCTTTTAATCACATGCATATTCACTAGGTGGCAGCTCTCATGGCTGTCAAAGATTCCGAATTTACGTGCTTTGCTTATGCTTGAGCAGAAACAAAAGACTAAATGTGAATAAGCATGATATAAATACCAAACAAGGACACAATTAACTAAACAAAGTGCAGTCGATGTCGCGTGCAACGGTCGGACTGCTAACTAATGTATGTAGTCGCCAAAGTACAATCAATGCTTGCTGATCTCGTTGGCTAAGTCGGTAGGGTGTCGAGAAGCCATTTTTAGGGTCCTCGGTTTGAATCCCGTAGAGTACTCGAAACTTTTGTTTGTGTTCATTTAGATGAAGATTCATTTTATTTGGTATAATACTACTTCGGGCACTATTTCGCAACTTCATTTCGTTATCAAAAACATACATAATATATAAACATTCTGGGGGATAGACGTGCTAACTGGCAGTGAGCAGTCAAAATTAACGCGATTCTAAGCCAGACTATCTTTCTGGCGAAGTCACAAAGCTAGGCGAGAGTCGATTAAGCAAAACTAATTAAAACGCGGCAAATCCTAACAATACGTTACATATAACTTCATAAATTGGTGACGCTTTAATTCATGAGTATACCAGTGTTGCCATATAGCAGATAACATCCAGAAGGGCCATTCAGAGCCAGACTATCGTTCTGGCGTAGTCGCGCAGCCAGTCGAGAGTCGGTTAAGCGAGACTAGTAAACCGTCAGGCCCAAACGTTCAGCGTCGGTGAAAATATACTACTCTGCGGTCGCGCTTGGCAACTTGTAACTAGCTAATCAGTTCGTTAATCGATTTTCTTTGTTCTGTAGTGTTCTGCGGCAATAAGTAACTGTCATCTGCAAAATCATCGACAGTTAAAGGGAAACAAACGGCAATTGTTTGCGTCTAGAACATATACATTTAAAGGGAATAAAAACAAGGCATTAGCTAAAATCCGTTTTCCATGTGTACACAAAGATTAACATTGTATGTAACATTTGACAACATTTAAAAAATACAGAAAAATACGTTTGTAGACAAAATTCTATTTTAAACCCGTCTGTGTAGAGATTCCCGCAGAAAGTTGAAATTTAATTAGCTAGGCGATCACGTGGTATCGTGACGTCAAAGATGACTCTCGGCTTTGTTGACATCTAAGCATCGCCATTGTTGTTCTCTCCATTCTCTTGTAACATCATGGCTAGTGGGAGTTTCCCAGAGTTTCAAGTGAAATCATACGATTTTGAGCCACTAGCGGGAACGGTTACAGCGGATGATTCGTCTGATTCCGCTCTTTCCGAGCATTTCAGCGACGGTAGCGAAGAAGATGATGCGGAGTCGGACAGTCACAATGTGAATGTTCGCTCAGGCAACACCGACTGGTAAGCTGCAACTTCATTATAATGACACATATGGTGTGAAAACTTCGACAACAACACTGATATCGTTTTAGTACGACGTTATATTATAAAATGCGGTGTCAAAGCTGTACAGAGAGTTAGCTAGAGGTTGTAGCTAAGTAGGTCATCGGACGAAGTAATTGTAAACAGACTTGTCAAAGACAAACTTCACAAAGTTACGAACCGTCGAACGTCGTAAGCATGGTTGTCTGGTTTATGCGGATCGAGTTTAGGACGTTATAGCTACTTACGATATCACCACTCTGGACAAAACCCACACTTTTTTAGTTGGACAGTTGTTCGCGAGATGACCATAATATCATGACATATATAATGACAGCTCTAGATTATGTCATTTATGTGGAACAATATTAGCTTCCCACTTTGAAATTGTCACGGAGAAAAGGTATTACATTTGTCTCTTACATATTGTTCGTTTGCGCTGATTTAAGAGAGTTTATTATATCCTGCGATAATTTGCGGTTACATTGCATTTATATCTGTTGTTCCCACCCGCCTACCCCATCTGCACCTAGGTGTTTATTCTAGTGGGATTTGTTTGCTGCATCTCACCACTAGTATGTCTTGGCAACTTAACATGTCATGTTTACAATTGCAGGTTTTTAGTAGAATTCTGTTTGTCGTTCTTACATGTCACATTGTATATGCATGTTGGGTATTTGTATAGAATGTTTGTAGTTATAAGGTTTACATTGGTCAATTCCAACTGACCTCACGGGCGTTTTCTGTTATTCATCTCCCTACATGAACTAGCGAAGGGGTTTTGGGGCGCTTTGACGCTTTCCCCTTCTGCATAGGGTTATAGTTTGGCAATTCATGGGTGAGTTCCACCACCTGTGTGTGGTTGGTTCCCCTCACCTTTGCTGTAATTTATGTATTAGAATTATATAGGCTAAGGCACTTCATGTATATATTGTATTGTATGGTTTAATGTTTGGCTTAATACAAAGCTCTGGTACAAACTTACATCTGCCTTGTTATTTACAGCAAACTAGCTACGATTCTGAGTCAGTAACACCACTACACTAACAGGGAACACTGTCCCACATAAATAATTTTATTACTCTGAGTCTGACACAACAATATAGCTACTATATAATCAAAATAAACTAAAATAAACATTAAAACAACATGCAGAACAATTGAATAATTATGGTAATGGGTTATAGCCTGAAGGGTTATGTCCTAGACCTAGGGGTTTAGTGTAACCTTAGGGGTCTTATATGTGAGATGCTACCAGTGGGTATATATGTGCCCTACGACTATGTCCATAAAAATCATAAGGACATAGCATTTTTAATCACATTTTTTGTGTGACATATTTATTACAAATCCATCAAGCAAGTTTCAGAACACAGTTTTACTGGATTGAATCATTACAAATTCATCAAGCAAGTTTCATAACACAGTGTTACTGGGATGAATCATTCCAAATGTTGGTAACTGTGTAGATCTGGTAACACAATGTGAATCACCACACGGTGCACAGACAATGGTTATAAGCCGAAAAACACCCATGGGAATATTTCCCCTGCAGGCAGATGAGAATATGGCTTCAGCAAATACCCATTGATAAACAAGTTATCTAGTCCATTTTGTTGATCACTTTACCTATGACATGCTAATAAATAGCATAGCTTCACATCTACAGACCAATTATTATCTTTACAGGGCAACTTCCCATTGAGCCGAGAAACTGCTGCACTACGACATTGGTTTGGCCAGTGCAGTTTCGGCAACGTGCGAAAAGATGACGAAGTGAAGACTCTGCCACCAAGAAGTACCTCTCCCTGGAAGGGCAGCAATCTTTCCTCAAGGGAGTCTTGTTTGTAACACCCTCCTCTGTGTCAGTGTACTGGTCGACATGGTCATCGCTGTCACTGTTGCTGCTGTCACGACTAGTCGACTCATTGTCAGAGCAAACATACTCTGGATCTGCAGCAGATGTCACTTCCTCCCCGTTTTAGTCACTCGAGTCACTAATCGGACCAGTCAACAAACTGCACTGCACACTCGTTGACCTCACTGCTGATGTCACCTGCACAGCAACCTGCTCTGATGCACAGACTGCTTGCACTCTTCTCGTGCGAGTTGATGGCCTGATGTCAACCTGAAAGCATTTGCTGCTCCTTTTTGGAGTGGATGCTGTGACTGACTCAGGTGTGGAATCCTCTGTATCACAGGAATCCGTACGAGAGCTGTCATATTCAGTTGCTGTATCTTCAGATGACCCATTCTTGGTCGACGGTGGACTATCTCGAGCTGCTGTCAGAATGTCAGCAAATAACTGAAATAACAAATGACCCTTATAGAATTTGCAAACAAATTAATTGTTGTAGGTTTCTGACAAAAGCAAACAAAATCCTGTCTTTTACCATCTTGTCAGAAAGGAGTACATCCATTTGTCTAGTCATTTGCCCAGCTTCCAAGTGTGAACAGACTGCCTAGCTGTGAAAAATACAAATTAATAAATTTATTTCAAGTTGCAAGGTGTGTATTGTTTATTCTATGATAAAAACATCATAAATAATTGATATTACGCTTACAGAATCTACACAGAGACATAGTTACTTTTGTTATGTTACACTTTTATGCAAACAATTACCTGGAAAATGTGACAATATATTACTTGTGAACATTTTATTTTTGGTTATAACTAATCATCTATTAAATATACAATAGATAGGTTTGCAACTTGCATTGCATTTATTGTTGTTTCACAACAAATGACCATTTTCACACTTGGTAGCTGGGCAACAACCCACATCCAAATGTGAACATATTTATTATTTGATAAATTTACTTGATTTTTTTAATAACATTAAGTTAAAAATCAAATAAATTCATTAATGACATTTTGTAACATCATTAGTAGAATCCTTATCCATTGATATAGTTACTATCATAACAATATTTGACTATCATAACAATATGTGACTGCAGACATGAACAATCCTGCAATACTCAATTTTATAGTCACAATAGGAAGCCTGCTCCAGGAGTGGTGTAATAATAATAATACCTATTAGTAACAATAAGTTGAACAAAGCACAATATAATAACAGAAACAATGTAATAGTAACTGGCATATAATATATATACATGTTTATTAATATGTCCCATCAAAATAGAAATTTAATTATGCTTTCTGTATCCTATTGAACTAGTTTATCCAGGTTTTATGATTGCCAACATTCATCCCATGAATAATGTGGGAGCCGAATAATGGTCCTTGGTACATTTCTGAGCTTCTGTTTAAAAAAACATCATGACTTGTGCCAGTAATTAGCAATGCACAAAGCAGTAAGGTGTAATTACACTGATTGCAATCTATTAAATTGCAGTGACATTTCTTTTGTCTTCCATTCATTCATGTTATACAGACATAAAATGAAAAATATGTTCTATCCGTAAACGTTGTTAGTAGATAATACAAGATACAATAGTTATATTTTTGTTCTAAATATTTATCTCGGTACATACTGTAGTTCCAATTCAAAATGTAATGATAATACCTTCAAATGTAATAGTATATATTGCATGATGTACATTGTCTTCGATATTCAACTGTAATAAAATGGAAACTAGGCAATAGCAATATATGACACTGTAATGTAATTCACCTGTGCACTGGAGTTATGAAAATACAAATCAATAAATTACTATTGAAATATTAAAAATTCTATAGTAACAAATGTAACAGTACTTGTGTGTTACAATAGTGTGTGTTATGAAAGCTGCTCTCTACTGTAAGAATTCTATAGTAACAAATGTAACAGTACTTGTGTGTTACAATAGTGTGTGTTATGTAACAGTACTTGTGTGTTACAATAGTGTGTGTTATGAAAGCTGCATCTACTGTAAGAATTCTATAGTAACAAATGTAACAGTACTTGTGTGTTACAATAGTGTGTGTTATGAAAGCTGCATCTACTGTAAGAATTATATTTATTGAAAACATTACTTTTGAAAACTTAAACATAATAGATTATTAACTCGATGAATACATACTGTAATCTACAGGGTGTTCAATGTGGTAACCATTCAATATTAATAATAATTAATCACATCTACCTGCAAGGTTTACCAATTGCAATGGTGATCAGGGTGATATTAGGCATGGGTTAATTGCATGGGTTAATTATAGTAATAATAAGTATCCGACATGTCACATCCATGTTACCCAGTTCCTGCCATTTCCACCTAGCATGCTTTAATTACCAGTAGATCAGGTTCAGATAACTATTTTAACTGGAGGGAGAATGCAGTGGGCCAGCTGGAGGTGGCTGGTGTATTTGTTATTCATAGCAGGAAAGACCTACAAAGTGCAATGTCAACTGGTAATTAATTAGATTTGATCTTTGATCAGTTGACTCAGGCAAACACTACACTTAGTTCCTCAGTCAAGTGGAGGAGTCACAACAAAGGAGTCCAATTAGCTGGATTAGCAGACAGGTGCCAAACACTGTAATAAACTGTTTCTACATAGAATACTGATGGGGGATAATTCTTCAGCAAGTCATTGATGACATAAGACTTTAGTGAGTCATGTGTCAGAGGAGGAGATTGCCAGCAACTGGTTCCAACTATGAGAGTGAGACAGACCACTTCCTAATTTTTAATTTTTTGTTTTAAATATATAACTTATGCATGGTACTTTATGTGTACATATATTTGATGTTGATCAAAATGCATGGCACTTTCATAAAGTCCAAGTATTGTCATTTAAAAAACAACAAATGTTATGTATGAAAAATAAGAATTAATTTATGCAAATTCAACGTTAAATACATTTGAAAATATAATTATTCTTCCATCTGCAAATTCACATTGCAATGTTCTATATCCAAGTATTGCTTCTTACGGTTTAAAAAACATTGTAACAGACTAACCTGACTCGGCAACGAGTATAATTAAAATAATTATTTCTTATTTGCATGTAAAACTAAATAGATTCATTAAATGCCTTACATTCCTGTAACCATGATAATGATAAAAACAGTCACCTGAATCGATTTGATTACACTATCAAATTGTCCACAAAACTGAGTATATGTAGATTTATTATAGTAGTATCGTGCATAACTACAATATTTAGAATATCAGATACTTAGGAAGAGTTCCGTGATATGATTGGAACCAATGGGATACAATGACAATAAGTTGAATAACTTATTTTGACACTTGACACACACGAGACCGTCCAGTCCAGGCATTATACTAGACCTACAGAATAATAATAGTAGATATAACATGTAAGAATTACCTTGATTCGTTGCCGCTTTCGGTAAGCAGACCTCGTAAATTCACCACTCGTCGAAGGAACCTGGTACCCCAAAGAAGCCATGGGTGTAAGTAGTAAGACAGGGTTTTTGGTTATCCATCCAGGGGGGGTTCGGAGGAGGTTGTGGTTGATATTAGGGAGGTTTCGAAAGCCGCCCCCCTGAGCAAAGTGCGTAGTCACGTGACCGTATGTAGGAGTGTGTGTAGCGCCTCCTGGCGGTGGAATGAGTAGCCATGGAAGGGTTATTGTGTATATATGAGAGACTGAAGAGGGAATAACAAAAAGTTCAAAGAGGAAAGGTATTGGAAGAAACGAAAGATCAAAGAGTCATAACGAAAGATCAAAGAGAAAAGTTTTAAAAGGTGATGAAAGGTGTATAATGAGAGATAAACGGAATGATGTAATAACGAAAGAACAAAGAGAAAACGTTATGATATATATATATATATATATATATATATATGAAACTTTAAAATGTGTATAGGTATGCTTGTATGTATGTATGTGTATACGAAAGAGAGAATATATATATATATATATATATATATAATATAATATAATAACCAACAAACACCACAGTTTGAAAGTTGAATGTTTTATTGATGTTAACGAACTACGAAATCGACAAAGCCGTCATCACTGTCGTATGACTCCGGACACCAATTTTCGGCATCCCCCGTGTCCAGGGGGGCAACAGGGTCGGAGTCAACCCAAGGATTGGGAGGATCATAAAGCTCCCGTGTCTGGACCAGCTCCGCCATGACTCTACAGAATGAATACCTATGATAGTCGCGGAGCTCTTCGTCTCTGGAACATACATTAAAAACTCTCAAAGCATATGAACGAGACGTTAAATATATGAAAACTTTGAAAATACTTCTCTGAAACATATATGAAACAGTTGAAAATGATCAAGCGAGTGGAATAATACAGCGATGTAACCAGACACCGCGTAGGGAACCGACACACGATAAAAGGGCAAGCTAGATCAACGGACTATGATACAATACGTAATGGAGACGTCTGCTGATGTCATCGGTAACCAAACACCGCGTAGCTAGTCGAAACGACAAACATTGAAGAAAAATAGTAAAATGATCGTTGAACACTCACGTGTAATCATCATCGATATCGGAGTCATCACTACTCCAGGTGTCAACGATGTCAGCGGGAGACCTGAAAGGTAATATAACGAACGTAAACATAGACAACCGTGAGTGATACATAACGAACGTAAGAGTATGATATGATAGAGGTGAGACGTCACAGGTAGTTTATGTGAAGAACACTGTGATTATGTATGATATGTATAGGATATCTATCGAATGAAACGAAACAAAGAATATATATATATATATATATATATATATATAATAATAATAATAAAAGTACTTACACAACTTCGAGATCGCGAAGACACCATTCAGCAAGGAGTTGGACCCAGGGTATTGACGACATTGTGAATGAGATGAAGAATGTAACAAACGAACCGATATATATATATAGATAGAGCATACGTATGCAGACACACTATGAAGACAACTTGTGGAACACACGGTAGAGTGGAAATATACCGGGGTATGAAAAGCACCCAGGGACGTATCTAGGGACGTCACCTGGACGATGCCTGATTAACAACGTGGTTATATCGAAGTGGTAAAGTACAAACCGATATCAGTCATATGACGGAGGGAACCAGCTGCTGCTGCTGATAAGCGCGTGATGCCAATTAGACGACAATGCCCCTTATCAGAACGCTAACAATACAGTCAGAAGAAAAGAACTCTGTGAGTGCTCAGCGATGAAACATATGGTGGTCAAGAGCTTGGATATACAATTCAGGGGTGCTGGTCACTTCCTATCGAATTTCTATCCATGTGAAATACACATATGGGGCGAAGTCTTTACTTGCACAGAAGCAGCTTATCAGTTTAAAAAAGCCAGACATTTTCACGATGAGAACACAGCGAGAAAGATTCAGACCGCGCGCACTGGAATACAGGCGAAATACTGGAGTAAAAACATTCGGTGGACACCCGATCGAACCGTTGCATGGCTGTCACAACGTCGGAGCGTGATGCATGCTATACTAGCCGTCAAGTTTCGTGTCTCTGAACTACGTCAACGCTTGTTGGCTACAGGTGACGCACGACTTATCGAGAATGTACCCAGTGCAGAGGGGTTTTGGGGTAAGAGCTCAAACCGTAACAAACCAGGTGAGAATATACTCGGTGTGATACTTATGCAGGTGAGAGACTTCGTTAGACAGCGCTCTATACGGCTTACATAAGGCGCTCATTAAAAACAGACAGCCAGCCACGCGGTGACAAAGTACGGGAGAGGGAGAGATAAGGTCACGCGCACGATAAGATGCGAACAGCCAGGGGCGCGTTATCATCAGCTAGGGGTGTCACGCGCTCGAGCCCTGGAGGGATTGAACTGTATATAAACCCACGGTAAATCTAACAAGACAAACACTCTCTCTCTCGCTGCCGTTCAAAGCTCTTCACTACACAACAAGATGGCGATGTCCAATGTCAACGAGGAAATCCTTCTGTCAGATCTCGAACAAGTAAGTGACGGAACGTACGCATTTGTTCGCCCACTGACACTAGTGACATGTGCTCTGTCCCCCGAATACGTATGTTATCCGGCGTGTAAAGTATGTAATCGGAAAGTTCGTCTTGAAATGACGAAAGGAGGGCTCCATAGCGTCAGTATATGCCTGACCCACGGGCGTCAGAAGGGAAATCCCGTTTACAAGTATGCTATGGGTATGCTTTTCGCCGATTGCAGGGGTCACGAAGTGTGGGCAACAGGATTTGATCAGCTAGTCCAGGGGGTCGTGGGGGGAATGACAGCAAGCAACTATATGGCGCTTAAACCAGGTGAAGAACGTTACCAGTCACTGAATGTCTTACGTGGCAAACAGACTAGGGTGACAATTAGAAAGACGACGAAGGGAGACTATCGAAATTATACCGTCATAGCACTGGAAATAATCCACTCGTAAGAACTGACAGCGACTCAGGTGGTGACGGAGTATAGAGAGGTCCTGTTCCTAACTGCCGTAAGAGGCGCCAACTGACAGTGACTCACTGGTAGGTGGCGCCGTCTGACGTAGTATAGAGAGAGGCTGTTCCTAACTCCTGTAAGAGGCGCCACCTGACAGTAACGAAAGAGTAGGTGACGCCCCCAGACGGAATAGAGAGAGAGAGAGAGAGAGAGAGAGAGAGAGAGAGAGAGAGAGAGAGAGAGAGAGAGAGAGAGAGAGAGAGAGAGAGAGAGAGAGCCTGTTCCTAGAGGTTGTCTACCTATTTGACATGTTCTGTCGTATGTTGTAGACACCTCCTCGGTCATACGAGTCAGTTCTGTCAACCCCCGTGCGTGGTGTGAAACGTCGACTGTCGTTTAATGACGAGGCAAGTGCCATTTACGTGGGGTCATGTGCATGGTCTAGTGATCAGGATAATGATGATGTTGCTAACGATGGTGATTTTGATAGTGAGTTCTCTGACTACGACGAGAGTCGGATACCTAGTGAAGTACAGGAGGCAGTAGAGAGAGCAATTCAGAAACGAACGGAGTACATGATAGATGACGACTTATTTATAGCCACTATAACCACTGCATGCATTCGTCAGGTAGCCGAAGGACTGTACCTTCGCTACGCGAACGTTCACGAAGACGTGTATAAAGTAGATCGTTCGCGTATATTTCATGCTTTTGATATGGCAGTATCCGATTTGGTGTGCGAATCACGCGCACCGTGGTTTGCTCGTGATGTCGTGTCACGAGTGAAAACGAGTCTCCGTAGTCGTGGTATAACCGTGTCGGATGAGACGGAAGACGAATCACCGAAGGCGCCGCAGCCCTGGTACCTACAAGACGACACGACGGGAAGGCAGGTCTGGTGCTCCGAGCTGATGCTGGTAGCATGCGATGCTATCGTTCGGTTCGTGAGCAACGAATTGTGGCGCACTTTCGAAAGTGAAACAAACACCATCTACCTGGTACGTAGCCATCTGATTCAAGACAGCGTGAAATGTGCAGTACACCATTACAGGTTTATGGTGGACACACCGAAGCGGGCACGTGACATCATAACACGTGTGCAAGCCATCCTGCGTGTGCGCGGTATACCTCTCCTGGATGAGGAAACACCCTGCTAATGTTGTTGTTATTGTGTTGTCAGGTCAGCGCTGCCCCCTCTAGCGGACTAGCTCTCATTCAAAGAGCGTACGATGAGAAGCCGCTAGAGTGGGCGCCTAGAAAAAGACACTGGCACCACACCCCACTGCGTCAGACTCTCCTGACGCATCTAAACGCCCAGCGTCACGTGACGACTCTGCAAATGTCGTGTGAGGATGCAACACCACCGCCACCGTCCGACGAATCATTGAACATGATTTGTGATGACGATACATCCGAATACGAGACACTCCGAACGGATGATTCAACCCTCGATATAGCCACCGACGGACATATCGTGTGGTCCAAGACGGACACGACGATGCCGTGGACACATCCGGTGCTGTTTGGTGGCGTACAGGACCTGGAACTAAATATCCAGAGTTTAGCGGCGGTCCTGTTCGTCACCAAACGATGTAACCTCGACACGGCTGTGCAGACGATTTGCCGCGAACTGGCACGGAACATTGAGTCCGCTGAGCACGTTGCCTATATCACGGACTCACTGCAGAAGCGTCTGCAGTGACGACAAGAGGAAATGCGCCCCTACGCTATAGCTGGGGTTATAGGCGCCGCTTGTCTGTCACTGTAGGCGCTTAGCTTAGCTTTCTTGTATACTCGCTTTTTTAATTTGTAATTCGACGAATAAAGATGTATGTATGTAATCCAGGAATTCGGTGTCTGTTGTTCTTGTCATAGCTCGTTACGATCGATGAATACATACCCCTCCGTTTATATACACGCACACTCATACAAGCTCCTATGACGTCACACTAGACTATATAGGCGCGTACAAGGATCTCCTATCCTTCAGTTGTAGGTAGACGATGAAGCAGCACACGTGTCGTCACTGTGGTCTCGTGCTCGATACACACGCAGACATACAACGCCACATAGACCAAACGCATACATCAACACACGACGATGATCATGCTTACAGTAAACCAGCGCCACGAGTGGTGCCATCTGGCGAACCACCAAACAGTACTAGGTTCCACTGTTCGAGATGTGGAAGAGACTTCACGAGACGTGACAACCTGCTACGTCACAACAGGAAGGGTTGTGACACCTCACAAAAAACACTACACCGATGCGAGAGATGTGCACGTGAGTTCACGAGACGTGACCACCTGCTACGTCATATCAAGACGGTATGCAACCGACGTGCGGAAGCGAGCGAGCCACCCCTACGCAAACGAGCGAGATGCGCAGAGCGACCACGTGTGAGGGCCACCGGTGACGATGACGATCCGATACAACCACCGCCCCGACTCCCCTTCGCCGATACTCTATCGAGGGAACTACGAGAAGTCATCCGAGAGCACTGGATGACCATCCGAAACCACGTGGCTAGAGGACCCGTGCAATCCAGGTACAATTACAGAGTATCGACACTGGACACGAGCGTCCTAGAACCGTCACTGAAGATCATGTTCCGCGAACAGACGCACGCCTTTAAGATTAATCTTAGTTATGGTTTTGTTCTAAGGAACAAGACCACGAACAGGTACAGGTATTATCATTCGTCTTGTAACTGTTGCGGGCGTTACCTCGACGAGCCGTGTCTGATCACAAACACTGCAGACTTTGATGCGTTTCTGGAACGCATCCGAGAAACAGACGTGCTGCAGTGGGTCATCAATCAGCGTCCGGACAGTCAATGGGTATGCGAGGTGGTCACGAATGTCACCTTCTTCGTCAATCACATCGTAGATCATCCGATAGGATGTGTGGACATCACACTACCGAGCTACATCAAACGAAACAAAGCCGTCATCGCATTGGAAAGAGACGATCACAACAGGAAGTACACCGACAATCTGTGTCTCTTCCGGTGTCTGGCTCTACATCGTGGATGCGACCGACACCACCTGGAACCCGCCGTGAAGCTACTCTACGCGAAGTACAACCGTGACGGAGTGGCAATGAAAGACTTTGACGGGGTGGTAATGAAAGACTTTGACGGGGTGACAATGGACGATATCTATCGCGTCGAGACCACCTTTGAGACCAACGTGTGCGTCTACAAACTCGTCGAACCGGAAGAAGAAGGCGGAAAGGTGACTGCCGAACTCGTACGCCGGTCCTTGTGTCACTATCCCGAAACGATGTACGTCAATCTTCACGAGACACACTGTTCCTACATACAAGACGTGAACATGTACTGTCACTCTTATCGATGTAGGAAGTGTGGCGACGCGCTATGGAAAGACACATACCACCTAGAGAGACACGAGCGCGGGTGTACGGGAGGCGTGCGAAAGATCTATCCCGGTGGTGTCTATCATCCGTCGCCGACAGTCTTCCAGTGCTTGGACGACGAAAACATTCACGTTAGCGAGTGTTTGCGTTACTATCCGTATCGCGCCACCTTCGACTTCGAGTCCTGGTTCGATACGTCACAGCTTCCGTCGGACAGCGCCAAAGTCCACTGGGTGGCTCGTCACGTACCGTTGAGCGTGTCCCTGGCGAGTAACGTACCCGGATTCGAACAGGTACAATGTCTGATCACGGACGGTGACAGCAACAAGTTGGTAGCCGACATGATGGGTATCCTTCAGACGATGAGCGAAGCAGCCTACGACGCCATCGTAGACAGTTACGAGGGTACACTACTCGAAATCGGGGAGGCTATCACGACGTGGGACGAACAGGAGGCGTCCGCTGCAGAAGGAGACGACAACGAGTCACGACGAAAACCGACCAATCCCTACAAAACCCTCATGGGTCAATTGTACGGTTGGCTTCATCAGTTGCCCGTCATCGGCTTCAACTCGAGCAGGTACGATCTGAACGTCGTCAAACAGTTCCTGGTACCCTACTTCCTGTCCGAAAAGGCACCAACAGAGGACGGGGAGGAGGAGGAGGAGGAGGAGGAGGAGGAGGAGAGGAAGGATGCAGGGACGTTTCACGTGATCAAACGCGGCAACACGTTTATGTGTCTATCGACGGACGACCTCAAATTCCTCGATATGACTCATTATATCGCCCCTGGATTCTCGTACGACAAGTACCTGAAAGCGTACGGTTGCGAGGTCACGAAAGGTCACTTCCCGTACGAATACATGGACAGCTTGGAGAGACTCGACGACACCGTTCTACCTCCCAAAGAGGCCTTCTTCAGTCGACTGAAGAACGAAGGTATATCCGACGACGACTACACACGATGTCAGAAGGTGTGGAGAGACAACGACATGGAGACTCTGCGAGACTTTCTCGTCTGGTATAACAACAGGGACGTCGTGCCGTTCTTGGAAGCCATCGACAAACAGTTCGACTTCTACCAACACCGCGGTATCGACATGTTCAAACAAGGGATCAGTATACCTGGTTTGACCTTGTCCTATCTGTTCACCTACGTACCGAAGAGGACGTTCTTTACGCTCTTCAACGAGACGAACAAGGACGTCCACCAGCTCGTCAGAGAGAACATCGTCGGAGGACCGTCACTCATATTCACCAGACACCACGAGAAGGGGGTCACGAAGATACGTCGTAACGACTACGGTGATGCGGCTCGAACGTGTCAGTCCATCGTCGGCTATGATGCGAATGCATTGTATCTGTGGTCGATATCGCAAGAGATGCCAACGGGATGGTACACGCGACGACGGGAAGAGAAGGAGTTTCGACCCGAAGCGGCACAACCCACAGGTCAGATGGCTGCCGAATGGTTGACGTGGGAGTCCGAAAGCACGGGACTCACCATACGACACCAGACCAACGGTCGAGAGAAGCGCATCGGTAAACTATCGGTGGACGGTTGGTGTAGCGAAACGAAGACGGCCTATCAATTTCACGGGTGCTACTATCACGGTTGTCCGTGTACCGGTCGTGAGGTCAACGAGGTCAACGGGAAACCCATGACGCAACTGCTCGCCGAAACGCAAAAGAACACGGCCTATCTTCGACACTTTGTGAGTGTCGTCGAGATGTGGGAATGCGAGTGGAAGGTCGCGAGACGCGATCCGTGCGTGAAACAGTTTCTGGACGTTCGACAACGTCGTCGACACGTGCGCTGGAAAATGACGACACAACAGATCCTGACAGGGGTACGCAACGGTAGCGTGTTCGGTATGATTCAGTGCGACATACGTGTACCGGAGGTACTGCGCGCGCACTTTGCCGAGATGCAGCCCATCTTCAAGAACATTCACCTGACCCGCGACGACCTCGGACCGTTCATGCGTCGCTACGCTGAAGAACACGACATCATGGCGACTTCGCGTCGCATGCTCGTCGGGAGTTATCGTGGAGATAAGATCTTGCTCGCCACACCTCTCTTGCGATGGTACCTCGCGCACGGACTCGAGGTGACGCACGTCTACCAGGTCATCGAGTACACCCCGGTCGCCTGCTTCCGACGATTCGGCGAGACGGTGTCCACCGCACGTCGCGAAGGAGACGCCCATCCCGACAAGGCTATGATCGCGGATACCAACAAACTGATGGGCAATTCTTCCTATGGAAAATGTATCACCAATGTCGATAAGCACCGCGAAGTCACCTACTGCACGGAGAAGAGCGCATCGTCCGCGATCAACAATCGTCGCTTCCGTCAACTCGACGTCGTCACCGCCGATGCGTACGAGATCGAAATGCACAAGCGTACCGTCAAATACGCTCTGCCTACGCACGTAGGATTCTTCGTGTTGCAGTGGGCCAAACTGCGCATGTTGGAGTTCTACTACGACTTCATGATCAGGTACGTGGATCGTCCGCTGTTCGAGTACTGCGAAACCGATACGGATAGCGCCTATTTGGCTCTAGCCGGAGAGTCCGTCGACGACCTCGTGACCCCAGCACTACGCGACCACTACTATCGTCATCGCTCCGAATGGCTACCGTCCGAATGTTGCGACGATCATCGGAACGACTACATACGCTGTCGCCTGGCCGGACGTCCGTGGAACGGCACCGAGGCGTGTTGCAAGGCGCGCAAGGCGTACGATAAGAGAACACCTGGACTCTTCAAGGTCGAATGGTCCGGCGACTGTTTCCTGGGACTGTGCAGCAAGACCTACTATTGTTCGGGTACGGTCGATAAATACACCACCAAAGGACTGAACAAACGACTCAACGCCATCGACAAGCAGGCGTTCCTGGACGTGCTGACCAGTCGTCGTAGTGGAAGCGGAGTGAACCGTGGGTTCCGGGTCAATCACTCGTCCGTGCTGACGTACACCCAGGAACGCGCAGCGTTGACCTACTTCTATGCCAAGCGCGTGGTCAACGAGGACGGAATCACCACGGGTCCGGTGGACGTGTAACACCGAACCACTGCTGACACGATGAGGAAATGCGCCCCTACGTCAGTTGGGGTTATAGGCGCCTCTAGCTGTCACGCGGTTAGTAGGTGGGAGACACACGAAAAAAATAACACTATTTAGTCAGATACCACGCAATCGATAGTCATAGCGCAGCATGTCACGGACGGGAACGGTCGTAGCTGTAGTACTAGTGGGAATACTCGGTCTGTACGTCTTGTACGTCTTGTTCCGCGATCCCTTCCTTCATTGGTGTGACGGAGGTGTCGTAGTATCTAACAGCACAGCGGACAACGTGTCGAACAGCGACTACTACTAGATGGACACGCGATGGAAACACCCCTTCACCTGTATCGTCGCGGGTCCGACGGGATGCGGTAAGAGCACGTTCGTGATGCGTCTGCTACGTCACGCCGCGACGATTATCGATCCGCCTCCAGAGAAGATCACGTGGTGTTACGGCGTATGGCAGAGTGCCTACGTCGACAACGACCTGGTACGCTTCGAGGAAGGCTTGCCGAGCGGTGCGTTCGATGCGTCGACTCGTAACCTCGTGGTCATCGATGATCTGATGGCGGAAACGGACGAACGGGTCACGACCTTGTTCACGAAAAAGAGTCATCACCAGAACACGTCCGTACTGTATCTCGTGCAGAACCTGTTTCCGAAGAACAAGGAGAGTCGTACGATCAGTCTGAACACACACTACATGGTAATCTTCAAGAATCCTCGCGACGCGTCACAGATCGGACACTTGGCGCGACAGATGTATCCGGGACGCCTGAAGTATGTACAGGAAGCGTTCCGAGACGCCACGACGCCTCCGTACGGTTATCTCCTCGTCGATCTGAAACAGGACACGCCCGACGACATGCGTCTGCGCACGGGCGTCCTTCCGGACGACGGTGTCCAGTACGTGTACCAACCCAAAGTATAAGACATCCGCGCGCACGCCTCGTCCCTTCAGTCGCAGTATGATCGTGAAGACAACAGCATGTCCGAACTCGTGAAGAAACACCTCCTCTGCATACAGACGCTGAACAGGTACAAGAGCACGAAATTGAGACGGGCTATCATCAGAAACGCCGACGCCGATCTGTTGTGTGCACTAGCCGAGTGTGCCTACAACATATTGAAGAAGAACGTGCCCTTGACCGAAGCGCAGAGACGCGCTCTGAGTGTGTACAAAACAAACCTACGCGCTTTGGCAAAGAGAGACGCGCCGGCTGCGAGGAGACGTCGCATCTTGCTACGCGGTAACAACCAGGGCGGCGGGGGACAGACCGGTGGTTTCCTGTCGGCGCTGCTGGCACCTTTGGCTGGTGCGGTCTTTCTACCCTTGCTAAAACAGATCCTACTCAAGTAGACGACGATGGAACACACACGGAAAATGGCTTTGGTAGATCCACGACTGTTGGATAGTCTACGCGCACCGGTACCGACGGATACCCTAGGACGCAAAGTACAGGTGCTCGACGACGAGATGAAAGTCATACTCGACAGACAAGATCTCGCCGACGGTGACAAGGTCGTCATGTATAATCAAGTGTTGCAACGCCACAACGCGTTGGCTGATCGACGCGTGCGCGAACCAGTGCGCGTGATGACGGTCAACAAGGACACGATGGTCACAGCGGCGGCGGGGGCGGGGGCGGCGGCGGCGGCGGCGGCGGCGGCGGCGGCGGCGGCGGCGGCGGCGGCGGCGGCGGACCCGACCCCGCCAGAGGCGGGGGCGACAGGTATGGAAGCGGCGGTGGCGGCAGGTATGGAAGCGGACGTCGTCGACAGCGTTCCCAAGGCACTGCGGACCAAAGCTAGACTACTGATGGAACGTCTGAAACGAGACGTCGTGTGGAATGCACGCGGAGAGCTCATGCACAAAGGTGTGGCGGTACCCGGAAGTAACGTGGTGGACCTCGTGAACGATCTGTTGCGTCAACGCAAGACCGTCGCCAGTCCAACGGGGTGGCAGGTGTTTACGCGTCAACTCGGCACCATGAACCTACCCATGGAGTTGGTGGGTAACGAGGTCAGGAGACTGGTCATTCAACGGGAACAAAGGAGGAGTGCCGTAGCAGGAGCGGCCACACGGTCGGTCGGTAGAGCGCGTCGATCGCTGCAGTGGACACCCCTCACTCGGAGCCGAATGAGCCCGTCCACTATACCTACGCCACCGGCCTCGACTAGTAAGGGATGGGAGGATCTCAGATAAAAGAGGCGCACCGTCTCGATTCGCCGACATAATGTGCGATTCACAGGATAGTCTACGTCGTCTGTGTACCGGTGTCGCTTACGCCGCACTTCCCATCGTGTGTGGCGTTATCGGTGATTATATCATACGATCATGGTGCGACGACGGAAACAGCTGGAGGACGTCTACTTCGATCCCGCCAAGGTGGGAAGTTACGGAGGAATCGCGTCTTTGCGATACAACGTGCCACGCGTACCGAGAAAGATGGTCGAACAATGGCTATCGGAACAGAACGCCTATACTCTACACAAACCGGTCAGAGTTCGTTTCAAGCGACGACGCACTGTCGTCGGAGGACGGGATCAACAGTGGCAAGCCGATCTCGTCGACGTGACCAGTCTGAAAAAAGAAAACGACGGTACGACGTTCCTGCTCACGGTGATCGACGTCTTCTCGAAAGTCGCCCGATGCGTTCCGCTGAAGACCAAGTCGGCGACGTCTGTGTCGAAGGCGCTGAACGGACTCTTCACCGACGTACAGCCGTTGTTTTTGCAGACCGATAGAGGTCTGGAATTCTATAACCGTAGCGTTCGAGGTGTATTGGACAGGTACGGCATCCAGCACTTCTCCACCTCTAACGAGGAGATCAAGGCGAGCATCGTGGAACGCTTCAATCGCACGCTAATGACGCGGCTGTGGCGATACCTGACACACAAAGAATCGTGGCGATACATCGATATCCTTCCGGATCTGGTGCGCACGTACAACGACAAGCCCCATCGTAGTATCGGGATGCCACCGTCGCAGGTGGATGCGACTAATCAGGAAGAGGTGTGGCAGCGTCTGTACGGTGGTCATCACGGCAAGGGCGTACCCAAGTACCACGTGGGGGATCGCGTGCGTATCAGCAAGGTCAAGAGACGATTCGCCAAAGGCTACACGGTGAATTGGACAGAGGAACTATTCACGATACGTGAGGTGCATCCGTCCGATCCGCCCGTCTATCGACTAACGGACGATCTCGGAGAGATACTGGAAGGTACCTTCTACGAGCCGGAGTTGCAGAAGGTGACGGTTCCGGTCGATAAACTGTACCGCGTGGAATCGATAGTACAGCGCCGCAAGGTAGGCAGGCGACGGGAGGTGTTGGTGAAATGGTTCGGATACCCTTCGAAATTCAACAGCTGGATCGACGCCAAGGCTCTCGTCGGCTTATAAAGACTGGTCACGCGCCCATCGTGATATCAGTCGTCCACGTATGGCAGACGAGACGACATCACGGATTACCGTTAGTGACGACGAAGAAGAAGAAGAAGACGACGTCGACGCTACTCCACCGATAAAGAAAGAGAGGACTCCGTGGCATATATTTGGTACCGCGTGTCCCAAAGAGGAGATAGTCTTTCTGTGTCAAGTCGTCGTCTTGTACACGGTCATCTTGGTCAGCATCTACAACCTGACGTTCGGTCACCACGTCAATCCGACTCTTTGGACGGCCCTGTTGAGTAGTTCGTTGGGTTACCTGCTACCCAGTCCGACGTTGAAACAACAACATGGCGACGAGTGATTTCTATCTCACGTTGCCCAGCAATGCTTCCATGGACACGCACCCCGACAACACGCTGACCCACTACGTCACGACGCTACCGAAACGTATCCTACTACGGGGACAATGGGAGTGCGGACTGGTGGAGGTACAGTACCCCCACAGTTGGTACAACATCGTAGGTGACGAAGCGGGGTTCGCCGTGTCACTACCGATAGATGAAGATCGAGACCCACGATCCCTGCACACGGAGATTATCCGAATCGGAACCGGACACTATAAAGATCCGTGGTCACTGATACTCGTCATTAACGCTGCTCTACGTCGCGTGGTGGGCGAGGGACGAGTGAAACTGAGCTACAGCGTCATCACACGTAAGGTATCGGTGCACATGGCACCGAATACCGTCTTCCGCGCTGCTATGCTGACCACCGTTCTCGGCTTTCGTACCGCCACGCTGGCGGCTCTCCCGAAGCACCCCGCGGTACCCGAGTTCAAGGTACGTATCGTGGAAGGTGACACCGTGGTCACCATGGAACGGGAATCGCTCTACATCTACACGGACGTCGTGGAACCACGAGTTGTCGGTGACAGTCTCGTACCGCTGCTACGCATCGTTTCGGTGAGCGGTCGTCATGGCGACGTCGTATCGAAGACCTTCGATAAGACTCACTACGTACCCGTGCTCTGCAAAGAGTTTGGTACGATCGAGATAGATATAAGAGACGACACGGGACACCGCGTGCCATTCGAAGTCGGCAAGGTGACAGTGACACTTCATTTCCAACGACAACGGACGCCACTGTTCTAGAGAGAGAGAGATGAATTACAACGATTACTACGCTCGTCAAGCGGGTGGTGCGCTTCCTTATTTCGCGGGTGCCCGATACCAACGAGGACACGGACTGGGAAGTCTATTCGGAGGTCTACTGCGTAGCGTCATGCCACTCGTCAAGAGAGGCGCCGTGGCGTTGGGAAAGAGAGCTCTGTCGACCGGCGCACGTATAGCCGACGACGTCCTGGCGGGACAGAACATCAGAACGGCCGCCAAACGTCGCGCCACCGCTGCAGGTAGAGAAATGATAAGCGACCTCTTGACCCCCGGTGTGCATAAGCGTATAAGACGCACACCCGCCGCGAGACGAGTCAGTACAGCCGCGAGACGTCGAAGGAAGCAGAGACCGAAGGTACGTCGTGAACCGGATATATTCGACGATGGCGTTCGTTCATAAACTATCATGCGAGGGACTCAAGAGCGAACTCGATATCTTCACCGTGCCTCCGACTCAGACCAGCATCGTCGACAGTCGCACGGTCCACTACCAACCGATGTCCTCACTCGACTCGGGTGGTCCGATCGAATTCATCGTACCCGGCTCGGGAGACGATTACCAGGATCTCGCTAGCATGACGCTAAACATCCAGGCGAAGGTGACGCGTGCCGACGGAAGCGATCTCGACGCCGCCGATCCCGTTGCACCCGTGAATAACTGGCTCCATTCGCTGTTCAGTCAGGTCGACCTCTACCTGAACGGAACGCTCGTGACTTCCTCGACCAACACGTACCCGTACCGCGCCTACATAGAGACGCTGCTCAGTTACGGCAACGATGCCAAAGAGACGTATCTGACGAGTCAGATGTGGTACAAGGACACGGCTAATCTTATGGATGCCGTCGTCATTGACGGTGCCGATCCGACAGCCAACGCGGGGTTCGTCGCCAGACGCGCCATGATCGCCCAGAGTCGCGTGGTCGACATGACGGGACGTCTCCACCTCGATCTCTCCCATCAGGATAAACTCCTCATCAACGGTGTCGAGGCCAAGATACGTGCGGTGCGCAGTAAGGATGCGTTCGCACTCATAGCCGGCGGCGGTAACCCCGGCTACAAGATACAGATCGTCAACGCTACACTATTCGTCAGGAAGGTCACCCTGAACCCAGTCGTACAGGTGGCGCACATCAAAGCCCTCGAAAAGACCACCGCCAAGTATCCGGTGCGACCCGTCGAATGCAAGGTCTACTCCATTCCCACAGGTGCCCGATCACATACGCACGAGAACCTCTTTCTCGGTGTTCTTCCGAAACGTCTCGTGCTGTCCTGCATCGATAACGACGCCTACAACGGACGCTACGACAGAAATCCCTTTCACGCTAAAAACAACAACATCAACTTCCTCGCCATGTACATCGACGGACGACAGATACCCGCCAAACCTTTCCAGCCCGACTTCGAGAACGATCTCTTTGTCAGGTGCTACCATAACCTGTTCACCTCGACGGGTAAGGCGTGGCAGGACGAAGGCAACGGTTTGACTCGCTACGACTTCCGACACGGCTACACCTTCTTCGCCGTGGACCTCACCCCCGATGCATGCGACGACTGCTGCTTCCATCTGGTACATAAGGGCAACGTGCGCATCGAGATTCATTTCCTCAACGCGCTGACAACCACTGTGAACGTCGTCGCCTACGCCGAATTCGAGAAGGTGCTGGAGATCGACAGGAGTCGTAACGTCATCTACGACAACTGATGGAAACCCTACAGCTCGTCCGCCTACGCACCCGCGATACGCACGCCCGTGTCGTCATGCGTGGAATCGTACCCAAAGACGTACTCCTCGAACTCCGGATAGACGCTTACCCCGTCGCCTTCGTGTGCAACACACACGACGCGGACAAACCTGGTGAACATTGGATAGCGATCTACGTAGACGCCGACGGTTGCGGCGAATACTTCTGCTCGTACGGTCTGCCGCCGCAGCACGTCGAGTTTTGTCGCTTCTTGAATAAACATTGTGTAACGTGGACTCATAATTCTAAGAGACTACAGAGTCCCGTGTCTATCGTTTGTGGACAATACTGTGTTGCTTATCTCATGTTTCGATGTCGTGGAGTTGTCATGAAGGATTTCGTAAAAGGTTTCGGCACTGATCTGGTAGCAAACGATTGCCGTGTATTCGATTGGCTTAAACAACTGCAATAACCGTGTTTCATTAACGAGCAGGTGTTATCATCATCATCATCATCGTCATTAACGATTCGAGCCTATGGCGCGGTGGTCACACACCCGTAAGCTCACGGCCTCTGACGCGGTGTTCACTCACCCGTAAGTCGTATACCATCATCATCATCCCACGAGCCGCTGGCGTGGTCGTATTGACCCCTAAGCTCACGACCTCTGTCGCGGTGTTCACTCACCCACAAGTCTTGATGCACTTCGTTTAATAAAACACGGTTTCATATTATACGCTTGTATCTTTCATCAATAAAACACGTGTGCACTCGTATACTCTTGTGTTTCGTTAGTTCTTTCATACACGCGCATTCATACACACCTTCCCTCCCGTACACGTACATTCATACAATAACACCACTCCCCGTTAGGAGGCGTAACCTCTGACGTACCCGCCAGGGGGCGCCTCTCGTTATACATACGGTCACGTGACTACGCACTTTGCTCAGGGGGGCGGCTTTCGAAACCTCCCTAATATCAACCACAACCTCCTCCGAACCCCCCCTGGATGGATAACCAAAAACCCTGTCTTACTACTGGTGTAGTTGCTGAGCCGGCTGTAGTCACAGCGGCAGCGGAGCCTGCGGCACTGGAACAACGCTTGCGAGACCCGCTTGCCTTCGACTCGGGCAAAGCGGCCGTCGATCCTGCCCGTGCCGACGCCTGTCTTCTGCGGATTGACGGCATCAATGCAGCTTCTACTGCCGGGAATATTGTTGGGACTGCATCGCTTTTCAACGATATTCGAGCACCAAGATATCCAAGGGTTGCCAACATCTCCGGATCGCGATCGAAACAGCTTTTCTCAAAATGAGCGGAGCAAAGCCGGCTGTGTTTCGTCGGCTTGAAATTAGCTCGCTTGATTTTGGCGATCCATTTCTTCAATAAAACTGGATCCGTAGGGAACCGAAAAAAATTGTGTGTTGCTCTATGTTTAGAAGAGTTTGCATTACAACCGAATGCCGCACAATGAACCATGATGATATTCGCATTACACAGCCACCTCTGGCTCTGCTGTCATATTGCTGAGAATGAATGTAAACAAGCGGTCGCTGTATCGGCAGAGTCAACTCTGACGTCACATCTCGGCATCCCGAAAAGCGCGCCAAAAATATGCATATTCGAAAATGTCCGGATGTACAGCATAAAATGTGGAATTTCTAATTCTTCGATTTTGGGGGATTTTTTTGGCTTGGTGGACATGGAAATATATAGCAGGATCTAATTTAATATGAATTCAAGCAATAGATGTTTTTATTCCCTTTAAGTGTTATATAAATTATAACCGTTTGCAAACATGTACAATGAAGAATATTATACCAGTAGTTTACTAGAAAATCTAGTTGAAGACACAAAAATTACGTTGTTATAAAAAAAACTCAAAGCACGCCCCAAAACGAGTTTTTTTAACGATTGCTCTTACCATTACGGTTCGTCCGATCCCAACGATCTTGATATTATAGTTTGAAAGCGTACGCTTTCTGATATTCGGACATATAAATGGTTTTCTGATAACCATTCCTACCTTAACTATAAATGGACCTACAATGTTGGTTCACCGATACAGTTCACCAATCTACCGACTGAGGCACCACTATCTGATTTCGTGCTATAAGCTCCGCCCACTTTTAATTTACTCGGACTTAGCGGCTCCCGCGTCTATCGACGCATGAGGCAGTCAAACCACGCTATCCGGATATGTCGCTTGCTAGTGTACTGATGTCGCACCAACTTGTGTTGACCAACTGTAGGTCGCGGTCGACTGTTTGGCGTCAGTTCATTTTTGGTCGTCCCTTCGTTCTCTGGCCAGCTGGTATCCACCATAGCACTTGTTGGGCAGGTCTAGTAGGTGGGAGCCTTGTGACATGGCCGGGTCAGCTCATTAATTCGTCTTCTGCAGATAGTAGATGATGCCAGAGGTTGTTCTGGTCGTATCCTTACATCTATATTCGCCAAATGGTCGTTCCAGTGTACGTAGGTATGCCCAAGATCTGTCGCAGGCATTTAGTGTCGAATGCATCAATTTTGTTTTCTTGGCTTGTTTTTATAGTTGCCATGTTTCACACCCATATAGGAGTGTTGGTATAACGTTTGAGTTATAAAAGCGGAGTTTAGACTTTTAAACGGCCGCTAAACTGACATATTCGAAATAGACGTGACGTCACAATCACGTATAGTATCCAACCAACGCAACAAATTTTGACCGTTGGTTGGCGTACATTATTGTGACGTCACGCCAATCGACGTAGAGATATATCGGTTTCGCTGCCACCAAAGCACGTCAGTTTCGCCGCAGTTTAAAAGTGGGTCGAGGTTATAACATATGGAATCAAGAAATGGCGATCAAGCATGCGCATGTCTGAACCTAGGCTATGCAAATCAGGAAAACAGCGCCGCAATGCAAATCAGGAAAACAGCGCCGCAATCGGAAGATTATAGTGTACTGATTACCCGCCTCCAACAATGTTTGGAACCGTACAGAACATCGAAAACGGCACAGTTATAGGTCCGTTTATAGGTGTTCTAGACGTGAGGATGCAAGCGACCGTAGAACTTGATGTTTTAGACGTGTTTCGAGTTGTTCATTTTTCGCTTGCTTTGTTCATTTTTCGCTCGCTTATCTGTTTTTGGTTGTATGGACAGCGCCAGTTTTGTAGAAAGACTGACTTAAACAATACTAGTATTTCCAGTTCAGCGACCGACTAACTGGGAAGAGTATACATAATACCAAAAATAGATAAGCGAGCGAAAAATGAACAACTGTCAAACACGTTCCAAAAATGCCTTTTTAATGATTGCTAGTACCAATATGGTTCGTCGGATCCCAACAATATTGATGTCATTTGAAAGTTTAAGCGTTCTGCTATTCAAACATATAAATGGTTTCCTGATAATCATTCCTAAAATTAACCGAAAACGGACCTACAACCGGGCCCGTTCCGGTGTCTTAGACACTGCGAACCATGTTGTTTCGTCGACACAGTTCACCAATTTACCGATTGAGGCACCACTATCTGATTTCATGGTATAAGCTCCACCCACTTTCAAACGGCTGCTAAAATGACATACGTGAAGTAGGCGTGACGTCACAATCACGTATATCAACCAACCAGCGCAACGAATTTAGACCCGTTGTGTGACGTACTTTATTGTGACGTCACGCCGACGTAGAGATATATCGGTTTCGCTGCGATCAAAGCACATTAGTTTAAAAGTGGGTGGAGCTTATAACATGAAATCAAGAAATGGTGAAGTGCGCATGTCTGAACCTATGCAAATGAGGAAAACAGCGCCGCAATCGGAAGATTAGTGTACTGAGTACCCGCCGCCAACATCGTTCGGAACCGTACAGAACACCGAAAACGGCATGATTGTAGGTCCATTTATCGGTGTTCTTTGAACGGTTACCGGGAAATCTAGATGTCGCTAGAATAACAAAAAGTGCATCATTTCAAATGATACCAAGATCGTCGGGACAGGACGAGCCGTGAGGGTGCTAGCGACCGTAGAATTTATTTCATGTTTTAGACGTGTTCTGAGTTGTTCATTTTTCGCTCGCTTATCTATTTTTGATAATACGTACATATATATATTATATGTATGTATATATATATATATATATATATGTGTATGTATATATATGTATATATATATATATATATATATCTATATATATATATACAAAAATAAATATATATATATATATATATACTGTTTGTTAGCATTTGTAATTATATGTTCTCAGCTGATTACGCCACTTTCAATGGTGCAAGTTAGTTTACGTACATGGTGAGATGTTAGTATCCATACTCCCATACCAAGTACGACAGTTTATGACGTAAATAGTCGCCGAATTTTTTTCGTCGCTATAACTTGTAAAGAATGTTACGCCCGCGTGGTGCCCGGTATAACATTACAATAGTTGTTTATGCATATAAAAGTGTAGCCTCTGAAAGCATCTAGATATGCTTTCATGTCCGGTCAAGCAAGTGCATGCGTGCATTGTTGCCTCGAGTAATAGATAACAATTTATAAAAATTATTAGATAACCAGTAAGAAGTTGGCGAGGTAGAGTCTGTTCGTAAATATATTTTCAAGAATTTACTGAGTCAACATTACATACACACATATGTGCATTAGCTGTGTTTGTTCACATCTGAGCATACAGTCCTGATAGGTACACACTACACACCTATAAGACGTATACACTACAGGTAACATAAATCCATAACACTCACAAATGAATAAGTACGATCTACAAATTGTATAGTATAATTGATTGGTCAGATTATTTATAAATACGCATTTTACTGCACCGGTATATAATATTCTTTGCATTATATTATTATTAATTCAATCTTGATTGCTAATGTGATATGTGCGTGCGTGCGTGCGTGCGTGTGTGCGTGTATCCATTATTTTCCACAACCCACAATATTAACCAAGAAATCCTCTGAAGCAATTACATATACGCGCCATGCAATCATGTCCGTAGCAGGACAATCGAGTGTTTCCTGCCTGCGAAATGTCCATCGAACCTGGATTAAGTGGGTCAGTGACACGCCCACCACTGGGCAACAATGGGCTCAGTAAATAACCCATCTGTTCCCATCATAGCGCCAACCACATTCTTGTGTGAGTGATTAATTTGAATCTCTAGGCGAGAGCAATGGGGCGTGTGCCCTAATTTGTTGCCCATATTATACTGTTCGTGGCGTGACGGCTGGCCCTTCCTATACCCGCATGCACGGGAGAGGTAGATTGCAACAGGCGCTGAATCCTGCTGTGTCTTTGTGCGGAAACGTTAAGCGTTGTCACCGGAGCTAAAGTGATTTATATCGGGTTCGAGGCCACCTGTACGTCGCCCCGCCACCTGTTATAGTTTGCCCACCTGTCTTCGTGGATAGGTCCTACTGTATCGAAACAGACACGTTCAATCTTCCGAGGAGTATCTCCGTCACACAACACAATCTGTACACTTGAACACTACGACGGCGGCAGTGTATTACAGTACATTATCATTCACGTTGGATCACTCTCCGATTGAGTGAGAAATGAAGAATGGCCACGACTGCGACAGTTCTAATTGGCGAACAGTGAGTGTACGTAAGTGCATTAACAGCAGCCGCTCGGCTTTCATTGTGCGTTCATAACTCACTGTGCTCGCGCAGATACCAATCTGCCTTTGAGCTGCGCTTTTTGCTAAGTATGCGTTGCAGTGCCAAGTCCTTCCAGCGCGGCGCTATGCCTCTGATCACTTGAATGCGGTCCCTGTGAAGTAAGTTTGCGTGCTCGGATACCACCATGCAGTTGACATGACGGATATTTGCGAACCCTTTCTGCCTATTCTAGAATGTTGGGATTTATCAAACTTCCACTGACGAACGTGACGCGTTTGATCACTCGGTGAAAGAGGTTTCTGGAGAGTGGAGACTGCGTCTGAGTCCTCTGTTTAAGTTGATGACAATACGAATGTCTGCATGCAAGCATTTGCATTAGGATTTATTTATTAGGATATCGTTTGAGGGCAGGACGGACCTGCAATGTGTTTTGTTAATATGATTAACAACACATGAATGAGAGCAAGGTAATTTTTTTTGACTTACGGCCTGTAATTAAATAAAAAATTAAATGTCACTGTACAAACAAAATTATTTATGTTGATAGTACCTAGTAATTAAGTCATATAAGACTAGTATGACTTTATACTATATATATATAATTATATATAATTTCATGTCCATTACAAATGGCCATTTCAGCGTTGTTCGTATAATACCTATAAAGTAGACTAGCTATTGAACTTGAAGAAGCTTAATCAAGTTAATGTGGGACTTGGTAGCAACGTAGTTCAGTGTTTCCCCTGGGTGAAATGATGGGCGAGGTGGTAGGGGTGGGGTACGCAAGCGCCGCAGGTGCGAAGCGTTGCTAGGGGGGTCCGGGGGCATGCTCCCCCATAGATTAAAAAAAAACTAGTTTTAAAATGGTGCATTCTGAGGTATGTTTTAAACTTTACTCTTGAATAAAGAGGGGAAGATATAAAACAAGACACTATTTGTAAATGTAGTAATCATGATTGATAAAAGCCAGTAATCATGATTGTTTCATCATGTTGAGGTGTGGTTTCCATTTTACCACTGCTACTCAGTAGAGGTGTGGTTTCCACTTGACCACTGGTACTTGGTTATGGTTGTTTTCTTGCACTAACCCTAGGCCTTGTTACCTTGCTGACAGAGTCAATAAAAAAGTAAACGGTAAGTTCTTATATAGCTTTACACTTTACTCCCTGGCAGACCTGTTCAGTCGAACACCATCTCGACTTCTCTGGGAAGCATCCAGTGGTATCATCTGAAGACTCTTTCATCATCACCTTTAAATTATTTTAATATCATAATATTATGGTAAATTGGTGGTTTATGTTCAAAAGATTTTATTTGTTTGCTAGAATGCTATACAATTAATTAAACAGTATTTCTGGAATGCCACAAAAGCGTGTTTCTATTAATCGCAAGAATGTTTCTCAAATTGTGTCCTTTTTATAAAACAGTATAAGTTGTTTAGTACATCCAATTGCTGTGTAAACATATCATTGACTAACCCAAGTTATTGATAACCAGTTAGTATACACAGTTTTGGGTAGTAGGCTTTTTTGTGAACTTCTGTGGTTTATATTCGTAAGTATTTCACTAAAATCAACCTTCCCAAAAGTTTGTTTGCACAACTTTGTCGGAATATGTATTATATATTTAGCACAAAGATATCTTACGAATCACATTCCTTATTTTGCTCAACCAAACCGCAGGGTGTCACCATTGGAGACACCGGGGATCCCGCAGGAATATTCAGTGATTGGATAACTGACAAGTGATATCTTTCACGTTGTCCAATGGCAATGACGGCTAAACGATGTTGCTACAAATCTGCGATTTTGCAGGAATATAAGTGACTTTGTGGTGTCATTACGCGCCGCTCGCTGACGCTGAATATATCGTGAAAGAACGAAAATGGCAACGAGGCGGCAATTTCGGCATATTGTGGACGAGGCGGCATAGAAAAACGGCGAGGCGACCCGCCTCGCTTGTTATATACCAGGGGAAACACTGTAGTTACATACTTTTCATTTTAAAACTCTGAGCTGCTGACCATGCTATTTCTGCAGTTACTAATTACAGTTAGCTGAATATTTCCCCATAAAACCAGTGGCGCCTTCTGGAGTGTGGCTCACCAATAGCAACAACTACATAGCAAGTCAATAACTAAGTTATGTGTTACTTTAAATACTTCGCCAATTGGTAGATCACATGTCAGTGGTCCAAAGAAGTAAATGAACATCTAAAAAGAGGCAAGTGGAATTTGGCACCTGGGAGGAGATGCTGTCAGAAAACCCCCAAAGTTAGCAATGTTTACACCAATGAGTGCCAAATTCCTGGTAATTATTTGCACATTATTATATAATAAAATGGTCTTAATGGCAAAATTAAGTGATCATAATTTTTAAGAGTATTAATTAAACAGTTCAAGCTGATTTGAGTGATATCATGATTTTAATATTTTGAGCCCATTGATATCTCATGCTAGGTTGTCTGATGATTTGTGAAAAAATTATGGGGTTTTAATTTAGCAGATGTCCCCTTACGTGAGGCTGTCACCTGAGCACTTCCTATGTGCACGTTTTTGCTCCTATTTTCCTGCAGACTTTGTTTGTATGCCTTGTTGTTGCACTGTATATTATTTAAAGGGAGATCCAACCGTCTGTTCATTTTTATTGTAAAATTGTGTTATACATTATAAACCGTAAGTGTATAATATATGTATTCTAGCAACTTTATTAGCGAAAACTTTTCTAATAATTTGTTTGTACAGATTTGTTTAAATATATGCGTTAGAGATATCTTATGGAAGCGTTTGTTCAGGTTATTTGTTAAAATGACAATTACCACGTATGTATGGCAAAATAACTGTACAATTAATTGACATATTTACCTCTCAAGAAAGTCATGTGACATGATCTGGAGCAGGACTGGTAGGAGCTCCCGGCCAACATCTCTGTTCAGTGAAGGCAATTCTCCTCTTAGTCTAGGATTGTAATATCCTTTGTTGACCACTGATGGCTTATGTTGTTGATTGGGGTTGGCAACAAGATAGGTGTTCTTTAACAAATTCATAGCAAAAAGACAACTTTCTGGAGAGGTAAATATGTCAATTAATAATAACCATGAAACCGGATCATCTTTCCATTCAAGGTACAGTAAAATTATCACATGTAATCTGCACAGTGTGTGTGTCAGTTTGACCAAACTCTGACCCATTTGTCAAAGTAGATGTTTGACACAACTCTGATCTATGAGAATAAATATGTGCAGACAGAGTACAGTGGTGTTGGAATGTTGGTGAGTGAGGCCAGTGGGCCCTGTTATACTGTAATGGCCGTATGTATTGGGACACCGTATGTTTTGGAACACCCTAAAAATCTAGAAAAAAAGAAAAAAAAATTACTATGTTTTGGGACACCTTAATAAATATAATGAATTTTTGTGCAGGCTATGTATTTGGACACACAGGATATATAGGGCCATTGAGACACTCAACAATAGTTATTAGCAGGGTAATAGACAAGGATGACATGATGTCAGGACTCTTGCATCCATGGGTATTGGGACAGTGAATCTGAAATTTATTTTTGTGCACTGTTTTGGGACAGCTAATAATTCAATTATTTTTAAGTGTCCCAAAACATACGGTCATTACGGTACTTCACATAATTTCATCACTTTATAATGGAAAACATGAGTTAGAGAGGTGGATAATCATCATGTTTACACTTTCACCAAACAGCCATCATGCCCACAAAACAGGGCCATAATCTCTGCCATTGTGAACTTGGTCTAAATCAAATACACTTGACAGATCTATAGATCTAGATACCGACTGAATTTCTTCTGAATGAAATAACAAGACAAGGATCTACTGCCGGTAGCAGCCATCGAATAAGTAAATCTGCAGTATAAATGAACATTTATTGTGGTACATTGTAATGAATAGAACATCTGCCCCTCAATTGACAGAATCTAGAATCGAATCTTCTTGTTTCATTCATGTAAAATGCAATAACTATGTTGTTTTTTGTTTGACAGATCATAGTATGAAATGTGCAACAGCGATGATTACCTCAACATAAGATCTTCTTCAGTGCTACGACTTTAATGGAACATTATTTCGTTATACATTGAACGTCAACTTGCTCGATTTCTTCCATGGTGTGAGTGAACAGTGATAATATGCTAACCTCGGATCTACACCCCATGTAATAGAAAGTATGCCAAAGTTTGATAGAAAATTATTTTATTGCACAACATCAAACTGGATCACAATGGATGTAATACTGTTACCTGTTATGTAAAAATATGAACAATGATGCAGCAGTGCGCAGAGAGAGAAGGTGGCGCCACTGGTACTCATGATGTAAGCACCGAATCAAGACAACGTTTCTCCGATGATTTTCATTCAAGTGGAACCAGCTTGTCATGGGATGCCGAGTTTCTTACCGTGACACCCATAATCCATGCTGAGAATATCACGGAAAAGTGCAACCCTTCCCATGAACCCAAGGGTTGTCGGAGTCAGATTCCGGGTCGCGGACGTGTGACGTTTAAAGATGATGTCAAAAGTGGGCTGCATGATGCTGGATGGACGGAAGACAGGAAACAAAATGAAGGTAGGGAAAATGTGCATAGTTTGGCAACAGGATTGGGTGTAGTTATGACAGTCATCATATTTGTCTGTGATTCATCAGCCATCAGCTGTAGTTGTAATGGTGTAATGACATTGTTGCAGGTGAATTAATAATTGATCACAATCAGATAAAGTACTGTATATTAAATGTATGAATGAGTTGACCAATTTGTTCTGCCATTTTCTATCCACCGGACATTACTTTGATGTAACAGTCCTGAAACATCTTCTACAAAAGGGACTGAAGGTGCAAACCAGGTTCATTAACAATCCTAATCATTTTTATAATCAGAATTCCATAAACTAAATATGATAATAAATTTGGTGTGCTGTAACTAACCCCAATCTTGTTTGCTTGTAGGTATTAAGTTAAAATTATATTTGTTATCAACAAGTTCTGCTGAAGGCTGAAGACTGCATAGACATAGCTTGACTGGAGATCAAAATGTTCTATCTGAACTTATTTGATAATTTCAGTAATGCTGTGCTAGTTATTTTAAATACAGTACAGCCAAGACTAACTACATTATTACTCAGTTTCTGGCTTGGATATCCTCTAGAAGTGTGCAACTACTTTGCAAGTAATCCAATATGTTAAGCAGCTCTGCAGAATCTCCTAGGCAGCAAGAGATTACATTAAACTCTCAAATCAAATAAGCTACTTAAGTTAATTACCGTAATTAATTACAGTACAAATACTAGTGTTAATGTATTTGTTTGCAATAGCCAATTACTGATCTGCTTATGATTAGCCTTTGCAAGATAATTAGCAACAGTAAGATTAACATTAAATTCTTGTAATACATAATGTTAGGAATGATTATTACCCAGTGTGTTTGGCAACATTATTTTATTATTTAATAAAGATTAAAAATAATTTATAAAATATTCAGTTTTATTTTGTTATGCATACATAATATATATATAATTTGATTAAACTATAAAAACAACTGTATCGATTACACAACTAGCAATAGTGTGCAAGTTCTAGGAGTAGGATAAATTGTAGATAATGTAATGTGCCCAATATTCACCAGATGGCACCACCATAGTTATAGATCTACAACGTCTGTTGAATGCTCATAGCATCAGATGGATAGTCACTGCTCATTATGACTTAAATGATATTTAATATTTAATCACCAACACTGCCTACTAATGATGAAGCTATTAAAATCATAAATATTTACGACAAATGACGTTGATACTGGTACATTAGTGTCCATCAGATAGGCTGAACTCATAATATTATGTTTTCAGCAAAAACAGTTTTATTAAACACCAAGTCTTTGTTGTTGGTTAAAGTTATTGATAACATATTATTTAGTTATAATATTAGTTACAGTATTGTTCTCCCTTTATGATTTCCTCCCTACAGGTTTGATTTCTATCCAGCTGCACACAAAGATGTCTAAACAATTTGGGCAATCATGTAGATCCTGTTATAAATAACTGTCTGTGACTTCATTTTCATTGAATTGATTCCATTACCACAACTTACCAAATACATTGAACATCAAACTCAATTTGCAACAACTTTGTTTGCCGCCCTTGTGGATTCATTTGGCTGGGTGTAGTTAAAAATAATGCTGTAATCTTTGTACCAGGGAGGTAATTGAGAGATTCTTCGGATGTTTGTGTTATAAATTTGTTTATAGCTGCCCACAGGGGTGTTTCTTGATAACAGGACATTATCAAACGCTCACCTATTGTTACCCTTGGTCAATTAATTGCCTTGCACTTTTCTTTGTCAATTTCACCACCATAATAATCGCAGATTTTAACCTCAGTATAATAATTGGTTTCAATCTAATCAGTTATTCCCTTTGCCTTTCCTGTCAGTGACCTGTTGATAATACAAATAAAGTGGTTTGGGGGCATATCTATATATATATCTATACATACTCTGGGGTCAAACCGAGTGCGTAGTTATGTGATTTACAAATAGATATGTTTTTCATTTAGTATTGTTGTTTTGGACATTCTCCCCTGAGTTTTTCATGTGAGCCATCAGATGAGGTAATGTTCAGGTGACATGTATCACTGTCATGGGCTGAGCGTCACATAATCAAGTAGACATGGTCGAGACTAATACCTTCGATTGCACAAGTGCACCTTGTGTTATATAAGGCGTCGCACTGGGCCTTCTTACTTTGCATGTGGCATATGCCAGCAGTTTCCTACTGAATTAAGAGACAGGTAAGAAAACAACTTTAAAAATACCACTTGTTTATTCAGATATTTTAGTGTTTTAATGACTTGACATTTTCAAGACTTAATTCACATATTTTTAGAGACAGTTTATTTTGCATATTTTGGAGATAGATTTTAATTTGCATATTTTAGAAATGCAATTTTCTGCATTTTTAGAGCACGCTTGTTTTTATTTGTTATTAATAATATTATGTATACATGTACCTGTTTGTTTGAAATGTTGAATGAACTTGGGAAATATCTTAGTAGTTTATGCTGGAAGGAATGCTGGATGGATCTTGTATATAATGCAGTTCTTGTTGTGGAATACCTGCTAGTTGTTAAATGTGAACGAGACAGGTTCTACTGACCAATAGTTGTAAAAGTGACCACCACGCTATATTATTTTATGTCATTTCAACAGCACAACTGTGTACCACGTTTTATAGGGAGCAGGTATCTAATTGACAATTTAAATATGGTTGAAACATTTAAAAATAAAATGCCTTCCATATGTTGGTTGGAAGGAACTTATACATTACATTGCTTGGTACTTATGTAGCAAGCAGACCGTTGGAATGCCATAGCACTGCATGCAGGCTGAAAAGTGGTGTGAACTTCCAAAAGGTAACCGGATAATTGAAATGAGTCTGCAGCCGTCCAGACTGTTATGAAATGTCTGTATCGCAGTGTTACAACCAGTTGGCTGTCTGGCAATAATGAGAATGCGAAATACAGAATGTGCAATTGTCAGATGCACTTGGTGTGATATAAAAGTTGCTATTCTAGATGGGTGTCTGGATTTGTATGTTAGTTTTCACTCTGTTACAGATCACGTTTGATTCACCAAAGAGCTTAGTACTTCAACTTCTGATCTCATTATGTAGTAATTTGAAAGTTTTCCATTCCGGTTATTAGTGATGCTTCATAGACTATAGTTGATTAATATGGTATACATGTAGCAGAATGTGTCTGTAGACACTGTTGACAGCTGCCAGGTTTGTTCCATCCCCAGAAATGGTAATTATTAGAAAGATGTTCATTGAATTAGTTGTACTTCATTAAACATAATTAAATGCATTCTTTTAAAGTAATTATGTGCTTCGCAACAAATGTCAAAGGTCACCAGATAGATTGGATATTAATTATTTTTGTCCCTAAGTATTCAGACACACAGGATATAGGGCCATTGAGACACTCAAGAATAATTACTGGCAGGGTAATAAACAAGGATGACATGACGTCAGGATTTGTTCGTGTTCCTAAGTATTGGGACAGTGAATCTGAGATTTATTTTTGTGCACCCTAGGTTTTGGGACAGCTGATAATTTAATTATTTTTAAGTGTCCCAAAACATACAGTCATTATGGTATTGATTGATTTGTACATATATTTTAATTAATATATTATAATTAATGTATTGTTATTATTTTAATAGTTTGTGTTTAATTATTTATGGGTAAGACAATAGAGTTTATTTTATTTAGTAGTAATGATGCATTAGTTTAAACAAAATTGTATGGGTTTATGTTTTAATTTATTTGTAATAACTATCGTAAAGCACCCTAGAGCTATTATTTGGATGAGACGCTATATAAGAAATATATTATTATTATTATTTATATGAACTGTTTTGGTCATTTTGTTATATATCTTACTTAGGAAATGTCACTCGAGTTGTGTTTGTCATTCATTTGTATTTGGTTACACATTTTCAGTTAAGCAAGATAATTGAGCTATTGTGTTAATTTAGGGGTTAGATCAAAACATCTCACCTCACTACCAAACAATTAAAATGTACATGTATACTTACTAAAATAAAAAATTCAACAAATGTTATTAATGTTGACATGAAGAAAATGCATACCTGGATACTTGCTTATTATTATAAAATACAAATGAGCAATTCTCAAAAGATTGTTCCATAAATGTGGCCACTGTGATACAGTTTAGATTGTCTTAATTTAAATTTAAACATGCAAGTCAATTTATACAAAGCGTATATGGCAGCTGAGTAGCATTTTATCAGAAGTCATTGATTATGTATGTTGATCATATGGTTAGGCATCATGATTATGACTAACCACACATCTTTAACGACTATAAAAAGCAACAAAACTTGCATCCATAATCACTACAATTTGTCACAATCATTATTGGCAATAAAAAGTGAATAATAATATCTGGCCCCAACCCTACTCTCTTCAATACCAAGTTGCCAGCCAGTCACGCAATGTACATAAAAAACAGGGATGTGGTTATGCCCTGAGGGCAAATATGGCCATAATGTCCTGCAATAGGTATGGTTTGTGTCTTGTTAATAGCCATATCTTTATGGGTAATATTTCACGATGCAGCAAAAATTGTAGATTTAATAAGATTTATTAAGATGGTTATCCCAAATATGATGATGATGGAAATCACCAAAAAGGGAAACAGAGGCATCAGATGGACACTTACCTCAATTCTAGAAGACCTAGACTATGCAGATGATATAGGACTGCTGTCCAGCAGACACAAGGACATGCAAGAAAACATGGAGAAAATTACAGACTCATCACATCGAAAACCAAATTGATGAGGAGCTACCACACGATAGACAATCACATTACCACCATTAACAGTGATGCCTTGGAAGAGGTCGAGGAATATGTATACTTGGGAAGCAAAGTCACAACAGATGGAGACTCCAAGAAAGATGCCACTGCTAGAATCAACAAAGCCAACCAAACCAGACTTTTGCCATGCTGAAATCCATCTGGCAGTCAAGACATCTGAGATTGAAAACTAAACTGAGACTATACAATAGTAACGTCCTCAGTGTACTTCTCTATGGGTCTGAGTGCGGGAAGCTGACAGCAAGACGAACATACAAGCTACAGACCTTCCAGAACAAGTGTCTGGAAGATTATAGGGTTATTTTGGCCAAACACCAACACCAATGAACAACTGCTCTGCCAGACAGATTCAACATCCCTGGCTACAACGAACAAGAGACGGAGATGGAGATGGCTAGGGCACATATGCAGAATGCCAACAGGTGCACTACCAAAGATAGTCCTACGTTGGAAAGCGGATGGAGACGAGGTCGCCCAAAAGAGACGTGGAGAAGAACAGTGAAGAAGGAAATGAAGGCAGAGCTGACGTGGGGTATAATCAATGCAGGGGCTGCCTATGGACAGCAGTGGCGGTCTCTTGTTAATGCCTTATCTTGTGCCACCTAAGGCACTAAGAGGATTGAGTGAGTGAGTATCCTAAATAACATGATCACATGAGTCGATGTCTTATCACAACTACTACAGTTAGTTGTCTATGTGAAAAATGTCCTGATTCCTAATCTACACTTGTCAGTTGGTGTTTTTGTTAGTTTCTCAGTTACAAAAGATAGGACTAGACGAAATCATCAAACATTAGAGAAGGAACAATTAGATATAAGAAAGATTAGATATCAGATAGTTTTCATTCTCACAGATAACTATAAATGAATGGAACAGATTATCTACTGACAAAATTTGACATATACCTCATAAGGGAGGTATACACAAATATATTATAAAAGATTGGACTGTCGATAAGCCAAAGACATCCTTGCCTTCTTGCCATCTATGCTTATTTCTCCTGATGGCAATCTTGTCAGATCTTGTTAAAATGGATGAGATGGGATCATCCCTTTTAGAGGCGCAGTGGCAAAGTGGCTAGAGCTTCGAAAGAACCTGGATTTGAATCCTGTGCTGCGGTGTCGAATCTTGGCCAGGTTCTTTCAGTCTACGTTGCTCCAGCTGTATGAATGAGTACCCGGCTATAGACAGTGGTGGATATTTGTGTATGAATAGTCTGCGCATTAATTACAGCATGGCTGAATTCTTCCCAGAGAAGTTGAGATGGTTTTCGATAGAACAGGTCTGCCAGGGAGTAAAGTGTAAAGCGCTTTGAGCAGTGTTTTTACTATATGTCATAAAAATGTTTTGGGTAAATGTCGGAAAAAGTCACAGTAACTAAAGTTACAGTTTGTTTTAATTCAAAAGTATCTAGTAATACAAGGTTATGGTCTTGCATTTAAGTATCATAATTGGCCAATAAAGTATCTTGATTCTGATAAATCTAATATGAACACTGTAGAAACTGTGCCGGTCTTGCACATTTTTACTGATAAGTGAAGACAATAAAGTTTGGTAATTAAGTTGAATAATAAAAACAAACTGCCAGTCATCATGTTTTGTTTTAAATGCAAGCATGATAAAGCTGGTAACTTTGAGGAATATTCCTAAGAAACTCTGCCAGTCCTGTGCAGTTTCAGTGATAATTCATCACTAGTGAAATTTATACCCATAGGTGAGTTTTCTTCAGTTATGCAAGTCCATTGTTGTGTTGCTCTCTTGGCCCATTGCTCAACCAGGAGATCAAAACTGTACAGAACTTTACATATCCTGTGTTTGTTTATGATGCAAAAACTTATACAAAAACTTATGAATCTTAGTTATGAAATACGCCTAAGAGAATGTGGTTTAACAACACTTAGAGACCAGGAGATTGAGAGGAGATCAGACAGAAGTGTTTGAAATATTAAATGGTTATGAAAATATTGATAGACATTTTTTTTTCTCAGGAAAGATAGAAGGACTAGACGACATGAAGTTACATTAGTAAAGGAGCAGTGTAGATTAGATAAGAAAGTTCTCATTTTCACAACGGACTGTAAATGAATGGAACAGATCATTTGCTGATTGTGTGGGTGCTAGCAGCGTGAATGTGTTTAAAAATAAAATTGACACATACAGCTGTACCTCAGAAGGGCGGGATACACGTAGGTGAAAGGGTTGGATTCTCGATAGGGCTTCCTTGTCCACCCGACATCTAGAGTTAATTCTCTGGGGGGCAATCTTGTTAAATCTTTTAAAATATTTTAAGTAAAAATACTAACCACAATATTAGTAGAAATCATTTATAATTATATTTTAATGCACAACTGTTTAATATTATATTAATCTATGACATTCTAACGACTAATGTATTACAGTGTACTAATTAACATTATTATTATCTCTTTGTTTGAATACATATATTGAATGTTGTGACTTTCTCTGTGAGTTTTTCCTGTGACTTCTTCCTACATTTATTATAATGTGCTGCTTGAAGAAGGGATCTGCCTGTTAGTAAAATCAGATACATGGAAAACTACACATTGTAGTGTGAAATAACAAGTTTTCCTGTAAAATCCCAATTCATATATATATATATATATATATATATATATGTCAACTATATTATATATCTGTATCTAGAGATCAGTGCTTTTTATTTGAAAAATTATACCTGTGGGTAAAATGTTAATGCAGGAATGGAAATGTTACAAACTGGACCCTAGCCATTGCAATGTAGACAGGTCCTGGTGAGATTGTTCTAATAACTTCGGGGTCAGATTTTTTTTAAATTACAGAATACTGATTCGTGAATTTTTTTAACTATTCAGTAATTTTCAGTATGGACAAAATAAAACGCAATAGTTTGATATGACACAATGTGGTCAACAAGGGAACCTGATCAACGAATACTAATAAAATTCCCAATTTTCGATGCAGAAATATATGGACTCAAACCTCGATCTTCTTTACCGTGATACTTACAATACAACTCTTGCTGTCTATCAAAAACATCTACCTTTGATAGTATATATATATATATATATAACATGATTTTATGATAAAAACGTTGCACCTTTAAACCTTTCGGTCAACATGTCACTGTGAATAATTGAACACACCCTTCTACCTGTGATTCCTTTGATCTTTGCACCAATCAGATACCTCCCTCCAGCTATCATGTCAATTATGTTGACCGAGTCACACTTTATTACACTGAAGTTCTGACCACACCAGCTGATAAGCGTCCAGTTCTCACGCCCATATTTTGTCTGCAGCAGCCTAAATGCAACAAGTCTTTATTCAAGGTGCTCTATGGCTGTCATTATACTAGAAGAAACATCAACACTGCCCTTGACTCTGAAACCTAATTCGTAATGATAGCAAACCCTTTCATTTTCCCGAAACGAGGTTTCTAACTCGATCACTACAATTAACCTGGCAACATGGAAAGTCAGTTAGAAACCCAGTGAGTAAGTGAGCTCGGAGTAAGTTTGAAGATTTGACATTCATACTCATAAGTGCTCAGGTAAATGAAGACAAAGTTGATGGATCGTAAAGTTTTGTTGATGTGATGGAGTCAGTTTTGACAGGGAATGTGCATGAAAGGAGTGGTGTAGTTGGGGTAAATAGGATCACTGAGGCGTGATTGATTATGTACATGGGTAGGTGCTTGTTTGGGTTCAGATTTTGTCCGCAGATAGAAAAGGCGTAGTAGTTCTATAAATGGTCGCTGTCGCTCGGTTTTGAAAGCAAACTAGAACACCTGGGTTTTTTTATTTCACGAACACGTACACAGCATGTCGTATATCTGCTTTGGTTCACTGTCTGCGTCATGTTGCTAGTGGCGGTGTCAACTGAAGCAATCATCCTGTGAACTTTGGAATCAGGTGTATGCGATAGGGTCAGCTACTCAGGTAATAATTGGAAATATGTAAATATACCACAAATGTGTGATAATTCTGTGTGTGTAAGTATATTGCGTAGTAGTTCGTGTTGATTGCCTTACCTAGGTGAGTGTAGAAGTAAACGTTTGTGTTTGCAACCTATGCACATGTGTACTCAGATTATTTATGTGCGTGTCTGTGAATCAATTTTTTCCGCTCACACCTACGTGGTGACCTGGCTGGCATTTCGTCGCATTTGCTGGCTCTCTGCCACTTTGCACACGATTATCTGGTAACCAGATTATCTCTGGTGCATCAAGTTAATGCAGTGATCGGACTATGGGTCTGTTTAATCACACTGCTTGCCCATTGTATTTGCATACCTGTATGCCACATTATGTCCGGTCAACGATCACAGACCCATTAAGTACAAAGACAACTCACTCACATTGCGTGTTTCGGCTAAACAGGACGATGAAACGGTGTTCTGTCATTGGGTCAATAAACTTTGGTAAGGTGTCTTGATTTCATTACTCAGCTCTGTTGTGAAACTAGATGTCATTTACTATCAATTTTAGTAACATTTAAGATTTACTGGCATGGTTTCCCTGTCATAATTACCTCTTTTTCCAAAAAGGAAAGGAACAACTGAACAGGATTGTCACAATTCATGGAACTCTGCAACAACTGCGGATTTGACACTTTGTGATAATAATCTATAGATGCCAGCAGCCATGAAGCAAGAAAGTATGTTTACCAAGAAGTTTACATAACAGATAAACCAATCTTCTGTAGTCAGATTGAGGAAGCAGGGTTAAGTTTATGCTAGAGTATTTGGAGATTATTCTGCTTCTTATTGCAGCAACAGAAGTACTACAAGAATCACAAAGATATTTGCGTAACCCATCATGCTGCTGAAGAGAATTAAAGCATAACAGGTTCCTCTAAGCTTGTGGAGAAAATAATTAATGTGAAGTGAAAGCAATTCTGAGGATGGATTAATGTATTCGTTGAAGTAATTAATTGAAAGTGTACAGTCGCTAAGGACACAAGCTGTCACTCATTACTTGTGGCAGGAGAGTAGGGAAGTATTACCAGTGAATTGCAAGTATCGTACAGTACTGCCGATTGTTGACCCACACGGAGAAGAATGCAGCAAACAGTTAATGCTATAGGCACACAGAGTTAAATGAAATACACCAAGTGAGAGATCGACCAAGGAGAATTGCCTATGATACACATCGATTTCAACAAAGGTGTTTCGATAGACATTGGTAACTCGAGTGGAAATGAATGTACTCAATGGACCAGCGAGAAAGAATGACAATATTGACTTCTGTCATTCTTCAATGTGTGTGGATTGCAAAATATAGTTACTAGGAGTGACAGGCTGGAAACCCCCACACCTGGCTCATTCAAGGCACACAGGACATTGTTAACTTGTTGACGCCCATAAACGGTAATAGCCTTCCCTGACACATGGAATAGCAGCGACCATAAAAGTGAAGGGACATTTGATCTCTCCGACACCATTGCACATGGAATTCTTCATCATTCCCACTATAGATTGAAAAGACCAGATCTACAGGAATGAATCGGTGAAAAAGCATTGCCAACAAGCAAGTTGACATAAGTGACGCTTCCATCTGGCATTGGTCAGGCGCAATACGTATTGTTGCTTGACTCAAACAGCAGGTGTGATTCCCCAGGTGCATTCAGTGGTGCGTGACGCAAGCCGCCTCAGGTACCAAATTCAAAAGCGTTCGTTATCAGTGCTAGGCTGGGCTGCACAGCGCTTTGCTGGTGACACTTTCAACACTGCGAATCGATACACGCACGTAAACGGGAGACTTTCTCGGCAGAAGACCAGAACGGCTACAGTGGTTTTCGTGTTGTGCCTTTTTTGCTGGTTTCTGCGAAAAACTATCTTGGTTATCTGGAAAATGCAATGTTGAAGAGTGTGATACTGACCATACTTTATGTGGATATTCTGTGTTGACTCAAGGTATGGTTGATACTGTGTTTGTCTGCAGATAATTCTATTTATGGTCAGTGGAGCTGCTTATAGTTGGAGCAGTATTGTGCACTTGAGATAGCGATGCAAGTGTTTGATGGAATACAGAAATATATGTGTGGCATTCTAATGATGGTAATTCACACAGTAAACCAGTTCACACAGTCTACAAACAGTGGAGCTGTTGAAATACTGGAGCTGACAACACTGTATGGGGTAGCACTCCAATGAGTGGCATTGACACTTTTAATGAGCTCTGTATGACAATGAAGAATGAGTTGCAATTGCAAATGATGTGCTCCATGTGTTAAGGAGCGTTGTCATGTAAATTACTTCTTAATAAGGATAAGGAAACTGTACCCAGTGAAGTAAACAGAAACAAAATGTATACTTACAAACATGTGCATTGATTGAGCAAAGAAAGAAACCATATTGAAATCTTTCCACAGTGCGATCCAGGGATAATCGAGGATGTCGCAGGAACAGCACAAATGGGGCTTCCCAAAGTTCTGGAAATCGTCCAAGCGTAACGGAACAGCAGCAGAAGGAGGCAGGACTCAAGATAGAGACATTTCCAGGTCGACACCACGACCGCAGGAGAAAAACAGGTTTCATTTGAGGAAGAGCTCATCACAGTCCAGTTTGTTCCAGACAAAACGAAACAGTCAGCCAACTGCAAAGACTGTCACGGATGACCAAAGTAATGATCCAGAATGGGTGCCCTTTCACCGGAGTTCAAGTCCAAGGTTAATGTCACATGCTCACCTAGTGACGGAGATGAAAGGGAGGCTGGCATCGACATCTCCAGTGGTGGAGGAGTGGAAGATGGCAAAAGACCAGAGCATGCTGGGTAATGTTAGGACTTTCGATCAACAAATGTCACCAGAAAAAATGCGATTGTTGGAGAACAAAAGAATGCTAGGTAATGGTGCATCTTTCGATCAGCAAATATCTCCAGAGAAAATGTGCTTGTTCGAGAACCAAAGAATGCAGGGTAATTACAGAACACTGGGTAACCAACAATCATTCCAGAATGGGCAGAACTTGGCTTGTGAGACTGGTGAACATTGGTCTTGTCAGAACTTTGATAACGCAACTGTGTCACCCAAAGTAGGTGATGTCACCTGCAGGAATGGGCAACAAATGACTGTTTCCAGACGACTGTTCGATGAGAAGACCAGAGTGCAACAAGAACGTCCACGCAGCTGTGGACATGTGCTAATGTCGACATTTATATATGACGCTGATGGACAGAATGGTGCATTGCAACAGTGGAAGGAAGAAAGGGATGGCACATCACAGAATATGTGCAAGCCACCAGTTAATGGTATGGCTGCTTGCAGAATGGATACGCCAGGAAAAGAGGGAATAAGAGAAAATCAGTCACTTTCCACTTATGTTCTCCATTCGACTCCTGGAAAGGACAAACAAGAAATCACAAGGAAGTCTCAGGATCAAGCAATCAGTGAGCGATTCAGAATGACCAGCTGTCCAGCGAGAACCACTGACCAACTGGAGACAAATGGAATGGTAATTGGTCACTGCCCACCGCAGCAGGGTATGATGGAGACAATCAATTATTCCCAGGTAGATCACCCCAGTGGTCAACACCTGGACCGGTCCAACAAATTGCTGCTGATTGACCACTGCTACAAGAGTGAACCAATCACTGGTAATGAGTGTGGACCACTGCCTTCTGAGCAGGGCAAATTATCCGGAGGTTCTGTGATGTCTTCTCGTTTCAGTCAGAAGACATTCACAGAGTCGCCATTTCAAAACACCAAAAAACAAATTGGAGATAACAAGACGGAGATCGACTACAGAAGCAGTGCTCCAAATCAGTGTCATCCAGATGGCGCTGTCAGCCCATTGCCTCGCCAGATGGTCGAGGTGGTGACACATGGTGATGTAAGAGGCGACAGTGGGAGGGGCATTGTTCACGAGAATACTATGACAGGCTCCAGTGTAGAGTGTGGCACTCACAAGATGGATATCTATGAGAGAAGCCGTGGACTGTTGCCCAGGGGGATGCAAGTTGAAACTGTGGATCGTCAGCGAGCTTCTGTAGAGATGCAGGATCATGGTGGAAATCACCAACGTTATAAAGACAGAAGTTCACAGATGATTGAGACCTACCGGAAGTCAGGTCCAGAGAAGAATTCTGCACAGTTTGGCACTGAGAGGCAGTCTTATGGCAATGGCGTGTCACCTTCATCACAAGGTGCTCAGTTCAGCAAAGTAATGCCTACCAATGAGCAGTATACAAGACCTGTATTATCGCATCATAAGTTGATGCAGAATCAAGGAACTTCAAACATTGAGCAAGGCCGAATTGAAGACAGTGTTAGATTGGCTAATTTCAAGCAACAACCCATGCCTGGTTTCAAACAAGCGGTGCTTGCAACCAACAAAAGCCACGTTCCACAGATGCAACCCGGGTATAAACCCCTGGAGGCCAAGTATCGATCCCCACAAGAGACTTGCACTATATCTACTACGTCACAGGATTCTGGATTTGAACAACGAATGCAGCACTATCTGGTTGACTCACAAAACCAATCACAGATGAGCTCTATTCTAGAAACCAGTGTTAGTACGCCACCAGTTTTCATATCTGGCGATAGCGGGGACTTGAAGGAATACCATTATAGCCATCACCAGAGAAGACCGGTAGAAACAGGCACTTGCAAAATGGTCAGGATGCCATTGCAAGTAAACAGCGATCGGAAGCAACATAAGAATCAGGATGTAACCGACTCAAGCAGTGAAGGTAGTGATAGTGATGGCTCAAGTGATTTATTTGTTCCAAAATCACAGTCGTATTACGACCTGACAAAGTCGTACAGAACCAGAACAACGGCAAATGCATCGCTCCGTGCTAAGTCACACAACCAAGTTTGGCCAAGGCTCAATGACTTATCAGCGTCTGATGGAGAACAGCAAAGCATGGCCAAGTCGAGTCTTGTATTACTGCATTCCTCTGAGTTCATCTCTGCTGTCAACATGGCTGAGGGTGGCCAACACCATGAAGCTCATCGAAAACATCACTACCATCGCCATGGCAACACAACTGCAAAACAAGAACAGATTCGGAAGTTCAAGTCAGCCGAGAATGTCGTCACTGCAAGACCAGCAAAGCGAAAATCTGTGCTCCGATTGACTGAAGGAGACAGAGGCGGAAGGACGAGGTGCAACCACAAAGACATGGATCTTCAGGGAGATGTCTCTTTCGATGGTAAGTTTACTGCTTTCCTAGGTTCTGTTCTTTAGAGAACAGTATCTACCTTCTACTTTCATGTTAGCAAAAATGTTTGTATTTTTTATATTGATTTGCTGTGTATGCCATCTGATTATTTCAAATGGTGACAGGTGACTAAGGAATTATATCCTGTAATGTGATGTGATGTGACTTGAAGCAAAATAAGAATCTGTCTGGACAACTGATCCTTGTGTATATAACATATTTGTCAATTTCTTATAGAAAGATTTGTTGCTATACTGGATGAAATTACATACTGGCAGTTCTATTTGGTTAGTCGTACCTTTCTGAGATATTTTTCAGTTATCTTTTTAGACATATTCGCACAGCAAGTATTTACACAATCTTTTGTTCCAATCAGTTAATGTTCTCTGTGAGAACGAATAGTTTCTGGTATCCAGTCTGTGCAGCACCATATATCCATGCCGATAGTGTTGTTAAACCACATTCTTCAGCATGTATTTTTCTTTACAAAGTTCTGGGATAAATTTAGTTGCTCTCCTCTGTAATCGTTTGAATTGTCATTAAGATGTATGGCCTCCTAGCTTGGTGCTTGTATACACTACACAGTATTGTTAATGAGGCCTAACTATTGCTTTACACAGATATATCATTAGCATAGATTACGCTGCTAAATATGCAGGATTCTAAATAAGTTTCTTCAACATAGACTACAATAGGGTTGTGCGTATATGGTATATAATTATTCCCGTGCAATTACATTCAGTCACAGTTGTTGCCCTACCATAGACTGCACCATGTGGCATGGATTATATGGACAATTACGTGATTATCGTTTCAGAGTAGATCTGTGCAGTACAAGTAATTGAATGTCTAATTGGGCGGAGACAATAGATTACTGTATCGGTGCGATAATAATTACGGGATTGAGATGTCGAGTGTCACACGGTCGGTGAACATGACGGTCACTTGTGGTGACATGTCGGATATGGTCAACTTGTGTAGTCACCCTCGGGACTGGACAAATGTGAATAACAAAGTGACAGTATTAGCGGGACTAATTTCCTATACTTTACTGTATGTGGAAATAATTTGGGACTGTCCTAGAGTGATCTTAATAGTGAAGGGGCTGTATTACTGAGGTGACTGTAAAGAAGAGTTGCAGGATCTTTGTGATTTTGTTCATGAATAACAATAAGTTAGACACATTTATTCATGAAATCAAGGGCTTGATTGTATATTGTACATTTCAGATGTTTTATTCAGATCATTTGGGAACAATACAGACATGGTTCTAAATCATTAAGATATGCAACAATTGAAAACATATTTCTTTTATATTACAGCCCTGTATTTGATTTATTTGTGATATAGGAAAACATGGATATTTGGACTTTTATTTAAAACATTGTTGTGGTTGGATTAATCCACTGTATATTAAATAATTATGATTATAGTCCTGATTATTTGCCACTGCAATCAGACTAAGTTTGATTGATTTTACAATTGAATGTATTCACAGGAATATATTTGACTTTGAGTATAATCGATAACTTACTGCATTAATAACCAGGTGGACAATGTACTAATAAATCAAGAAATAAACCCATTTTCTGAGATTAATTTAAATGTGCAAAATCTAAAAGTTTTTTTCTGTAAAATTAAGTTTGCTGGTACTTAAAAAGCCATCTTACAAAACTAAGCTAACTATGGTGGGCAGTATATATTTATTGTTGTAATAAGAACATTACATTAAACATGAGGAACAAACAAGGTCAGTTTAATGATAATATCAGTATTGAGTATACATATATTTGCAGATTAGTATGCTGAATGTCCCACCTCTACCAAATGGCCAACAATGGCTGAACACCTCAGAACAATGCAATAGATTAGTGAAGTGTATAACTTGGACTCAATTAGTGTGTCAAGTTTTGCCTTGAAGTGTTTCTTTGCTGCTGTTTTATTCTGAGGGTCCAATGTTTATATAATCAATAAATAGACATCAAGGAACTAGATGTGTTTGATTGCAAATCATTCAACCTGTTGCCAAGTCCTGTGATCAAGGCAGCATGTTGCTCTTTGCCTACAGTCAGTCTGACAGGTTATTTCAAGTCAGATTTGGGAGTCTATTGTAGTGTCCTTTCAATGAATACTTCAAGTAAACAGAGACATTCACACCTGCATCAATGCTGTGGTTTAAGCTCAGAAGCAACTGAATCCTTAGATTAAAGACCCCCGTAAGTCATACTTTTGACAAAACAAAGTAAATACCATTAGGTTATGACTGAAGGCTTGACAACACCTGACAAAAAATGTAACACTAGTTACAGTTTTTACACTAGCTATGATCAGGGTCAGATCGGCTAAATTGTAAACATTCCCAGTATTATTTACATAAGTAATAAGTTTTCATACATACTCGGAACTACAAAAGCGTGTCATATGGTGTTTTTGATCTTGGGTTTTCAATTCAAGAGATGACAGGTTCTGTAGAGGGGGTAGATTATCTGTCGGTTATAATCTACCCTGCCATAATTCAGTGACATAGACAATTTTTTTTAATACCACCTATGGTGACATATCACAAGAAACAAATTCCAAATATGGAAAATAATGCAGAAAACTTGTAGAATGTTGTAACTAATCGTGTCACCATAATTTACCTTTTTATTGTTGAGTCACCACTGGTATCAGCCTAAACAGCCTTCCCTTGGGAATAATTGCAGAAAATATTTTGCTTAAATTCAATTTGCTCTTCATTTATTTGGATGTGCTGGCAAAATGCATTTCATTCTTTTTGTCACGTCTTAAGTTTATTATTGTTTATTAAAACAAGATAATTGCTTAAATGGCAACAATTAAAAAGAGAGGACCAACTTACAGGAGGAAATGTACTTCATTGTAAGTTTCTCTCCATACACTGCTTCTTAATTAATTAAGCAACATGCAGGGTATACCTTAATATTTTGTCTGATGCCATTTTATCAACTCCTCAAAATCTGGCAAAGGATTCGTTTTCAGACTTGGTACTAATTCAGTATGGATTGAGAATTATAAAGTACTTAATCAGCCTGGATAAAGTCAACTCTTGGATTCTTCCGCTTGTTTTGAACACATCTCTGCTGGCTGTCATTATCACATCACCTTCTGTAGCAGAACTGACATCCGTGACAACTTCTTCCAAGTTGGCGTCACTTGTTTCACCCCTGAACACGAAACTAACATGTCATTTGCACCTCAAACTGAAGCAGCTGTGGTGTTTTTCACCAGCTTTGTGACAGTTTCTCATGCTTTGACACACCGAACAATAACAGTTACGTTCTTTGTCACAATCCCTGCCTCAGGACAGGGAAGTTTGTAGAGGTCAACAAGTCAGGCGTGACACCTTCTATAGGGTGTTGGCATGTGACAGCTTCCCCTCATGGCTACCCACTGTTGTAGTGTCAGCAGAAACATTAATAATGACCTTGTTAAAAGGACGTAATCTGCTCCTAGTTTTTTCATGTATTAATTAACTTAATGTTCATAAGACTATACTAACAATGTTGAAGATATAGTGCCCGCCAAATTGTGTTTACTTAGCCTGTAACAACGGTCGCAATTTGAAGGCATGATCACGGGTGCATGTTCAAATAGTAAACAAAACAACCAGAAATTACTATGCCCTCTAAATCTGGGTAGAAGAACAGACTACATCCCTTGGAATGGAAATAAAATAAAGGAACTTCTGATAAATAGAGGCAATGTAACGGATAGGGAAAAAGTGTTATCCAATTTCTTAAAATCTAAATTAGGACACAAGTAGTAGAAAACAAGTTAGGTGTGATCTCCCTAGTCAACTATGTCCTAGTTTTGGTTGCCACATAACCATCTCTCTCCCCACTTCTTTACGTCTGGAACCATTACCTACAATTAAATTGAATTGGTGTCACCTCTATTCAGTAATGGGTGAACCTCTGTTAGTAGTTGACATCTTTGGTGTTTCCATGTGTAATTCTATCTTTGTCAAATGTTATATGTCAAATTTGCTTTGTCAAATATTGATCATGTACATTTCTGGCAATCATCCGTGTTTCTACCCACTAAGATAGCAATAAGCTGTGATAAGTTTGTATTTCATCATGTCTAATTCCAATGAGTATGCTAGCTACATTCTGTATAACATTTACGTTTTAGAACCGTTATGTTGAATACATTTGGCTACTGGCATGATTGAAACATATGAGTTGGAATGATATACATATCTTGAATACACACCCCAGATTTAGGAACACAACCAACTGTGGGAAAAGATAAATTTGATTGAATTTCCTCAGTTTTTACAGAACATTGCCTGTTGAATGTAAACTTATTTTCTACGTTGTGCCTCAAGCGGACACAATGGGCACGCAATAATATCTCTCGCACAGTGTTGTGTCTCTCGTGGACACCTTGGCCTCTTTGTGGGGTGACACGCATTGAGGTGAAAGGGCGTCTTAAATTACAGGCGCCCCATTCCGGCATGAGACAAGGCAGACATGTTGATGGTATCTTCTGCCACTTGCGGTGTCATTTCTCAAATAGGTCATTTCGCAGGTAACACCATTGGGCAGGTGTATGTCAGTCAGGTAAGGGATGTTAGTTCAGGTATACAGGAGAAGAAAGTGGTAGTGACAGTTGATATGTCTTGCATCTGTCATCGTTATTGTGAGGCGTGGCAGTGTTTCTGGTTTAAATCAAATCTTCTTTAGGTCACAACAGTGTCAAATACTGGGTTTGATACTTACGTTAATGTTTTGTCAACAGTCGGTAGGCGTTGTCAGAAATTGTTGTCGAAATGTTGGTGTGAGTGAAGCTTCATAGTTGTGATCGAAACAAAATTGTATTTAAAATTATTGTTCTTCCAAGTTGGTGAACATTTTCACCAAGGTGTTTCTGGTAGTATGGCTTTGATTAATTTTTTTATGTCAATATAAACTACACAAATTATAATATGTTGACCTTAGAACCACCATTTTATTACAATCTATTATTTGTTGTGTGCTGTACTTGCAGAGTGACTGAATACTTCCCACATATGTTGTGTTTGTTCATCAGGGTGTTTGTTCATTACAGAAATGATGAAGTGACTATTAATAGTGATATTGTTAAAATAGTGATCATAGTATAATGCCTTATTCAAATACACAATTGTACCCATAAACTAAAACAATGACAAACCATCATTTAGTCTCAATGGAAAATGATTTACTTGTTCTGTGGATAAATGTCCAGTGAGCAAGTGTCCTGTGAGCAAATATTTGGAGAGTGACCTTTTTGTTATGCAAATAAATATCCTGTAGCAAAATGTTCCAATAGCAAATCTCCATGGATTGTTCAGTTCATCAGGCCTGCAACAGATGAAATGTAAAAAGCCATGATAGACAATGTACTGTACGGATTCATGAAAGTTATTTACTTCCTAAATATAATTTTGGAATTAACATTGCCTGTTTATATGTGTGCATATCAGCATTGTCTCACTATGCAAACAATAAGATTAAATCTGACGCTAGGTGTTTCTTGTATATTCTGCAGGAATAATAGGTATCTTAGTAGCACAAGGTGAAAGAGAATATCATTTTACTGGTAATATTGAAATATACAATTTACTAGAGCTTTTTACAACAAAAGTTGGCATATCTAAGATCTGGGAAGGGTGAAAGAAGGCAAGCTTAGTTTCCCATGCTAAAATATAGTTGTGCTACAGATTAAAAAAATGTATTCCCAAAGGGGAACCATGGCACAATACGCACCACTATTTGTGAACAGGTTATAGTAATTAAATTGTGACAGAAAAAATCAGCTTATAAAACAGACATCCAACAAAAATCCAATATAAAAATCAGTGAAAACAGGATAGCACATTTATACTCATTATAAAAAAGTCCCACTGGTGCAACTGCCCTAGTTTGTAACATAATACTTGGCAGCTTCATCTAGTACATGCCTTGCCTTCAACTATAAGATAAACTTAATCAATCTTAATTTACTTTGCATTCCAATGTGGGTCCAAGTTTGATTACTGTCAACTTTGACAGTTTGATATTTCTGGTGATTAATCATAAGATTAAACATATCAGCATATTATGGGTGAGATAACAGCCCATTGCACTTGTACTGTGGTGTTGATGTGACTGTTAGTTGTAAACATTGAGCAGGCCTCTAAAGCAAATCACTCAATTATTATTATAATCTGTCCTCTTTCTCCTGGTTCTCTTGTTCAGTGGTTCTAGCTCCAGTAGTGCTGCACTGCTCTGGCTGTAGCTGCCCTCTACTGCTCCCTATCAACCCTCTTCCTCCACCTTTCATCTCCCCCCTATTTGTTGAAGTCCTTCATGCAGTCCTCCCATTTTCCTTGTGGCCTTGATAGTTCTCCACATCTGCTCTCTGCCATGATCTGCCTGCATCCATTCTCATAAAGTGGCCTGTCCACATTATCCAGCTTCTCACTAATCTTCCCTTTAAGCTGCACTGCACCTCAAATCTCTTCCCAGGAATGGCCTTTATAAAATATTTATGTAACCAATGTCATGTCTCCTGCTGTCACCCGGCTGGGGTCTTGTGATCTAGCATGTGTCATTATGGTGTAGACATTGCAATAACATTCTGGATGTTCAAGCCTTTAGCAGAATATGGAGGGCCATCAGTGTACAAAATACAGAGTTTGTAAGTCCTGTTTCTGTACCTTAATATTTCATGTTGTATTGGGTAAGAATGTTTTTTTTTTTTTAATTTCCACACTTTGAGACAGTCCACAACCTCAAATGTTCTCATCTTCATTTATGGTAACCAGGACTCTTTGGTGTTATCTTTTGCATGTGATATTTACCATTTTGGACTCTCGATAAGCCAAAAGGCTTCCTTGTCCAACTGCCATCCAGAGTAATTTTCCACACTTTGAGACAGTCCACAACCTCAAATGTTCTCATCTTCATTTATGGTAACCAGGACTCTTTGGTGTTATCTTTTGCATGTGATATTTACCATTTTGGACTCTCGATAAGCCAAAAGGCTTCCTTGTCCAACTGCCATCCAGAGTAATTTTCTGGTTGGCAATCTTGTTAAATCTTGTTAAATTTGACAGACAATAATTTTGATTAATTTATTTTAGATACATAAGTTGACGTCTATGCTGGAGTTCATGTTGACCATGTCCATTGGTGATCTGCTTATTGAGTTTTATTTGATATAAATTATTTTGTCATTAATTTATAGCTAGTTTGCATTGTATTATCATTGTATTCCTCTTATTATTATTAGTTGATTCAACTTCCATTAGTGGAGAGAAAACATTCAGACATACATATTTATATTCACATATAGAGACACATGATAAAATAGTAATAAAATGACTAACGAGTTGCAATAATAACTACAATGACACGATCAATGTGTAAACTCAATATAATGTAGTTGTCATTAAAGTCATTATGTTTATCAAATATGACCAACATTCATAGGATGATAGGATCTAATTATATGTGAAATGAACAATAATAAATGAATTTAAGCTCACCATTTAACGAATCCTACAAAAACCGTTGTGCTGTAATCCAATTGTTATCCGTCCATTCATGTTGATGTTTCTGCATCATCTGATGCTTTCGTTCTAAAAGTAGTTTGAACAACACACAATTTGTCTTCTCCACTCCAGTGGTTTTGGCTCGCCACAGGATTATCTTCAAACTCAGAGACTATTCATGAGTCCATGTTGTTGGTTCTGATTACACAGAGGCAGCAGTCACATACACTGTTCAACCACAGTGTCACAAACCACATAAATGCAACAGTATTGTCCCATTGAACAAAACCCTGATTGAATGTTTGGACAAGGGCCAGGGATACAGCCTTGTGGATTGGCAGAGGTTGGATGGTTGCTCCTCCCAGAAACTCCCAGACCATTGTCTGTGGAGAAGACTGACAGTGATTGCATCAATAAGACACAGAAGACTGTCTTTGTCTATGTCTGGAAAGCTTTTAGTCGCTCCTGTCCATGGCTCCAGATGTCATGTTTCACATATGAGTGTTGGTCGTTTTCTGTAATAATTGCTCAGTTACATTGACTGTTCCGTCTTGTTTGTTGGCCGTTTCTCGTAGTTTGTTGAGTGACAACTTCTCGCTGTCTCCAGTGGATGACAACAGCTCTAACAAAACCAACTTACAGTTCAAACTCCGATCCTCCCACATTGTTAACCTCTGTGGGCAGACTTGCATTTATGCTGAATATTGATTAACATTTCACCACAGCTGCACAGCATACCATGTCGTTCACCCACTGCAGAGTTTTCTTCAAATCCTACCATCTGGTTTCCAACAAAATCATCAAAAGAGATGTATCTCATCAGATTTTACCAGAAGTGAAACAATTTTGTGTACACAGGCAATGGATCCTTCTCTCACGAGATATGTAAACATCTGACCAGCATAACTGTTTTCATCCCCAAATATGTCAATTTCCTGGTTCATAATTATTTTTCAGGTGGCAAAAATCCTAAAAAAGGAAATACCATCTCAAAATCACAGGCACCTTGTTTATATTCCTTGAACCTGGAAGAAAAGTGAATGACCTGTTTATTCCGTGTTCCAGTGCCTTGATCATGGGCTTTTAGTGGACTTCAGAATCACAGTGTGGGTGGGAGTACAGGTGGTGGCACCTTGTGACTATTTTTGGTACTAGTCTGCAACTGTATGCACAAGTGCTAGCATGTATCATCGTTTGTTTTATCAAGAACAGGCTGTGTTTGTTTTGCATGTTTTGTAAGCACATGTGCAAGTACAATGGATTGCTTCATTCCGTTTTATGGTGACTTATGAAAACATCTGTTGTTAGCTCTCTCCACTTGTTAGGGCTGTTTGTGTGGAGAAATTGTTTAGAATCAGAAACTTTGTGAATTAAATGCATTAAACTCTTAAACGGTAGACTGATAATATTTGGTTAGATCACTCACATCAGGTTTAACAATGAGAATGGTTAGACCCATGACTTTGAGCAGTTAATGCATTGAAGAGAGTCTTAATAGCTATAATGTTTAGGTGTTAGAGCCATGACTACATGCATGTTTAGAGCAAAGAGGTTCATCAGACTAGACGGTTCAAATGCTTTTTTCCTTTTAAGTTTTTTGCTGTCAAGTTTACCTGTTTTCTATCGTGATGTTTCAACGATTTTCAGCTGTATTCACCAGACTGACTCTGATAGATGGTGACTACTAGCAGTGTCACCATCTAACAGTAGCCAGTTTGATGACGATAGCTAAACATAGTCGAAACATCACAATGGAAAAACGGTAAAGCTGAAAGTGAAAAAATTTTAAACAGAAACTATCACTTAAGAGTGGTTGGGACATTTAGGAGAGTTATTCTTTAGTTTAAGAAATATATTTTTAGAGCCATAATAGGTTACTTATAATTGCATGGAGCAAAGGGATGCAGTGGCTAGAGCATCAGACTCTCAATCGAGAAAACCCAGGTTCGAATCCTGTGCTGCCATGTCGAACCTTGGGCAAGTTCGTTCACTCTACGTTGCTGCAGTTCACTCAGTTGTATGAATGAGTACCTGGCTATAGACAGTAGTGGATGTTTGTGTACGAATATTCTTCGCACATTAATCGCAATATGGCTGAATGCTTCCCAGAGAAGTTGAGATGATGTTCGATTGAACAGGTCTGCCAGGGAGTAAAGTGTAAAGCGCTTTGAGGAGTCCTGAGGACTGGATACCTCACTATGTAAGAACTTACCTTGACTTTTCTGTGTTAAAACAGGCATGTTTTTGTTAAACCTAATTAGCATTGTTTGTACAGTGTTTAGTTACACTTTACAGACATGTCTGATTAAAGTTTTTTTAGTGACACATTTTATAGCAGATCGGGTGACACATTATGACATCTCGCAATTTATTAATTGACATATCTGGTGACACAGCATGCAATATTTGGTGACAATAATAATAAATATCTAGTGACACGGTATGGTATATCCGTCAACACTTCATGCATGTCGTAGTGTGTCATTTTTTGCCACATCATATGATACCTTGTTTTATTAAAGTGAGCCAGTTTGTTCGTCTACCCAGAATTAGAATTAGTGGGCATAGTAACAGGAAATCTGCTGAGTTGAATATTGGAAAATGGGACATTCTTGGACATCAAGGGGTATAGCAATTAAGTTTGTTTTGAAACTGGATGTTTTGTTTACTATTTGAACATGTTCCGGGTTGTACATTCAAATTGTGACTGTTGTTAAGGGCTTACTAAACACAATTTGGCGGACAGTATATTTTCAACACAGTTAGTATAGTCTTAAGAACATTATATGAAAAAGTTCCTCTGAGAAACTAGGAACAGATGGCCTCCTTTTAAGACAGGTTTTGGTGACATGATCATACATGAAGTACATGAAGGCAATTTGTGGTCAGTTCTCACTGTGTTAGCCACCCCACCTTGTGGTCAACTGATGCAAGCAGGTGACCAGTGGTCAGTGCATGACATCAAAGCCAGATGTAGGTTTCTCACCCCACCTGTCTCACCTTCCTCTTGTCCTGTTCACCCCATTGTTTGCCCCTTGTGGGTTGTTAATTTTATCCCTTTCCTTTGATGCCGTAGACTGGGATGCTCCTTGGGGAATGCATGCCAGGTGCAATAGGGACACACATGGTGCTATGGGGAGTACATAACAATTATGTAATTGCAGGGATAAGGCAGGGGAAGGAACTTTAAGGCCTCTCTCAGATCCCTCCACCAAAGCGGCTTTCCCCAAGGCACGTGTCGGCTTTCTGTAGGAACATTTGTATTACTGTCATCCCCCAGACGAAATAATGATGTGAAGTAATAGGATTTATGTCTGGATGACATCTCCCAGGTAGATTCTGTGGGGCGAGAGGGAGGTTGGACCCCCATAAAATGGGCAGGAGGTTGGCCTACGAATAGGTGGAAGGTAGATTCTATAAAATTGTAAAGTTTAACCCCAAAACAGGTGAGAGGTTGGCTAAAACTGGTGGTGGAGAGTTGGGTGTCAGGGTTGATACCCTCTACAGATCCCATGCATAATGTCTCATTGCAGGTCTCCGATGTAAAACCCTCCGTTTCCCCATATGGCCTCTTAAACTTCAAAGGGAGTTCCCCAAAGGAAGCCATCTACATTTTGGAAAATGTGTACTTTATATTATCTGGTACCCCATTTTGTTTATGGTATGTTCTTTATATGATGGGTTCCTTTATGTATCTGGTAAAATAGGTAACTTTGAAGGTTTCTTCAGAAGAATATATTCCTTTTAAACATTATTGGTCTTCTTCGAATCTGCACCATTTTCTTCACACATTTTAACAATTCCTTCTAATAGTAGTTTGTTATCAATAATGTTACTTCTTTGTCACTGTGTTTGTGGTAGGACACTAGAAAAATACACCAGAAAACACCTGAATGTCAAATAAGGAGCCATTTCCCCTTGTGCAAGGGGTTTACCTTGCTAAGAATCCATAACTTTCAGAGGTAATTTGGAGGCTGTCAAATCCTCTTAGGGGATTATCCTCTGATGAGTCATTGGGGGCTTATCTGGGGGGATATTCAGTTTAAAAGTCCATTGCAGTGTGTGGTAGACAGTCTGCCTGTCCCTTGTGTGAACGTCTACCTGAGTGGTAGTATCATTGTGTTGACAGATTGTTTATAATTAATAGTGGACAAATATTAAAGGAAAATGCTAGTTATTAAATATATATTTACATAATAAAAAGGTACTGTATAAATACTCTAAAAAGTGTTTTGATTGGATAACTATAATTCTTGTTGTTACATATATATCTGAATAAAATTTAAATTATTGCTAACCTTTTCTAAATTTTATGGCTTTTTTATTTAATTTTCATCTCAGTCTGATAATATCTATTGTTTTTTGTTAATGTTATTGAAGACTCCAAATATATGTTTGTTAACTAGGTTAATTCCTATTAGAGCTGCTATATTGAATTTTAATGTTGACTATTATATTATAATAATTGAAATCCAACATGCATGTCCAAATACAAATATTGAATTCTCAATTTTTTTTATTTAATTACTGGTTGTTCTGTATTTTCATGAACAGTTGATAATTGCATTATTCTATCTGGCAGATAATATGTATATTTAGTAATCAGGTGGATTAATTTTTAATCAACTTTTGCACAAGGCTTGTATGTGGCTGATCAAGATTAGATAAAAAAAAGCTTTGACTGGATCTGCTTAAAAATGATTTAAAGTTTCCTATCTCTAGTTGTGTTATTGTTCCCTGCAGCATAGTGGGTTAATGCCTATAACATCTGGCAAACCATAACAGTGACAGCTGCCTTGTTTAAATCATGCTCCCATCAAAAATGGGCTCTGTTTCCATGGTCACTAGGTGTGCTCTCTATTGGCCATTTCAGGTTAAATAGGCTAGTACTGAATTGTATCCCTGATCTGTAGAGTTTTAATTTGCAATGCTCTGTGTCATGCAGTCATCTCATATGATAGCTCTACCAAGCAGTTAATGCAGTCAGTGTATTTTAAGTTTCATGAGTTATGACTTGTTCGTTTTGTATTGAGTGTTAAAAATAACTACCACACATGTGGGTGATTGATAATAATAGACTGCTGCCTGGTGTTACAGGGCCATTGTGAGGGCATCAGGCCACAGTAGCTAGACCATCTGCCCTAGCTGTCTGCACACAAGGGGTATTATCTTCCCCCCATGATTGGCTCAGCTTAATTACCCTGTAAACAGTTGCCAGCCCTGCCCTCATCACACAGCTCAGTTCTGGTTGGCTCGTTTGAATTTTCAAACTGTCATCATGGTGTTGTGTCATGCAGTGACCAGTCCAGCTGTAGCCAGTGGTCAAGCCTAGTGGTCTGGTTGGGTTATGTAACCAGGCTATCATGACCAGGACAGTGCTAGTGGCCAAGGAGTGAGGAGGTCGATTTTATCAGTGTTGCAAGTGTGGTGGCTATGGATGGTTTTATCATGATGTTTTTACCTGGACACAAGGTGTGTATTTGAAACACACTTGAAGGCAGAACTTACGTAGGCCTACTTTGAACATACTTGGAGGGTGAAATTGTTGAACTCAAAATTGTGTGATTTTAACACATCTTGAGGTCAAGGTTGTGTATTTGCTGGAACAAACTCGGATGTTGAATGCGATTTGTCACTGGCTTCACTGAATCACATGGCAGTTGTTTGAAGCTTCAGGTCAAGCAGATATTGACCACTGTCATAGTGGACCGTAGTGGCCAAAGATTGGACTTCTAACCTGAGTGAACTCGTGTGGATTTGCCTGCTGGTGAAGGTTACCTTTTTACCTGTAGGCAGCTTGAAACAGGTGGTTGAGTCACCACTTCATCATGTCCACTGTTTCTGGATTATAATATCTTATTGTTGTACAGTTTATGTTGACTGACTTTGGCTGGTATCAAGGCAAGGACATTCGTGATACATAAAGTCACGATTTGAGTGTGATTACTCAGTGTTACAGTGTGAGTTTAGTGACATAGTGACATGTCGCTGCATGCCATTCCGATGTCAACAATCATGAATGCTTGAGTCAACAGGATCTGCCAAATCAGTTTTTACCTTTGGACGCTGTGAACACGCACAAATGTGATGAGCCACTTTTAGTTGATTAATTAATTAACAAGATGAACTTCGTCATGATGCAGCATTGTGTAGACTTACATTATTCAATATTTTCGCTCTATCTATGAGATCAAAGTGTATGACAACTGAAGATGGATATGTAGCAAGCACATATCAAATTCTCAACTTAGAATGATGAAGTACAATCAAAATATATACTTGGAGCATCAGTTTTCAACAATGGGAATCAAACAGAACTTTCTCTATGACGATTTGTCTGGATACTCGACAAAGTCATCGATCGATCTGGATGCCACAGAAACTAGTAAGTAGCAATTTATATATACAATTCAAGTTTATTACCTATATTGACAAATATCTTAGAGGGATGGGGTCATGGGCTTCTATGTGCATTTGCTATCTGAGTTTTTGCTCTGACTGGCAAAACATAAACATAAAAGTAAAGGACAAATACTTAGTTGATATAAAGAAGTATTCCCACAAAGTGTATTGATTCATGATGCTTATTATACTGATTGTCCACCTTCCAATAACTAACAAAACTAAACCCAGACTACACTCATATTCACTCTTCAGCATGTCAGTATCCAGCTATCTGTATCTTGGAGTAAAATTTTATTCAAAATTAACCTAGGCAAGGCACATCACTGACATAGTTTCCAAATCCTCAAAAGTCCTAGGCATGATTAAAAGAAGCTTTGGCCCCTTTAAGAAATAGTTTATAACATGCTAATCCGGTCAAAAGTCAAGTATGCATCTCCCATATAGAACCCCCACATACACTGCCACCTTTTTTTATCAAACAAGCCATGACATTTAAAATTTGTTTAAATAAGATTATTAAGATCAACCCCGGCCAGGCCTTCTAACACAGTTAAGAAACCAAGGTGCTGCACATGGAAAACAGATTTTAGCTAATGCCTTGTTTTTATTTCCTTTAATGTATTTTGGTTCCTCACATTTGGCCGATTTAGTTTTTTAAGTTATCTTTAATCTTTTATAGTCTTTGAAAGACTACCTCATCGTTTATCACATGGTAATATCCTGCCTGTGAGCTCTTTGCCAATTTCCTTTTTCTTTGTAAGCAGTAAACATAACCCCCTTTACTAACTGCCAAATGTCTCCCCCAAAGCACCCCTGTGGTCACCCCATTCATTAAGCTTAAAACAACAGCCAGTTTGACATTCCACACCTCACCAACAGGGTAGAAACCCAATGGTTTGGCAGTTACTTTGAAACTGGAGTGTTGAGCTGTTGGTAGTCTGTGGGCCAGGCCATTGTGTGGCATGTGAGGTGTAAATGACTCTGGAATGGGGTGCCATTCACCACCTCTTTGTGGGGTTATGCAACATGTTAATGTCAACTGCTCACAGCTAAATTTAAATCAGAGTAGGGGGGGTGTCAGTGGGCAGTGCTGGATAGTTATGCACTTTTATTGACACTGATGTACTTCAATTTGTAGAGGTATTAATCAGAAAGCTTTATGAGTATGTGAGTTGTCTAGCACAATATGTGCAGTTCTCTATGTGAGGTCTATCTTATGTAAGATCAAATTAGTATATATATATGATTGTGGCTTATCAATATCACTGTTTAATGTCGTGATAAAATATACCTTCAGGTGATGATTTTTTATAACTGGTTTGTATATGTTTTCATCACGCAATACTTGACAGTTTGACAGTTGGCCGGAAGTTTTAAATGCACTTTGTCAATAGGGACATTGTTGATTAATTGGACCGGATGTAGCCCCAGAAAGTTAAGTTGATTAAATGGAAAACATTACCACAGTGTTGAATGCATTTGTAATGACACATATATACCCACTATTCTCTACTCTGGTTTATCATATGCTTGCTGTTTTTTGGTTTCCTTGTTATTACGGGGTAACCATTGTTAGATTTATTTTTCAAACTATTTTTCAAATTCAATTTCATGCGCGCTTCGCAGTGCACAACTCCTAGGTTAGCCCCAGAATGGGCTGTGTGGAGAAACGACACTTTAAGACTTAAGATTGTTAAGTAAATATTAATAAAACACCTTCCTTATAATTGTTTTAGCTCCAGCAAATTATACTTGTGGATGTCCAGATTTGTAGTGTAAATAGTTTAAATAAGATAATTATTTTCCTATTTTCTTAAATCACCAAAAAATTGAGTGGTGCTTAATCAAGTAACCTTTGAAAATGTGAATAGGAATTTATTTTTATTTTTTTGTGATTTCATAAAATCAAATCTTGATTTAATAATAATAGTGTAAAATAAAGTGATAATAATGTGTTATTCTGAGTTTTAGCTGAAAATACTAACAATAGATTTTACCTCAGTGCCTATAACTAGGGGTGCAAAATTAGGAACATACAATTACTGGTAATTAGCACACAGGTAGGAACCCCAAACAACAGTGGCCCTGTCCATGTTCACACCTAGCTGACTAGGGTTTATAAAGGTTATCAAGGAAATGTCAGTTCTGAGATGTCAAATGGTGTAGATGTTGTAAATAGTAAAATTAATTATGTGGTAATTTATTAAGCAGTTGCCAGTTACTTTTTTAACATTGTCATAACAGAATCAAATGCCTTTGAGCTGTACGCATTTTTTTTACCCATATTATATCTAAAACATGGCAGCCCCAGGTATTTTGTATTTTTTTGTTTGGCGTTTATTGTTGGTGTCAGATAATACTTTGACCCACATTATAAGGTGACCCCAGAATTCAGAGGTCAGTATCGGTGTCATTTCGTGAGTAATAGATTATTGTATGTTTTCCCTTATAGGAGACTAACTGCCCTACTTTTTGATGGTTTCTGACTTACTGTATACATTGCACGGTGTCAGGATTAAGCTTTCTTCCAAACAATGTGTTCACTTGGCTTTTAATTTAACATGGTAAGACCAGCAAAGGTTTGGTTCATAAAATGATTATTGAAAAGTCACGAAAAAGTCACAACTTCAAATATGTTTAAATACTTCAATCCACACAATTGATATATTAACTCATGATTACTGATCTCTGTCATTTAAATCTCACTTGTGCTCAGTTATCAGTGAATTTGTTCAAATATCTATTAGGTAGGAATATCTGTCTTTGACTAAAACAGTGGTGCATGTGACTTTCTCTGCTGTGATTTTGTTCAGATATCTATTAGGTAGGAATATCTGTCTTTGACTAAAACAGTGGTGTATGTGACTTTCTCTGCTGTGATTTTGTTCAGATATCTATTAGGTAGGAATATCTGTCTTTGACTAAAACAGTGGTGTATGTGACTTTCTCTGCTGTGATTTTGTTCAGATATCTATTAGGTAGGAATATCTGTCTTTGACTAAAACAGTGGTGTATGTGACTTTCTCTGCTGTGATTTTTAGTAACCAAACCTAACTTTTTCTGTCACTTTTTTCTGCCCACCCATGAAAAACTGATAATTGTCCAGTCTAGGAATTATTTAAGACTTATTTCCAGATCACAAGTCTGAAAATGTAAATTCAAAACTAAGGAAAATATTTCAGAAGCACTGTACACGTTTACATACATAAACAGGAAGGCAGTACTTGGCCTGTCTCATTTACATATTCCCGAGTGACATTTACCTTTCTGGGATCAAGTGACTCAATCAACCCAATAAAGGTATTCTGTAATACCCCAAGTTATATATCTTCATCTAATCACTAGTTACGTTTCAATCAAAATGTGTCAAGGGTATTTTAAATGGCTTGTGTTTTGTGTCGTGTGAAATTTAACAGCTTGGTTTATGTAAGAAGTGTGATGGAAATGTGTGTGAGATTTGTATGATATATCATGTTTCACATATATATTGTATGCATATTTCATACATTTATATGGAGTACAGATTTCATACATTTATGTATGAAATGAGATATCCATAAACACAATATACATGTATGAAATATATGTATGAACTGTGTATGAAATGCAGAAAATACTCATCAGAAACTCAATGCATATGAACACGTTGTCGATTCATAAGTTCAGCCAGTGCAGTCATGGCACGGGTCATCTATTTTATCTTGACATCATATTATATTTGTCACAGGACCATGTCTTTCTAAATGCAACTACAGTATGTATGCATTTAATTGTATGCAAGCTTAGTGCAGTGTCATCGCTAACAATAAGCTCCTGGCCGCATCTGTGCCAAAGATTCATAGCCAATGGATAGTCGACAGATTACAGTGATTTAATATCATCCCGGTTGACCTGTTGCATGTGAAATGGTGGTATCGGTGAATTCTGCTCTCAACAAAGATAATGACACAGTTATGAGAAGTCACAGATCATACACATTTCTAAAGAACCAATGCCAAACGTCATACATAATGTGTGCTTTCAACGATTGGCTGGTGACTTTCCCTGGCGTGCCCGCAGAATCGCTGGTCTATGAATGGTGACAATAGACATGTTTCATCGGTCGCGCTCCACCGAATTTGGCAGCCTTCCATTTCAGGTGTGAACGCACGGTTTCGCGTCTTACACCCGTTGTAGTCACACTGGCTGCGAAGTCATCTGTTATTTCATAACACTCGGAATTCTCGTAAGTTGACGGTGGTTTAAAGGTTTGAAGTGGACAGATTTGTTTGTCATGCGTGGCCGACCATGATGGAGCAGTGATAGGTTACAAAGTAGTTTACAAAGTACAGCAGGTGTGTGCCTGATAAGTGTAGACAAACAACACTCAGCCTGTTGCCCAGAGGTTCCACAAAGGAAAGCTGTTTATGTCAACGCATAACAGGATGTTTGGATAGTGCTGAGGAGCCAGGCGTCTAGGTAGGTTTTGTCTTGAAATACTCTAGGAATCAGTCTGTTTTAGCTGTTAGCAAATACAGGATGCCTATATTTCTGTGCAGTTTACTAAAGGCTAGTCGAATGATACTTGAATATTTCTGTGTTTATTCATCAGAAAGATAAGAATATAATAGAAAATTAGTATGGAAGAAGACAGATTTCTAGTTGCTTATAAATAGTTCCATGGCTAGTTCGAAGGATACTATTGAATTTTAAGATTTCAGAGAAGATAAGGAAATAAAAAATTGTAGGACAGGATAAGAAGATGACATGACAGGTTCAGTTGTAATCTGCTACCACAGAACTGATTATCGTCTGGTCGCAGCTTGTTTGCTCCCTTTATGTAGGGTAGAATGTTACGGCTTATCAATGTTGCAATTCATCAGAGGATCTTAAACAGAGGTAGTAGAGTTTCCTATGCATAATTGTTTAGGGTTTGTGGCTAAGGCAACCAGTGTCTCCCACCTGGGGGGTAACGTGTAATCACGGTATGGTTTAAATTTCACGTTTAGTTTGTTGGAGCTTTTGTAGTGCCAGAAACCTCACACCTGTCTCGGTGCGTAGTTAATTCATACCATGACACATCCGACGTTATCCCACTGCCCAGGAAGGTCTTTTTTTCTGTTCTTTGTGCCTGTCTGGAAGGGTTGGAGGGTACTGGTAGAAGGTGTGTGTGACAGATGGTGTGCTTGTCATTTGTGTTGTTATTTATTGGTGGTTCTGCATGTTAAGTTATAACAAATGTAGGATAACAAATGTAGGAACACAAGTCTATGAAACTCACTCGGTGTCAACGTTATGTCCACAGGAAATATATTATCATTTCGCTGTCATGTGAATATTTATCTTTGTAATATTGCTTCACTGTCGATGACTGGCACTGTATACTGCATGATCACGTGATTGCTAAACCCTTTTATTTTTGTGCGTCACTCAGCATGGGATTGTAAGGAATTTTTGGCTGATACAAATTCTTATATTGTATTGTTTTTGTATTGTATTTGGTTGGGAACAAATAACATCAGAGGTAGTTACAACAACAGAATCTTAATCAAGAGAATCCAGATTCAAAAACTCTTGCCACCATGTGAAAGTTTGGGCCGGTTCTTTCACTCCACACTGCTTTGGTTCACTGAGCTCAACAGATGAGTACCTGGTTATAGTCTGTGGTGGATATTAATGAACGAGTAATCTTTGTACAGTAATTGCAATATTGCCGAATGGTTCCCAAAGATGTAAAGATGGTGTTAGAAGAATGAATACGTCTACCAGGGAAAGTGTAATTAGCTCTGTGAATTCTGTTTACTCCTATAAGGACTGGATATTCTGATGTATATAAATTTACCAGCTTACCTTTTGCATGCTGTACTGAATTGTGTCTAGTGGACTGCCATGGTTGTCCCTAAAAAACTCTGGATTTTACCAAACAAACACTGGACATTATATGGCTCATAACCAACAGTACAAAGTTCTACAGATCGAATGGGTCCTGTATTGAATTCAGCCAATAGTTAAACACATGTGCACATGAGTTAGTTCATCTTTGTAATGGCCAACTATGATTTATTAGCTGGTGGATCCGATTATTAATCAGATCTTTTATTGGCTGATTTAATATTAACAAAAATAAATGATGGTTGTCATTTGGTAAGAAATTTGTAATTTAAGCTTCTGTTTCGTAGTTTCCAATGCACTAGTTCTTGACTGGCCACAGCTGGTTTTGCGAGTTGATTTAGTGTTCTTTTATGACAACAGTCTGGTGCAGTAGGGGGGGTGTAGTAAATTATAACTGTGAGGTAACGTCTGCTGAATAGATGCCATAAGGTTTCTGCTGTGAAAAATGGCTTTCTGGAACCAACATAACTAACAGAACCAATATCTATTAAAATTATTAGTAGTAACTGACATCTGTTTTCATATTAAAGAAACAATGATTGTTTTTTGTGAATTTTATAGAATCATGTTTTCTTATTTGGACATCTTGATTACCCAAATATGTTTAATTGAACCACATTTTAAAATACAATTTGACATACAATTTGACCATATATCTGTGTAATTTGAATATTTTGAAGTGACTACCCAATAGCTAGGCAAATGGTATATTTTTACATCTACAAGACATCTAAAAGACGTCAAATTTAGGTTTATAATTCTTGTGAAAGTCTAAATTAGATCTAATTTTTACATAAATATTTAGATGTCTGATAGGCATCATAAAAAACATCTAATATATGTCGTCATTTTGAGATGCATGACTAAAAACGACTGCAAAAAGATGTCTAATAGACATTGTGAGCCCACTGGGTATTATGTTTGTGAATGCAACAAATGTCAAGGTCGATATTCAACAGCTTGATCGAACCAACATTTTAATAATGTTGTAAACGTCTCTGTATGTGAAGATGCCTAAATGCAGATTTCTGTTGTGTAGTGACCATGGCGACGGATATGTCAGCTTTCGGGGGATGTCAGCCACCTGACCGCTTGCGACTGGCAGCCAGCAAGGGACAGATGGACAAGGTCAAGGAACTGGTCCTAGCAGGGACGTCTTTCCAGCCAGACAAGGTCAGTGTCTTTTGCTCTCAGTAAAATATAATTCAAATGAAAATAACAGGAAAACGTAATGACAAGAATTAACAGAATTTGCAGCAGGAAAAAAGTAACACAGTTTGTCTAGAAGTAAACTAACTATAATAAAATAAGGCATTTTGCTAGGAATATAACACATTTATTAATGCTATATGTGGCCACGTTTACTGTTACTGTATGTGGCTTTTTTGAAATTGTAGGAAGGTCGAACTGCAATTCACTACGCTGCCGTGAATGGTTATGCTGAAATAGTGAGCCTCCTAGCAACAGAAGGCTGCGATATTGATAGTCAAGATAACGTAAGTGTATATAACCAGCCCATTGGCATTCAAACTCTCTCCTCGGTTGACCTATCCATCATGTGACTTGTTGCCTAGCAGCATGTCTGTTAAGCTATAGAAAAATGGATGCTGAAAACATGGAGGATTTGGACATAGTCTAAAGTATTTTTTTGGACATTTTGTAAATTGAAATTCTGTATGACAAAAACATAAGGCAAAGTTTTTTTACAGCGACAACCGAACGCGGGAATGTTTGATCTAGGGGATATCATCATGTTGCCATAGTAATGTAATTCACATGTGTTACTGTTATCAACATTGTTGGCAAAGGATGGAGGTCAAACGCATAATTGTTATTGTGATGTAGGTAAATTAGGATGACAGGATCCACCAGTCGGTACAATGTGGCAGACAGATTTCACATGTTTAAATAATTTATAATAATAGTAGTAAATGTGGTTAATTTCCCAAACAAAATGGGCATCCAATACAGCAACAAATATACACAGAAGTAAGACATTCAACCTAAAATTATATCTGACATGAAAGCACCATTATTTGAATCATTACATCTACCCCACAACCTGTTTTTGTGAACATGTGCCCACAAGATCACAACTTTATGTAGAAATTCATTTTCAGTCTTTATGTGGTTGTGTGAGTAATATAATTTCATACCTCACTTAGGCAGAGAGCTAATAGTAATCATATAAATATGTTTGTGGTTTGCCTACATGTGGGGCCTATTATCTCTGCAAAACAGGCTTTTTCTGGAAACCCCTCCAGCAGAATATGGCCAAGGGTTACAGCTATTGGTGATGTAGTTTCAAAACCAACCCCTGGGGCCTTTGTTAGACATTTTTATTTGAATTAAAGTCACTTTTTCAGAGACTGTATCTAAAAATCTTTTCCCACAGTCAGTTGAGAAGGATATAGTAAATTGCTTCTTAACTGCCTTTAAGGCGGTCACTGCAAATAAATTTGTTTAGATGTCTCACAAGCGCTAACACAACTCCATTCCGTTTTTTGCAAGTTATGTGTTCTAACAATTTGTCAAATATATTAATATTTAGCAAAACATGCAGTGTTTTATTAAACTGACTGTGAATAGAGGTATTTTGCATGAACTGTTCAGATCCTACATAATTGAATATCACTGAAGCTCAGTGATGAGCTAAATGAATTAACTCAGCTTTAATTAAACTGTTTATTTACTTTTACATTTACTAATTACTTACAAAATAATTAGTTTTATTCCTCCACTCAGTATGTAATTTAGTTTGGAGCAAAATGTTCAAATTAAAGAGGTAATCATCAAATAAAAGACTGGGTCACTGAAACACCTTTAGGTGGTGAAGATGTTAAAACAGATGTTTATAGCTTAGACGATGTGTAACAGGATTTTATAATGCAACAGATCAGACTCTGTAAGACTTCATATATATATATATATATATCATTATTGTGACCTGAACTGGTTTTAGGCTCAGTTTGACTGATATGTTTATTCTTGTCTGTGATATATATATTTATACCTAATTGCCTAATAGTTTAAGTGGATCCAAATAACAAAGACATGTAATAAATCAAAATCCTTTCATGTCATCTTATCTTTTCTCTTGAAAATTATAGACACCAATTCAATGTACGGTGTTAAGCTACACAGGGTTGTTTCTGTGTAGTTTTTCTACTACACCACTATTTTATTCATGTCTAATATTGTATGACATGCCTGATATTCAGTCATTATAAATAGTAACCAACTGTTGTGTAATTATGACTGGAAGAATTAACACTGGCAGGATTTCAATGTAGGGCTGTAAACCAAAGATTTGTGATAATCTAAATCCCTTCTTGCAAGTCTTATCTTGCATGAAAACTATTTTTAAATGATACGCTAAAATATATATTACTACCCAAGCCAAACCATGTGTATGATATATATCTGACATTCGATCATTTGTAATTAAATGCTCATAAATCATGCAGTTAGTAATGTGAGATTAACCTCATTAGCTTTGACTGTGCAGCTTCATAGACCAATGATTTGTGATCAATATAGATCCGTTCATGAACACAAGTCATTTTCTGTGAAAATTGCATTGAAGGTACTCACTGTAATTACATATGGCAGCTCAGTTTGCAGATTAACAATCTCCACAAAGTTTGTTGAATGTTATCAACGTAGTTTGTTGAACTGTCCATAAATTTTGTTTATCAGATCTCGGAAAAAGAATGTCTGCAAACATTGGTTGTTTGCGTGCACTAATGTAGAAGTCTTCACAAAAATGTAATTGTTTCCACTGTAAAAGTTCATTCTTTCGATGAAGGTGCAGTGTACAACATAATACGCATTTATGAACATGTACATATTTTTGTTAACATTGTCTTAAGTGTCCATGCTTGTGATTTTTTGTAAAGGCCACAAAGGAAGGAAGATTTGCATGATACAGTTTATCTGTTTTAATATTATTTATTTATCTATCGGTCTTCTTTAGTTATTTTATTGATAATTTTATTATGTCATTATATATAATGTGTCATATTTATCTTAGAATAACTACATATTAATTTGTATCGGTATTTTAATATATTTATTTGTTTATTTAACAATTACAGTCCATATTTTAATATGTTCTGAAGCACCAAAAAGTTTAATTTGGCATTATAGCTAATAAAATATATTATTAAAACCTTAGAACTAGAATATGTCACTCTGTTTTGACATGGGTGTTTGAGTATCAATGCCAGTGGTACAAATTGCTTCTTGCCATGCTTGGGATATCTTAAATGGCTTCGTCTGTAATAAATCACGACAAAGGATGAAAGTATTTGACTAGCAATCAGTGTCATCATCTAGAAGCCATGATGTTTACCACCTGGGAAATTAATTTGAAATTGATGTGACAGTTAAAGGTAGATACCAAGCCAGTAATTTCAATAATAATGGCACAGTTAGGAATGTTCATGGCTCATGTGTTTACACAATCAGTGTATTTGATGAAGCCATAGTGAATACGGTTGAACTAGAGTGGTAAGATAGAAGACCTTAAGGTATATACTCAAAACCAGGGTGTTTCTCAGAGTAGTGCATACATTGGCGAGTGACGTTTGAATTCTACCATGCTTTTTAAAATGTTATGATATAAAATATTTACACATGTACACGCGCACGTAGATACTTTACTGTACTGATTTAGTTATTGAAATTAAGAAAACCTTACAAGATGTGCTTACCTAAGAATGTGTATTCACAGGCACACACACACACGCACGCACGCACGCACGCACGCACGCACGCACGCACGCACGCACGCATGCACGCACGCATGCATGCACACACTCACATGTACGTGGCATGCATGCATGTATGCACTCACACATACAAATGCTGACACCTTATTTTGTCTCTCCCAAATGCTGCTATAAACATGTCCCGTTTCCACAACTATAAAACATGTGGCGCCTTACTTTTTACTGCAGGACAGGTCAAAGGCCCTCTATTGTGTAGAGCAGTGTACAAGTAGACCTGCTTGGTACACACTGATCACATGACATAAACACCGCCAATGTAACCACAACCGCTGCTTTCATAGATCTGTAATTATGAACAGTATGTAGTGTCCGATATCAGACAAATTACTTTCTTCTGGTCTCAGCCCCTCCCTCCCGTCAGACGAAAGTTTGTAAAAATTGATTTGATGATATCAATATATATCAGTATTGGTCCGAAGTGCAAAATATCAATGTCCAATGTGAGACAAACTGCCTCTGACCCCCTCCCCCAAACAAAAGTAATTTTGTGATATTGCACACTCTGTGATGGTCCCTTACTACGGTGACACGTGGACACATTCAAACATTGCAATAAATGATTTAATGTTATTTACTGGAGGGCTTTTTCTTGTGACAGCTCGGCTATACAGCGTTGCACCGTGCGGCGGCACAAGGCCACCTGGAGGTCATTAAAGTACTACTCGGCGAAGGTTGCGCAATCGACCGACAAGACGAGGTGGTAATGTCAAATTCTGATCTCTTCCCACCCTACCCACCTTTGCTGTAACTGCTTACTAGGTGGTGCTTTGCGCAGTCTGGATGTCGTACTTCTAGTGCACCTTGATGCTTCCTGCTAAGCTAAACTTCCGCATGTGTTGTTTAAAAAAGTGTTCTGTGAAATGCATGGTGTCGGTTTGTCTTTTTCTGCCAGAAATGGTGTCATCTGGTGAAAGCAATTATATTTCAAAATAAAAAATGTTATGCAAGCGTAGTGTTCATAGTTGTTTAACTGTGCACTGTTGTAATAGAGAGCAAACTAACTTTGTTTATTTAATATTTATTAATGATGGTTATTTATGTTACTGTATTTTATACCACGTTATCGCCCATGTGCTGTTAGGTCTATGGTCTTTAGGAGTAGGCATTAATGCAAGAAATGAAAATTTGTAGTAAATCCGTCATAGAAATTATAGAGAAACAACACAAGTTGACTAGTGATGTTTGGCTGTGAACTGATTTGCTTGCACAGACCAAAATGCTACTGAATGATAAAACCAACAAAGCGAAGAATACACATCTTTATGCCCATTATGTGGCATTTTCTGTCTATTGTCTACATGATTTCGTCCTGTGCCATGTGTGGTAGGCGAAGGCACAGGTGAATAGTTAACCTAAATTTTTAAGGAAATTAGTGGGCGACGATGTGGTCATATATGGCAGTAAACAATGGCGGTTGTTGAATTTGTGGTGTATAATATTTATGTTATGACTGTTGGCAGCACGGTAACGCTGCTCTCCATGAAGCAGCATGGAACGGATACAGCCAGACACTTCAGCTGATGGTGAAACACCAGACAAATGTTCACGTCTGTAACAAGGTTAGTTATCACAACTGGGTGCTTTCATGAGCTGCTTGAATGGTGTTTGCATGATAACATCTTACAGGAACAACTTTTAAGATGAACTTTGAAGGATTAAAAAAACATAATAATACTTGGCAATACCCTAACTGTCCTTCGGGTGTTATGGTTCATGTGGCTGCAGTGTTCCTTCTCCAGTTTGTCCTGTCACTGTCTACCAGTTTAGCTTCAGTCTGTCGAAAGACAACACCCCAGCTGTTTTTGTTGTTCCCTTTCTATTATTCTTTGCCATCAGACAGTGGCTGTCTTCTTTCTGAGCATACGTCCAATCCATTTCCATATTTATTAGACAGCATCTCAGAACGTTGATGTCCAATATCAGACAAAATACATTCATTGATCTGGCCTCAGCCCTACACCCCCTTCCTTAGACGAAATTGGAGGGGTCAGAGGCAGTTTCGTCTGATATCGAATATAGACATAGTAATAAAGTTATATCAACTGAATTTTTCTTGTTTTGTAGACACATTATATAATATAGATTTGTATTTCTGCAATTTTAATTAGGACTGTTCTTGTATATTAATTATGATTGTATATTCCAGGCTGGGTTTTCGGCTCTTCATCTTGCGGCTCAGAATGGCCACAATCAGAGTGCCAGAGTCCTTCTGTATGCAAACTGCAACGCAGATCAGAAGAACAATGTAAGTTTATTGTCTACGCACTGTTGATTTCCCCTGCTGTTGTCTCACCGACATGTACATTCCTCCTTGCAGTCAGCTCAATCTAACTAGTTCTTATTCACTTAAATTTAAAGTTACCTTGAAATCTGTTTCCAAAACGTAGTTTTGCAGCCATGTGGTGGCAGGTGACACCTAGTGATCATCACACTAACTAATGCATCAACACACACGCACACATACATACACACAGTGTTGCCACCTAGTGACTATTACGTATGTATCCAGTTAGGGTGTAATAATGCATTGAATTATTGATGATCAGTTTTTCAACTTTAAAATGGTAACTTTCCAGAGATTATCATGCATTCCGTGTTGAATATGTGATCCGCTGATTTCCGAAAGTCTCAACATAGTAACTAATAATCATCTTATTCGAGTTATGTGAACTTCCCCAGCAACAGTTAGCTATGATATAAGTCTGTTTAATTCAATAACCAATACCTTATAGATACACATTTATGTGTGTGTGTGTGTGTGTGTGTGTGTGTGTGTGTGTGTGTGTGTGTGTGTGTGTGTGTGTGTGTGTGTGTGTGTGTGTGTGCATGTGTGTGTTATTTACTATAATAAACTTCATATGATGCATTATTTTATGGCTGTAGAGAAGTACCAAATATTATATTGTTCTTAATCAGCATGGACATCAGGTCATGTACTGCAGCATATACTACCATAAACAGTACATCATCACTGCCAGTTACCCATGCAATATTTAAATATGTCCGTGTCCTTGCAGTATGGAGACACATCACTCCATACAGCTGCCCGCTACGGACACGCTGGAGTCACACGCATACTCGTCAGTGCTCGATGCAGCGTCAGCGAACAGAACAAGGTAATGTGACTACAATCAGACGTTACAATTTAACATATATTTTGTAGTTTAAACATAAATTTATATAGAAAAACGTCAAATTTATTTTCACTTTTGATCAATGCATCTTACGGTGCTAGATTCAATTTAATTCAATTCCAATTCAATATGTTTTGATTTTATTCAATTCTATTTAAATTCAAATTCACCCTTTTTTATTAATTCAATTAAAGTCCAATTCAATTAAGATATAAATTTACATTTTTGGATGTGTCTTTTTGGTCAAAATATAATGTCAGCTGACAAAAGATGGGCTGCAGTTCTGTTTAGTTGAAAGTAACAACTAAACTGCTGATATTGCCGATTTGCTAATTGAATTAGAATTGAATATAAATTAATTTACTTGAATTTTAATTGATCCATTTTGTAACTACATTGATTTTAATTGAACTGTCACATGAATTGGAATTGATAAAAGTGAATTCAACCCAGATCTGATTACAATGCACAAATACAATACACAAAATGATCGATCAGAGGTGCCAAGTTTATTGCTTTGGAGGCAGAACTCACGGTTTTTCAAATTTTCAGAGATACTTTCAAGGTCTATAACTTGTTGCGAAATCTACCAGACTGATATTTCATGGTATTTTTTCTGATCTTAAATTATTATAAACCGGTGAATGTTAAGGTTTAACAACATAATTACTAATTTGGAATCCAATTATAGTGACTAAACAACATGTTGCATTGAAAATGCATCAAAAATAAGTAAATTTTCCCTAAAATTTAACTCGGCCATGGAGTGATTCCATTTCCCATATAATAATAATGACAAACTTCTATAGCGCCTAAATCCCCAGGAATCTGAGTTCAGAGGCGCAACATTAAAAAATCATTGGGCAAAATCGTAAACAGGGACAAGCAAGAGTCGTCATTAGAGCAAGGGACCGCCAGTTTTAAATAAATAAGTCTAGTTTTTTGCCTCCTTACAATGGCCGCCCTAGACTTGTAGTGTAGATGACTAGATCCCCACCTACCACCATCACCTCATGAAAACTGGTAGATCTACCGGTTTTTTTGGGCGATATAACTTGGCACCTCTGATCATTGCACCATAATAGGCAACATGTGTAGTTGCTGTACTATCAATAGTAAGCTTAACTTTCAGTAGTTATTTTCTAGTTGTTTCTAGCGCTCGGCAATGTTCTATTAACTGACTAGTCTGTATTATTGTGTTATAATGTAATGGTCTTATGAGGTCTCATTCAACTAGTCAGCCTTTTTCAGAACATTATCGCCAAACTGACCTATATATGTTGGCATTGCATTCTCAGTGGTTCTGTTACATACCAAGTTATCATCGATATTACAAACGATAACAATGATAATTTAAAAACAAATCAGCTGTGCTAATTTTCGTACTGCAATAACGTTTTTTTTATAATTGGCAAAATCATTTTGATGACATTTTATAATATGAAGTGAAGATGGATTGAGAGATTCCCACGCTGGGAAGTTTTTGCCTTTATTTTAATCTAATGTATTATATACCTACACCTAATCTCTGTTTCCTTCTGTCTGTAGAATGGCGACACAGCACTACATATCTGTGCGGCCTTGAAGCGACGAAAGATCGCTAAACTGCTTTGTGATAACGTGGTAGATACTTCTTTGAGAAACAAAGTAAGTTAGTTACTCTGTTTGTAACCTTGTCTATTTGTGTCTGTCTGTCTGTCTGTCTGTCTGTCTGTCTGTCTGTCTGTCTGTCTGTCTGTCTGTCTGTCTGTCTCTCTGTCTGTCTGTCTGTCTCTCTGTCTCTCTGTCTGTCTGTCTGTCTCTCTGTCTGTCTTACATTACATTTTGACATATTGCCTGACAAAATAAATTTACAAAAAGTTCCAAGTGATGATTATTTTAGGATCTCTGAAATAATTATCAATGTCATCTTTCAGCAAAACGAAACAGCAGTGGATGTTGCAAGGCGGAAAGAGTACGCGGAAATAATTTTGATAATTACCTCACAACCAAAGGTATGTCTGCCTTTGGGAAACTTATTTCACTAAATAAGCTGGATTAATAATTTTGAATTTTTCCCTTGTTTCTTGTTTTGCAATAAATCAAATATTTACTACAACATGTGTATTTTATTTGAACAAATGTATTATTTAGTTCCTTGATGAAATCATCAGACAAAGTAATGAAGAATTTTTGACCTGACATTAATGTTGCCAGGTATATAGTTGAACAAGTTGACTATCTGAGTCAATTAATTCAATGATTTTATTGACCTATCTTTAATTAGTGAAACATTTTTATTATATTAAGTTGGTTGCTATTATTATAGGGGTAAATATGCTAATTTTAAACCATTTTAAATGCCATTGGTTCTCCACATTTCTTAGTAAAACATACTAACAATGACTCATTTCTGTGTACACTTACTTGTACAATGTATCTTAAAACATAATAAAGTATGTCTGTATTGTGTCCAGGCTTCAAAAAAGATCCGTGCAGCAAGGAAGAAAGCTGCGAAGAATTCGCAGACAGGATTGACAGTGAATCTGCCGGAAGACAAGGAAAAGAAGGAGAAGAAGGGATTCTTCTTCCGTAAGAAGTCCTCAAGAGCAGCCAAGGTATGTCTGGTTGTTGTGTTATTAGCAAATGTATGTATGTTATTTCCCCTACATGCTTTGCCTCCGAGACGCCAAACTTTGACAGGTTCATCTTTGACCTCAGGTAGAAGTTGTGACGTTTTTTATTCAAATTTTTCATAATTTTAATTCTACCAATTGGTAGACGTGATTCTGGTAAGTGGTGTAATTTAGCGCACCTGCAATGATTTTGTTCCATAAATTTATATTAAACATCTGATTGGGGTCTTTGTGATTCTGTTAAGCTCGGTTCACTGAATGGATGACGATGATCAAGTTTGTCTAAGCAGAATGAAAAAAGATCTCAATAAAACGTACCTTCATACAATGATGTGTATTCAGGAGGAAGGAATGTTTCTTGCTGCCAAGATTCTGTCATTCATTATAACGATTCTTTCTACAGGAAAAGGAGAAAGAAGCGAAAGAGGCAATGGTGGCGCCCTCTGACACGTCCACCTCGTACTACACGTCGGACACGAAGGGTGCTCATTCACAACACCAGATGACGCTACCGCAGCAGCAGGCTCGCGGCACCAGCACAACAGTGCCACCTGTCCACGGGTTGCTGAGTAATTACGTGCCGAAGACTGGCGTGCAGTACTACAGGGACTTGGCCGGGAATATCAAACAGGTGCGTCCACTTCTCCAATGCTCATTCCTCTTAATGTGTCAAGTCGTACAACTTTTGGGGACTGTTTCACAAAGCTAATGAGCTCAAAAGGAATATACATCATTAATGTAGTTAAATTTATAAAAATTGTAAAACGCAGAAAGCCGCCACTTGTATTTTCATTAGGAAATCAAACTTTGATTGATTTAAAGACTATTTCGTTACTCTCCAACATTTTTTAGATATCCCCAGAACCTCAGATCATCTGCTCTGTAGCTGACCCAAAAATTTGGAATCAACTCCCTATCACTTGAAAATCATCTGAAACTAGCTATCTTTCGTAAAAGAAAATCAAGACTTATTTATTTGAAATCACATTCCCACCCTAACATTTGGTGGTCTCTTGCTCTAATGATGACTCTTGCTCATCCCTGTTTACGATTTTGTCTAATGATTCTTGTGTGTTGCGCATCTGAGCTCAGATTTCTGGGGATATAGGTACTACAGAAGTTTATTATTATGAGACTAATGTTCATTGTCATGTCATGTTGTAGGGCCCTATTGGCTACACGGCAGTGTGCGTGTGCGCGCCGCAGATGAAACGAATGGAGAAGAAGATGGAGTGTGATCACAACAACATGTACGACCACATCGACGCATCTCACCGCACGCTCGCACAACGCATCGACACGCTTGACCGACGATGCGCTCAGCAGGTGCACGCGATCGACCGGCTCACGAAAGAGAGGCTCGACCAGGAACGACGCAACTTTGATGAGCGTATTCGCACGAGCGCCCGGCGAGAACGAGTGGAGACTGAGAAACAAATTGCGTTGTGTCGCGTCAACATGCGGACTGACCTTCAGACCTGGATGGACAGCCAGCTGACCACTGGACAAGGTGGTAGCCGCATCATGGACAACCGTCACGCATTGTATGGTCGCAATCCAAACTGTCGCGCCTTCCAACGTGGCGATGTTCTCAATCAATCTTTCGACAGGCGTAGTTTCGAGCATGATTGCGACCAAGCATTGACACCGCTACCTGGAAAGCTGTATCGGTCGAAATCCGACGATACGCTGTCAGTTTCGTCAAGTCAGGCAGGTGGTGCGCACCGCCTTTCGCGTCGCGTCACCGAGCGGTGTAACGACGAACTACTGAGTCTACACATCCAGAGCATCAGCGCGGGACGCCCACAACCAATGCAGATGATCTCGAGTCAGAAGCACCGCAAGCACCGGTCACGAGACAACTTGCTAGGTGGCGCCGGTGACACTTTTCGAGACCGGGTGTGGTCATTTCACGAGGACGTTCGAAAGCCGTTGTCAGGCCGGAGCCCGGAAGGACAGTCTGGGGATGCTGCAGAGTTTTCGGAGTACAGCTCGGAGATTTGCGTCGACGGTGACGGACAGTTCGGCTGCGATGCCTGGTATAACGTGCCGAAGCACCAATACGCGAGACAGTTCCAGGAGGCTGATGGGAAGGTGAGCGGTGCCCCCAGTGGCACCAGCCAGCACCAGAAACAAAACAGCGGCTACACACAGTCACAATCGACCGCCGCAAGACTGGGAGATGGGAAACAGTGTCTTGTAGTCAATTCAACGTCGTCCAATCAGAGGAGAGTTAACATATCAAATGAACGAACAGCTCCGGCTGTTGCTACGACGACACACATAGTACAGGTGCATCACTTGAAGGCCGATTCTTCAGGCAGGAGCAACCCAGATTCCGGCTACGGAGGCAAGAGTGTAAACGGACTTGGGAAACCTCCGGTGCCCCTTAAGAAGCCTTCCCTCGGTCCTGCCACATTCCAGATGTATTCCGTTCCCAGCTGCACGACTCCTTCCAACATGTCCCGAACTACTTGCAGCACAGCTACATCTACTTGCAACACATCAGCAACTACTTGTAGTAGCCTCGCCGCAACCAGTTTCAACTCAAGAACCTCTGACAGTAAAAACCGTCATCCAGGCTACGTTCCCCAACTTGGGCGGGTCAGTGAGGTGGCGCCAGTAGTCCCAGAGGCGTCGAAACAGCGAACAATCTGTGCATCGGGCGTCGTCACGCAGTCAAGTTGTCTCATTGGTGTAAATATCGGCCGAGCGACGCAGGTTTAACATTTCAAGGGAGAAATCTCGCTCGGTGGTTATGCCCATCCGTTTGCGAAATCGTCATAGTGCCTATGAGACTTTGTATTCAAAATATGATACATATCACAAAAGATTCAGTTAAAACATTCCTTTGTCTGTGTTATGCTGACCACACAAGAACCATCGTTCAACATAGTTGATTTTCGTGCTTTGCTTCGTCCATGCAGCAAATGTAGAGAAAGAGAATTACCGTATTTTGGTGTAATGATTAAACTCAAGAGATTAGTGTCTTGCAACAAGAAACAATGAACGTCATATTATAAATATATATGTACACATGCCAGTTGTCACATCCAATGTATTGGAATCCATTTTTATTGGTAACATGTTTGTTGATTCTCTGAGTAAATGTGTTGAATGATCAAAAGTGATTGTCTGATGGTATAGGTGATTAGCAAATAGGTCTGCAGTGGAGATTTTTTTGTTCGTTTGCATTCCCGTAGCTATGTTCATCAAAATGATCAAATGCAACACGCATACAAGCTTACCAATCTATTTCTACACTCTTCTACTTGCAATGTAGAACTTTTAAGATGCTATTTACGTCTTCAAAGTGAAAACTAAAATTGTATTAAAATGCCAGGTAAACATGGTGAACAAATAAGAATATGCATACGTAAAAACGAGTTGTACATAGCAGTGGTTTTGTATTTGCCCATTTCAGTACTAGATCTTGTATAATACCAGGCATATACATATCCACTTACTAGTTTTACGTGTAAATTTTAAAACCGATTGCCACTTGAAGACGTGTACTGGCAATGGCCTATGGCAGTATGTATTTTTGAACTGGAATGTTTTACAGCAAAGGAATGTTTTACAGCAAAGTTGTGCCTTTGAAATTGTTAAATTTGTAATTTTGCCCGAGGATCTCATTAGAGAAGATAAAACATTTGGGCAGTTTTTAACCGCGAGATCGTGTTTGTGCCTTACTGTGCGATATTAGGTGATAATGTATATATTTTTTATATATTTTTAAGGCATCATTAACTTGGCTTGGTCAGTATGTCAATTGTTAATGTAATTTGTGCATGGAATATGTTGTTAGCATCCTGCATATATATATTAAAAGTTATTCTGAAGGCATTGTCTCTCCACAATGTAGGTTGTATAGAGAAATCATGTGTATATTTATTTACTACTAGAAGACTAGAAATGTTGCAATGCAGATGTAGATTTTGCGATGTGTTTGTGGTAACATATGCAAGAAATATGCATATCAACTTGATTATTTATAATTAAATTAAACTATTTTAAGACACAGTTTGTGGGTTATGAATTCAACTGTGTCTCTTTTCCACAGCTGTTATTCTGTTATATACCTCTGTTGTTATTGGGCACTTGTACACATACAACCGGACCTCATTTTACAGGCACCTCAGTCACTTCACAATTAAAGACACCCTAGGATGGTCCAAAATTATATGAGTATGTCAAGTACAGGAAATTAATCATTCTATAGTTTTATAATAAAAGGCTGACAAACAAACAAATACACATAGATTTAGTTACATTTACTGCATCAGTTTAATCAAGTGAACATAATTTCTTTACGTAATATAGATATTTTCTTGTTCATATGGAAGTAACAATTCTTCAATCTCACCGTTATACTACAAATAATACTGGACACTGTCAATGTTTTAAGACACAGCCAATATTCATTTGAAACGCATATAGCAGTGTTGGTTCTGCAATGATATACTGTATTTACTGTAATAGTGTACACATCATAGGCAGATAAAGATACAATATGTATGTTTGACATGGTAATTATCTCTCGAGAAACTGTGTTACTTCCAAAAATGTCATCCCAACTCCATACACTACCCTTCATTAGTAAAAGACTGATGGATGAAACAACTTACTTGGGTGGTAATTACCATGCCGTATTCCCAGTAACTGGAATGCCAATCCAAGTAAGCATGAAAAGGTTGTTTTGCACATCAGTATAGTATGAATCTCAAAGTTATGTTGAACTATTCCTTATTTCTCAAAGCATACAATTCAATGCTCGACATGGAGATCATACAACTACAAAACTGACTTTAAAAGTTGTACCCGATAAATGATATGTGAATAAGGAAGCGTATTTTGTATAACCATACATGAATCAAGCCTCCAAATAGTAGAGTCCAGTAATACAAATCTTAGCCTCCCAGTGACAAATATGGTTGTAGCCATTGGCCATTAGGGGTGCCACTATTGAGATGATGGTGGTGTCACATGACTCAGAGCTTCTCTATCATGATGCCGGATGCGGCGCCGCCACCATTGCAGATCGCTGCGACGCCTTTCTGTCCTGGCTCCAGACTGTGTATGAGATGTGTCACGATTCGCGCTCCCGACATTCTGAACAGAAAGGTGATTGTGTTTGTGTGAATTCAACGTAATACATGTAGATTTATAACAATATTATATATTACACCAGGTGGAAGGAACTAATCAATGAATGAATGAATTAACGTGTATTCAAAACATTGGCATCAACAATATATATACAAGACAAAGAAGTTTTGTACAAGTGAGAATGTACACGTACATGTACAATGTTTGAAATACATTGTACACTGTACATTCTCAATGTTTTAATGGCTTTTGGTGTCTCGTCCAAAAGTTTCAAGTGGGATGCACGAAATTGCCCAAGTTTAGAAACAATGGATGGCAAACTTGAACACTGGTCACTGCAACTAAAAAACTCAACAGCAACATGTGCTGTCATCTACTGACCAAGTAACAAACCTCAAACAACGTGCAACGAAAACCCGATTAGTCCCGATACCCAAGTGATGACCACTCACCCAATGGGGTGACCCATGCTGACCGCTCCCCCGTGGATGTTGACCTTTGCGGGGTCAAGGCCAAGCAGCTGCATGTTGACTAGTGAGACGACACTGAACGCTTCGTTGATCTCCCACAATGCAACATCATCTGACTTTACCCCGGCCTGCTCCAGGACTTTGGGGATGACGAGGGATGGAGTGATGGTGAAGTCAACAGGAGCCGTGGCAGCATCCGCAAACGCTACAAGGAGCAATCATTATGAGTCAGGGAGCAGTCATTACGTGCAACAAAGTTGTACACAAGAAAATAACAGTGAAAAAGTGCTTAGAAAGAGTTACATGTTTAGAGATCTCACAAAGTCAATGTTTGATATCAGACGAAATTACCATAATCACCCGCAATATGTGATATTGTCGTCGTGAGATAGATTCAGTGTCGTGTTCATCATCCATCATCAGTCTTCATTACACGTAGCCCCGTGTGTGTATGCTTATTGTGTGCTAGCAAGGAATAATTTGTACTGGAAAAATGGTTAGCAATTACTGCTAATCATTACGTGATTTGATGAGCACATTAGTAAATTTGATTAGCTGTTTCCACGTAAGCCCGAGCATACGATATTTACATTGCGGCGGATTATTGCCGTGTGCTCCGAGTGGGCTGTTGCCACTCCTGTACATCTATACCACTCACAAAAAAAAAGATTCAGCTATTCCGAGGGGTTGCATATGCCTTCTCAGACGAACAATCTGGAAGTCTTTGAAGTCGGCCATAAGATCAGCGAACTCCTCTGAAACCTCCTGAGCTTCATTTGTGCCCCAACGAATACCGATGTGATTCCTTTTTTCCATCGTTTTATCCTTATCGCCTCGACTGTTGGCTCTCAATGTGTCTTCAACCTTCAGCCATTCCCGTACTCGCTTCCTATCAACTCCAAATTCCTGCGCTGTTTTTGCCACCACCTCACCATTCTGAGAATGCCAGTCAATGATCTGTCGCTTACATTTCACATAATACCCACGATGACGTTCCATGATGATAGATCTACCGATATGTGCAAATAAATATAGAAAAATTTTAGTTGCTGTCGATGGTAATGATCAAAATACAATTTGCAAATTTAAGAAAAAGACCAATTTCAGTCACTGCCTCGTGTGTTGTGAATGAGCTTTGCCGGGAAAATATGCTGCCTGTATTACGTCACATCTCATTATCATAGTTAAACATGACAGCGCCCATCGATCACCAGAAGCCGTCAAGATCAGCAATATTTCATCGAAAATCTCTGGATACTCGAGACAATTCAGTAAGTGAAGCTTCCGTTTGATAAATAACGTCTTTCTGGTTTAAGATATGACATGTTTTGCGACTGACAAGGCGTGGAATTGAACAGAATCAGACATTAATTCACCGATAAATTACGATGGCTGAAATGTACTGTATACACCTGTATTAACGTGCGAATATCACAGTATTCAGGTGAATTAACGCACATGTGTGTATGGGAGAATTTCACTTGAAATCGGTTAAACACAATAATTTTATGGAAATGAGCAACTTTGATAACAAAATGTATGATATGAGAGAAGCTGACAAATAATTAATCCAAAGTGCGTCATGGGGGGCCTTTATATGAAATTCTGGCCAAGAGGGGGGTGGTCGTTTATGCAAGCAAGGGCGTTTACGCGGGTGATTACGGTACTTTCATTAGGGATGGAGGGGGCAGAGGCAGTTTCACCTGGTGTCAGACATTGATATTCTACACTTCTGAGCAATGTTGTTAATATATTAATATAATCACATTAATGTTTATACACTTTATCTGAGGGCAGAGGGTGGGGGGTTGACGCCGGATGAAACTAAGTTTGTTTGATATCAGACAGCGCATTTTGGATAAGTCAAACCAGCAGGGACCCATGGCAGAAGTTCACATTGCGCATTCACATCTCACAATGTTCATGTAATTACTATAAATCCTGTATCCTCTGTATGTTTTATATATGACACATCTTCGCACCTAAAAAACTCCCATATAATTAATTAGGAATCTGAACTGGATTTGAAAGATTTGAATTGGAATTGAAAAAATAAATTGAAAATAGAAAAAGAATTGATTTGGAATTGATTAAACTGAAAGGAATTGAAATTTATTAAAAGCCCTGGTTCTGACACGCTTAAAATAGATTCTGGACTGTCCAAGTCTCAACCCTGGACAGTGAATACTTACTAATGATCCTCGCCAGACTTTTCAGGCCGAGTCTATCAGCTGCCGCAGCAGTCATCAGTACAAAAGCGCATGCCCCGTCATTGATTGAACTCGCATTTGCCGCTGTGATGGTCCCTTAACAATTTAACAAACAGTCATGTTACAACCAGCACAGCTAGATAGATAGATAGATAGGTGTATTTATTTTCCCAGAAGACAACAAAATATTACAGATAAATTCATCCTTTTCTTGGGCAGAGAATCTTATAAAAACTGCACCTCCATCCATACATATTGTAGTTCTTCCGTCTGACATAAATTTGGCCCATAAAGACCAATGTTAAATACCTCGTAATTTGTTTATCTTCTGACTCTATCTAAGGCCATCAATTTCATAATTTCACACCCTGTAACTTGCACCAGTCTTTTGACATCATTAATGATCATTTTGAAATGACAGTCAACTTTGAAGAGCGTTATCATATTCCAACGTGCACCTAATCAATATTTTCGAAGCATTTATTCTCATGCACCTTTAATTTGGTGTACTTGTTTTTCCCTACTAGTACATAATATATTTTCCTACTCGTATCAATTCGATATCTCAGTCAACTCTTGCAACATAGCTCCACAGTAACAATGCTTGCAGTACAACATAGCTCCACAGTAACAATGCTTGCAGTACAACATAGCTTCACAGTAACAATGCTTGCAGTACAACATAGCTCCACAGTAACATTGCTTGCAGTACAACATAGCTTCACAGTAACAATGCTTGCAGTACAACATAGCTTCACAGTAACAATGCTTGCAGTACAACATAGCTTCACAGTAACAATGCTTGCAGTACAACATAGCTCCACAGTAACAATGCTTGCAGTACAACATAGCTCCACAGTAACATTGCTTGCAGTACAACAAATTCACAATTTTATTTACAACTTTGGAAAACTACTGGAATTGCAACAACATAATTACCAGAATAAGACACCAGCGAGTTGTTTAGAAACTACAACCCAGTAATTTCACTAGCAAATCATCTTTGGGGGTGGGTCATTCTGCCTTGTGATGTGCCCCCCACAACACACAGGCTCAGGGGGAACATGAAGAATATGTAGCTCTCTCCCCCAACATTGGTGTTACTTACCATCCTTCTGAAACACAGTTCGCAGTGTTTTGATCTTCTCGAATTTGACCCGGTTGTACTCCTCATCTTCTGTCACAACAACGTCTCCTGTAACCATGGAAACATAACTGTAACAACATTACCACATAACACAACATTTATTTGACCTATTTACGTACACAATTTGTTGATTTTTCTGAACATCACTTAAGCTTGTACATTATACAGGCATACCTATATGTATATCATTATATGTTAAACATTCTCTTAGAAAACACATTTACCTATTATGGTATTGATGTACCATAGAACGTAATCATGTAGCTTATTCAATCGGGGTCGGTGACTCCCACTAAAACACAATTGTCGCTATCACAGAAGCCACCCTATTTACGTAATGATTTATATGGTCCTTTTACAAGGTGTCTATCTCATGTATGTTTATTGAGAGTGTTTGTTTGATGTGAGAATGTAAGTTTGGTTGTGTGCTGATATCACAATGGTAACAACATCTCTTGTAACAATCGACAGACAACTGTACCAACATCTCATGTAACTATGGAAACACACTGTAATAATGTATCCTGTAACTATGGAAACACAAATGTAACAACAACAAATTCAATAGTTGTACCAACAACCTATTCTGTACTCATTAAAATACAACTGTAACCATGGAAACATAGCTGCAACAACAACACATTGTGTAACTATGGAAACACTGCTGCAATAAAACCATCCCTTATAAATACATAATCATGGGAATTCTGGTAACTATACTAGCCACAAAAAGAAACTATGCATGATACAAATGTCATTATATTGTTAAAAAAGTTGTTTAAACTGTCCACACAAAAGTGTAATCTGAGTGTAACATGTATGCCATTATTTTTACGTGACAATAACACAATGGCTTTAATGTTTATGCCTAATCTTTAGGATCACAGTTTCAGCGGCAAACTTGAAAGTCACAAGATTAATAACGGGTGTGTCCTCCATCTGCGTTGATCACTGCAGTGCAACGGCGCCGCATTGATGAAATAAGGTGGCTATGGAACCTTTGTGGAATGTCAGGCTTGTGCTTCATGTGTTTTTCCAGTTGGGTGTACCGGCAGCTCTCCAAATGTCTGCTTTGTGTTGCCATGCCTGTTACGTAAGACCCTACAGGAGCATTTTCTTTGTTTTCACACAATGGCGTTGCCTGACCTTGCATTATGTAATTTTCCAATGAAAGTCATGTTATGGCATAGTCTACATGTCCCTGTTTCATGTTAATCAACATTGAGCAAATTAAATCCATTACATTACATTTCGGTGCCTTTCTTCCTATGCAGTTTCTTTTTGTGGCTAGTATAGATTACGAAAAAATGTAAACCCAGTCGAAAGTGAACTGCATGAATGGCTCTGACCTTTTTTCTGTGGTACTGTCACAGGAACGATCTCCTTCTGAAAGACGCCAGCCTTGCCTGCCGCCTGACTTCGCTTGTAGCTCTCAATGGCAAAGTCATCCTGAGCTTCCCGAGAGATGCCGTATTTCGTCGCACACTTCTCCCCACAAACCCCCTAGAGACAGCACAATAACTAGGACTGTACCGATTGATCAATGTACTGCAACACACACCCTAGAGACAGCACAACAACTACGATTGTAACGATCGATCAATGTACTGCAACACACACCCTAGAGACAGCACAACAATTACGACTGTAACGACTGATCAATGTACTGCAACACACACCCTAGAGACAGCACAACAACTACGACTGTAACGACTGATCAATGTACTGCAACACACACCCTAGAGACAGCACAACAACTACGACTGTAACGACTGATCAATGTACTGCAACACACACCCTAGAGACAGCACAACAACTACGACTGTAACAATTGATCAATGTACTGCAACACACACCCTAGAGACAGCACAACTAGGACTGTAACGACTGATCAATGTACTGCAACACACACCCTAGAGACAGCACAACAACTAGGACTGTAACGATTCATCAATGTACTGCAACACACACTCTAGAGACAGCACAACAACTACGACTGTAACAATTGATCAATGTACTGCAACACACACCCTAGAGACAGCACAACAATTACGACTGTAACGATTCATCAATGTACTGCAACACACACCTTAGAGACAGCACAACAATTACGACTGTAACGATTCATCAATGTACTGCAACACACACTCTAGAGACAGCACAACAACTACGACTGTAACGATTCATCAATGTACTGCAACACACACCCTAGAGACAGCACAACTAGGACTGTAACGACTGATCAATGTACTGCAACACACACCCTAGAGACAGCACAACAACTACGACTGTAACGATTCATCAATGTACTGCAACACACACCCTAGAGACAGCACAACTAGGACTGTAACGACTGATCAATGTACTGCAACACACACCCTAGAGAAGCACAACAATTAGGACTGTAACGACTGATCAATGTACTGCAACACACACCCTAGAGACAGCACAACTAGGACTGTAACGACTGATCAAATGTACTGCAACACACACCCTAGAGACAGCACAACAACTACGATTGTAACGATCGATCAATGTACTGCAACACACACCCTAGAGACAGCACAATAACTAGGACTGTAACAATTGATCAATGTACTGCAACACACACCCTAGAGACAGCACAACAACTACGACAGTAACGACTGATCAATGTACTGCAACACACACCTTAGAGACAGCACAACAACTAGGACTGTAACGATTCATCAATGTACTGCAACACACACCCTAGAGACAGCACAACAACTACGACTGTAACGACTGATCAATGTACTGCAACACACACCCTAGAGACAGCACAACAACTAGGACTGTAACGATTCATCAATGTACTGCAACACACACCCTAGAGACAGCACAACAACTACGACTGTAACGACTGATCAATGTACTGCAACACACACCCTAGAGACAGCACAACAACTACGACTGTAACGACTGATCAATGTACTGCAACACACACCCTAGAGACAGCACAACAACTACGACTGTAACGACTGATCAATGTACTGTAACACACACCCTAGAGACAGCACAACAACTACGACTGTAACGACTGATCAATGTACTGCAACACACACCCTAGAGACAGCACAACAACTACGACTGTAACGACTGATCAATGTACTGTAACACACACCCTAGAGACAGCACAACAACTAGGACTGTAACGACTGATCAATGTACTGTAACACACACCCTAGAGACAGCACAACAACTATGACTGTAACGACTGATCAATATACTGCAACACACACCCTAGAGACAGCACAACAACTACGACTGTAACGATTCATCAATGTACTGCAACACACACCCTAGAGACAGCACAACAACTACGACTGTAACGACTGATCAATGTACTGCAACACACACCCTAGAGACAGCACAACAACTACGACTGTAACGATTCATCAATGTACTGCAACACACACCCTAGAGACAGCACAACTAGGACTGTAACGACTGATCAATGTACTGCAACACACACCCTAGAGACAGCACAACAACTAGGACAGTAACGACTGATCAATGTACTGCAACACACACCCTAGAGACAGCACAACTAGGACTGTAACGACTGATCAATATACTGCAACACACACCTTAGAGACAGCACAACAACTAGGACTGTAACGACTGATCAATGTACTGCAACACACACCCTAGAGACAGCACAACAACTAGGACTGTAACGACTGATCAATGTACTGCAACACACACCCTAGAGACAGCACAACAACTACGACTGTAACGACTGATCAATGTACTGCAACACACACCCTAGAGACAGCACAACAACTACGACTGTAACGATTGATCAATGTACTGCAACACACACCCTAGAGACAGCACAACAACTACGACTGTAACGACTGATCAATATACTGCAACACACACCCTAGAGACAGCACAACAACTAGGACTGTAACGACTGATCAATGTACTGCAACACACACCCTAGAGACAGCACAACAACTACGACTGTAACGACTGATCAATATACTGCAACACACACCCTAGAGACAGCACAACAACTACGACTGTAACGATTCATCAATGTACTGCAACACACACCCTAGAGACAGCACAACAACTACGACTGTAACGATTCATCAATGTACTGCAACACACACCTTAGAGACAGCACAACTAGGACTGTAACGACTGATCAATATACTGCAACACACACCTTAGAGACAGCACAACAACTAGGACTGTAACGACTGATCAATGTACTGCAACACACACCTTAGAGACAGCACAACAACTACGACTGTAACGACTGATCAATATACTGCAACACACACCCTAGAGACAGCACAACAACTACGACTGTAACGACTGATCAATGTACTGCAACACACACCCTAGAGACAGCACAACTAGGACTGTAACGACTGATCAATGTACTGCAACACACACCTTAGAGACAGCACAACAACTAGGACTGTAATGACTGATCAATGTACTGCAACACACACCTTAGAGACAGCACAACAACTAGGACTGTAACGACTGATCAATGTACTGCAACACACACCTTAGAGACAGCACAACAACTAGGACTGTAATGACTGATCAATGTACTGCAACACACACCTTAGAGACAGCACAACTAGGACTGTAACGACTGATCAATGTACTGCAACACACACCTTAGAGACAGCACAACAACTAGGACTGTAATGACTGATCAATGTACTGCAACACACACCTTAGAGACAGCACAACAACTAGGACTGTAACGACTGATCAATGTACTGCAACACACACCTTAGAGACAGCACAACAACTAGGACTGTAATGACTGATCAATGTACTGCAACACACACCCTAGAGACAGCACAACAACTAGGACTGTAACGACTGATCAATGTACTGCAACACACACCTTAGAGACAGCACAACAACTACGACTGTAACGATTGATCAATGTACTGCAACACACACTCTAGAGACAGCACAACAACTACGACTGTAACGACTGATCAATATACTGCAACACACACCCTAGAGACAGCACAACAACTAGGACTGTAATGATTCATCAATGTACTGCAACATACACCCTAGAGACAGCACAACAACTATGACTGTAACGATTGATCAATGTACTGCATCACACACCCTAGAGACAGCACAACTAGGACTGTAACGACTGAACAAAGTACTGTAACACACAGACTGCAACAGTCTAATCATGCTACCCTGACCAAAGTTACAGTTTGTTATTTGAATGAGAAAAAAGGTGACGTAATTTGCTATTTACATGATTATAACCATGAGGGTGGGTGGTTATTTCTTCAAAGGAAAAACTGAAATACTAAATGTCAGTTTTATTTAAACTAACGAACACTATAATTATCAACCTGTGCACTGGTTGAAAAAATATTAAACATTTTACCATTAGTTTACACAATAGTTTATTAAATGATAAACATTTGATTCTTATAAAGACACTACCATCAACAGCTTCTTTATCAGTGTTTGCGTTAACACTGTGTTTGAGCGATATTACGCAGTTTTTTGTGGTGGGACGTAGTTTTTTAAGTTTTGCTACATCCCCAGATGTGGTTTTTAAGTTTTGTTGCGTCTCTTCAACACAACTATACGTCTGTTCAAAGTTGTTTCTTGGCCCAGTATGTTGTTTATAATGACAACATTATATCCAAATTGTGTTGACTACTGCACGTTTGCCGCCACCTAGCGACTAAACTGTGAAAGTGAAATACGGTCATGATAACAGTTCCCAGCTACCTACTAATGCGCATCAGCACCACCTGATGGCTAGTTCAGAAACTAGGTAGAACGATTTGGGTGTCCAGTCGTGTATGCTGTTGGTCGCCATCCAGTCAGGATTGAATTTAACTTTGAAGTTATTGCCCTCATGTCACTGCCAGCAGTTAAAAAGCGAAAACGACAGATAATTCAACACTGACTGGCTGTCAGAATTTGAATGGCTGACGATTGAGAATAACACAATCAATGACGGGTGCATGATTAGGACATTATAACATACTTTGATTTTGAAACTATATTATAATATATTTTTCAATTTCCATACAAATATAAATATATCTGTGCATGTGCATTCTTGTGTACTTGTGTATAACTATAAGCATACAAAACCTCATAGACCACCACATTTTCTGGTTTTGATCAGGCATCTTTTGACCTCATTTTTGTTGTAGGGAACACATTTTTCTGACCCATGGGGTCCCAGAACATTATTTTAAAACCCTAATGCGAGCATTATTTATCACGTGTCCTGAAACCATAGGGGATGTTCTATCTGCACCAAGAAGCTGGACTGGGTTGAGCGCAAAGCGTTTGAGAATTTTGCACTCACCATATGGATCTTGTTGTAAACATCTGTGAGACCATCTTGAACTATGGCATCCTGCACGCAGAAAACATACTTGTAAATGTAGCAGAATAGTGTGTGTTTGTGTGTGTGTGTGTGTGTGTGTGTGTGTGTGTGTGTGTGTGTGTGTGTGTGTGTGTGTGTGTGTGTGTGTGTGTGTGTGTGTGTGTGTGTGTGTGTGTGTGTGTGTGTGTGTGTGTGTGTGTGTGTGCGTGCTTTGAGTAGGTTGGTGTGGGCTGGACACGTGGAGTAGATGGCAGGGAATGGCTAATAAAGAGAGCAAATGCATTCAGAGTGGAAGGAGACAAGGAAGACAATGAGTGAGGTGGGAGGAAGGCATGAAGAGACTTGGTGTAAATGGGAGTGGAGACTGAGAGCGGGATATTGGCAGAGTGGAGAAGGAGTGGAGAATGTATAAAATGGTGAAATACTACACACCATATCTGTTCTGTTATGCATACACTGCCATACAGCACCCTTATGAAATATTTGAGATGTGAAAATGACACATTATGTGTTCCAATAAGTGTACAAGGGTGTACACATATAATCTTTGGTTCCTGTGGTTCCTGGAAAAGCCAACTTAGTAGACGTGACAGGCAAGCGATTGATGCATCGACACTTACGAGCAAAAGGATACCTGAACACTGTAGTCGGATGATTTAGGTGGACCTTTCACTAGTTTGTTCATCACTGATCTTTGAATCTAGTGACACTGTAAAAATAAAATCATAATGATGACTTCAGCAGTCGAAGTTGGCACTGGAGGTCACTGGGTCAGACCCTGCTAAAAAGGGGGGTGTTTTAATTATGTACACTTAATAGAATAAATATGGTATGTTATTAAAATAATTGTATAAACCAATAGGTAAGAGAAGAACACTATCTTACCAGTACATTAATGCCCCCATACGGTGTCATGCCCCGCTTCAGGTAGAAGGGTGAGTTGGACATACTCTCCATTCCTCCAGCCACCATTATATCCTGTAACATACAACAATAACAACCGTACGTTATTAAAGAATAACACTGTAAAACTTTCCATAAGTTTTTATTAATATTTTGTAGTTAAATAACATCACCTATAGATGAAAGAGATGATATTATGTCCATGCATAGCTGCACTCTTACCATACCATGTAATGCCATGCTGGCATTTGTTGATCCCCTGGTACCTCCAGGTGAAACAAAATACAGAACAGACAGAGACCCATATCCTGTTTTATAATACATATAACTTACTTCTTTGAACTGTTCTGGCTACAAGATGCCCTGGGCCTAGTCGAGGACTGACAGTTCTCACCTGGTGACCACACATGAGGCTTTGGGAGGCAAACATGATTGACTTCATCCCCGAGGCGCATACTTTGTTCACAGTTGTTGCTTCTGTCGTCTCAGGAAGTCCTGCAATAGTTCAGTTCTGGAGGTCAATCTACATTTCCGTTGGGGCGACAGTTAAACGATGGAGGTAAGTTCTTTTACAACGCAGTATCCAGTCCTCGGGATTGCTCAAAGCGCTTCATACTTTACTCCCTGGCATACCTGTTCATGTGAACAGCACCTGAATTTATCTGGGAAGCATTCAGCCATGCTGCAGTTAATGCATGAAGACTATTTCATATACAAATATCCACCATTGTCTATAGCCAGATACTCATTCATATAGCTGAGTGAACTGGAACAACGCAGACTGAACGAACTTGCCCAATGTTCGACACTGCAGCACAGGAATCGAACTCGGGCTCGCTCGATTGAGAGTCTGATGCTCTATCTCCATATATTGGTCATTACTGTGACTTTTTCAAATGTGTGTATACGACAGACTACTTATTGTTAATTAATTTTACCGGTAAATTTTAATAATAAATTTCCAAGCATTTTGTATTACTGTCCCAAGCTCACCCACCATCCACTGATTTTTTGGTGATGTTTGAAATACCTTGGAACAGTTGCAAACACACATGTTGTGATGAACCATTGAAGGTTGTAGTTTACGTAACACTGAACAATCATAGAAAACGTGCATAGGGTTGTGAGCAACTGGTCACAGTTATGGTTTACATAACTTTGAACAATCGTAGAAAACATGCATACCCAAGTAATGTTCTGAGCAACCGTTCAAAGTTACATAATCTTTACCAAACATATGGTACAAGTACTTTGCGAAACCTTCTTCTGTATCAGAATGTATGTAGCGCCCTCTGGCACATAATATCGAACTATGGACTTTGTTGCTTGGTTTCTGCCCTTAAAAACAACCACAACATTGTTATCCATTCTGGAGAATGGATATATTTGCTAATTCATACATATCCGACATTATGCAATACAACACATAAAAAGAGTGTCATTTCTAGAGTGACTATGTCAGATATTTAACCAAATGATTCAATTAAAATGTTAAAAATCATCATCCTCACCCGACAGAATTGTTGCCTGCCTTGCTGGAGCCTGACCCTGGCCTCCTTGTAGGACATTGCCCATGTACACCTCTTTCACCTCTTCTGGGGCAATACCTGTGCGACAACATACATGCCACAGCATCACGGAGGGTTGATACTAGCACCCTTGTCCTGCAGAGTACATGCCATTGAAAAACAAACAAAATGTGACATTTTCCTTTGCTTATCCATACATTCAAATCATTTAAGATTTGTACATTGTTTTAGCTGCTAATATATGCCATTACTGCATAAAAATACAATATTTACAAAGTTAATAATTGGATAATAACTAGCGTGCTGGTATTCAATTAAACAAAATTAATAATCAACATGTTGAATTTCAGTTACCATGATCTCAACTGCCTGGCAGTAGTTGTGTTACTACAGATGAACCAGGGGAGTAACAACTGAGCAAAACATTAGACCACCAGAGAAAATAGTAAGAGAAAATGGTTAGCAAAGAGAGCATTCAATTTCCCTCAATTTCACGACTTAATACTCACTTTTCTGTGGCAAGTCACATATGACCTTTAGCCACTTACAGTCCAATGTTCAATAAATCAGAGAAATCTGATATCGATCTATCTCGATCATGAAGAACAGCAAACCACAGACACCTTCACCTATCTTGGCAGCACAGTATGCAAAGATGGAGGGGCCGATGTTGACATCAAAAATTGAATGAACAAGGTGCTTAGATCAACAATATATTCTAGAAGAACCAAGCTGAGACTACACCAAAGATGTGTTCTCTCCTCTCTTCTCTATGGCTCAGAATGTTGGCGTATGACGGAACTTGACCTCAAACACCTTTCTACCTTCCACACAAAATGCCTTCGAAATATAATGAGAATATTCTGGCAACAACAAAATCTCAAACAAGCAACTGCTCAGAACTACAGGACAAAACAATATTACACAGTTTTTGTTACCAGATTCTTGTTTTCCTTTCCAAAGACTGTACTTTGTCATCTTTCTGCCCTTGATGTCTCATCTTTCTGCCCTTGATGTCCAGAACATACCAGACCTTATTCTTCATTATTCCCTACTTTATCTCTTATCCGGACATTAATCTTTCTTAGCGTCTAGTTTATACAGGAGAATTATGTGCCATATCCACATCTCGAATGCAAGTAATATACTAGTATACACATTATGCGCAAAGTACACATATTGTTTGTTCTTTCCACTAAGAACGTTGATGTCTGCTATCAGATGAAATTACTTTAGTTTGGAGGGGGTCAGAGGCAATTTCGTCTGGCATTGGACATCAACATTTTTCACTTAGGACTGATACTGTTAATATACATATATATATATATATATATATGTATCAGCGATAGAAATAAGAATATTAATTGTCCGCCGGACAAGTAAGTTTTGAAATCTACTTGTCCGCCAAAATGTTAACTTGTCCGAGTGGTCGTGAAGGGGAATCGAAGCTTCAGAAAAAACGTAAAAAGTCACAACACAATGTTCCTGCTGTTTCGTTGCATGTACATGTAAATATGACTTGTGATCAAAGACACAATTTGATTGAATCTTCAAATTTTGAAATTGCAAAATTATATTTGCAACTATTTTCCGGTCCATTACTATTCATCACGAATATTAAAAGTAGACACGTTACATGATGTAAACCAATATTTTAGTGATGCTGATATGAACGCTTTCATTAATAACAAATAATTATTACGATGATAGTAATGAGACAATTGTTTTCCTTGTTATTTGTTTTATAATGTAGCAAAAACTCTTTATATTTAATATGGTATATATAATTATATATATAACACTGCTGTAAAATGTTTGTTATTGAAAACGCCACTGAACCAGGAACACGACCAATGCAAAGCCAGGAAATGTTGTCACAAAAATCATAATAAACTATAATATAATGTGATAATATTTTGTTAAACATCTATGAACTTCAATATTAACAAAGTTCTGTATTTTACAAATGAAGATAATATTCAATTGATCATCAGCAAACAAACGCATATTTTTTCCTAAATGTTATATTACCATTTCAATGATGATAAAACAGTTTTAAGGGTGCCTGAATTACATTTACAAGGCGGAAAATAATTTACAGATTTAGTTACGTCGTAACGTTGCTGCCGCATGCAGACCGCCATAGTTGGCGGAAGCCGACATGTCAACGGCAGTTGGCGCCCCGTCCCCAGCAGCGCGTCTTGCATAATTCGGTTTTGAAAACTCACAATTTATGGTTAAAATAAATGTTACATAGATACAACAACACTTCTGAAATTTCATGAATATTCCGTTTATCAACCAGCACCATAGATTTACTGGAGAGCCAGTTACAAGTTTTGAAAATTGTCACCGATCTGGTTCGGCTAACGTTCGATGACTTGGTCTTGGATTCAAAGTTGGAAGACTGCCGAGTCTGCGTGGGTTCGGCGTAATAATGGTTAAAACTATATAATTATTCAAATAACAGGTAGCGATACAAAGTCTACTATTTCTAAAGTTCATAAAATACGATCCATCAGTGGGAGCAAGTTGTACGTCGGCCAAACTGAACGATTTACGATTGTGTGAAAAACAGCCTCGATCAACGATGGCTGATGCCGAGTTTGTCCTGCGTGTACGACAGAGCTAGGTCGGTGCACTCAGCGGATGACCCTGTTAACGCAGGCACTAAACTCGGTCGAACACTGACGTACAACACACTGGTGGCAGAACGACAAGATGCTGACACACTAACAAAATTGGAACGCGCGCGATTGCTAGCAAACTTCATTTACGTTTGAATTTCCTCAAATAAAAAGTTTGCAATGTTGCACGCGTCCCTATTTAATGTAAATTTTCACTTGTCCACCGAATAACCATGTAGAGTCATTTTACTTGTCCGGGCCAAAAATCACTTGTCTCGGACAAACGGACAAGTGCTATTTCGAACGCTGTGTATATATATATATATATATGATATCATCATATCAATAATTGTCTTTTGTCTGCAGGGGTGAGGGCTGAGGCCAGGTGAAAGTAATTTGTCTGATATCAGACACTGATGTTGTGAGATGATCCATAAACCAAGAAAAAATAAACACCTGCTTTTTCTATGGCTCCTCTGATAGCGGTGGCACCGAGAGAAGCAGCTGAGACGGCACCCAGACTGCCGAGGAAGGATCCAACGGGAGTCCGCACCGCACTTACAATCACCACATCCTGAAACAACATGTACCGATGTCATTCTATTACATGTACAGTACATTTAAAACTTAAAAGGACGTAGTCTGTTCCTACTTTTTCATTTATTAATTAATATAATGTTCTAAGATTATACTAGCTATGTTGAAGATACACTGCCTGCATTGTGTGTATAAAATTAGCCCTTAACAATGGTCGCAATTTGATGATACGACCACATAAACATATTCAAATAGTAAACAAAATATGCATTTTCAAAACAAGCTGTATTGGCAATACGGCCATTCGGACCGAGTTAACTGCTACACCGTTTGATGTTTAACTTTCCTACATTCAACTCAGCAGCCTTCCTGTTACAGATTACTACGCCCGCCAATTCCGGGTAAACAAACAGATTACGTCCCTTTAACTAATATTTTAGATGCAAAAATATATCAAATTTTGCACTCTAATAAGTTTACAACTTGGTGTACATCAATATTTTGGGTTTCCTGGAATTCCTGGGTACAGCCGTCTCAGACAGACCTGGATTCAATTCACTTTTACCAATTCAAATTCATGTATATTTACCAAGGATCAATCAAGGATCGAGGGGAATGGAGGACAACCGGACATTGCTATGCAGCAGCAGTATGGACAGAAAAAAGGCAGCTAGGAGAACTGTGGATAAAGCAAAGAGAGAAATGGAAGAGAAGCTGGTTACGGACAGGAAAGATGTGCTACAGGTAGGGTATTTCAAGACTCTGCTGAACCAACAAGAAAGCAAATAACTAGATCTGCCAAGTGCAGTAGAGGGAGAAGTAAATGTGAAGGAGATTGTGGATGAAGAGGTAGAGAGTGCAATGAAGTAGATGATGAATGGACAGGTGACAGGTGTTGATGAAGTACGAGTGGAAATGTTGGTGGTGGCCGAACGCGTGGGAATCTGGTGGACAAGAAGATTGTTGAATACCTGCATGAGAGAGGGAAAGGTCCCAGAGGAGTGGAGAACAGGGCTAATAGTTCCGGTGTGGAAAAGAAAGGGAAACGTATATGACCTAGGAAAATGGAGAGGCATCACGTTGCTGAGCCACATGCTGAAGATGTTGGACAGAATCTTGGATGGAAGGATAAGAACAATAGTGGAAGGAGAAATCGGAGAACAACAGGGCTTCAGAAGAGGTACAGCTGATGAAATGTTTGCGCTGAGACAGCTGATCGAGAAGTTGGAGGGACAGGAGAGTATGGCTGTGGGTTTTATAGACCTGGAGAAAGCTTATGACACGGTACTGAGAAAGATGGCAATGGCGACACTGAGATGGATGGGGGTCCCAGAGGCAGAGGTCAGGATGTTGGAAGGGACTTATGAAGAAATGAAGGGCAGAGTGGTATGTGAACCTGGAATCTCAGAAGAATTCAAAGTGAACGTTGGCTTGAGACAGGGGAGTGCCCTGAGCCCACTGCTGTTTATGGCAGTGATGGACCTGATAAGTAGACAGATATTATCCAGAAACTACTGTATGCAGACGATCTAGCAGTGGTAGCGGACGGGAAATGATGGATGAATGCAAGATACAAGGTTGGCTTTGGAGATCACTGTCACAGTGTCAGATAAGGGTGTGTGTGCCAATTAGTAATTAGGGCATTACACTTAATTGAAGGAATATGGTACTTGTAATGTTTCTAAAACAGGGTTTTCCACAGCACCCAACAGTTGCCTACTCAACACTGAATCACATATGGGACCTGCCGCAGTGAAGTGGGTAGTAACATTTCAGTTGCAAAATTGTTAGATGGAGGTTTGTATCGTTCTGGATTCCACAGATGGTGAGCTTTAAATTGATACCTCACTTGTTGGAATATCTTCAGTAGTTTCTCATTTATTGCTAAAATTTAAGAAACATTCTAAAAGGTGACGATTTGAAAAACGAGGTCATTTTGATTCTTATCGTTTACCGTTTCTTAATACGTGAGTTTGTAAATGCAAGCATTTTCTAGTTTGGGATTATTTGTTAAAGTATGCATTTCTGCCAAAATCAAAAAATTGTAGGGACAGAGGTAGGCAGCTATTTTTGGCCCGTGTGCAGAATAGGCCTGTTGACCTAATATCTGGTTCGCTGTGGTGGGTCATATATTAAGCACTGAAAACATAAGTCTACAATTTCATCATTTTACTACGGACACATTTACCCAATAAAGGCACCTATCTGGTATCGACTATGACACTAGCTCGTTTGTGCAAAGCTGCTATATATGTGTTGATGAAATAATAGCATAGATAGATTAATATGGACAGAACCAAGCCAAATTTCTTAAAATTTATACCCCAAAAAATACTAATTTTTAAAGCTAAACTAAAATATGCCCTGACACAGTTAGACAGTCATACTTACATTCAACCCGGAAACCTGCGAGAATGTTCGTGTCACAAACTGGTGCAACTGAAAGACAAAATATTGCTACAGTTTGACCACATACAGTTAGTTCAAATAAATTTTTAGAATGACACTATTTCTTTATATTTATTTCATTTAAAATAAAATAGTACTTAAACGGAGTCCAATTAATTGATAACAAATATTTTAGTTGTCAGGATGTACCCGTGCATAACTTCAATTTTCTTAATAAGCTAGCGTGTCTTGCTGTTATGTCCTCAATCAATTCGCTGATTATTCTGGCATTCACGCCAACTTCCTGGGTTCAGGTTCTCACTGACCAGATAATAAAAATTAAAATGAGAAATGAAACCCTGAGAAAAAACAAGAGAGCGAAGTAAAAATAAATAATTTGCGTATATAGTGTAATCCGAATGTCCGAGTTGATTTAATTCCAATTCAAGTACATAGCATAATTATATTGTACAGACATATATATATAAGCACTTAAATTGATGGATTGCACACGAAAATGTTTCCACTTATTTCCAGATATCGTGTGGCAAAAGGTTAACTTATACAATATACATATGCACAGTATCTGTCCAGAATTTAAAAAACTAGAACCAACATTTATAACACTGTGTTAACAATTCTGAAATGCTAATACTGAGATGATAATATTGTTTCAGAATTATTCAACAATATTACACCTTAGTAATATAAAAAGTTACTTCGCTCTTCAGCAAGAGCCCGATCTTTAGTTTCAAATTATTAAAAAAAACATGTTTACTTGTTAGACATTTGACACATGCAGGCAGCTCATTCCTGATCTTGACACCATTCTAGCAAAGACTGCTCTACACCATGTACCATAGGCAATACAAAGTTATGTTCAGAATTACGAGTAGAGTGACCGTGTTGAATGCTTAATCGGGTGAAATTATTACACAAATATTCAGGTGCAGTACCATTATATACATTATACATATGATTCAACATTAGTTGATTGACATGATCAGAAGTATTTAAAATACCAACTTTGTAAAGTTCATATTGTCCAATATGTGTTCGGGGACAGATACTTAGAACAAAACATACCATTTTGTTTTGGGCTATTTGTAGCTTTTGTTTGAGTTTCTCACTTTTGCCCAAATACCAGGCTGAATAGAGGTTAATTATGGTGTAAAAATTTAAAGAAAATTGCAAGTTAAAATTTACAGGAAATGAAGGAAACATTATAATGGCCGCCTATGGGGAAATCAAATTTGGTCTCACCCCTTATGAAATACCGGGTTTAGGCAGAGTGGACATTCACGAACATTACACCACCAACACGGCAAAATGGGCTAAATTAGGCAGACTAAGACAGTACCCACGCATAAAGGTGTATTTATATTGGGGAAAGACTATGGAACGAAACAAAGTAAACAGAACGAGTTGGGGACAGTGGACTGTGGCTGATGCTGTGAGGTCAGTCACAACGTCAACAGATGCTGGGTTCGCAAAGGTTCTTCCAGACAGGTTAGTAATTTTGAATTATTCAGCTATAGTATAATCACGTATATTTAGGCGTATAAGTGAGTATACACATTAATGTTGCTTGTATTAAATGTATTTGATTGTTTACCTTTTAGTCATAGCCAATGCCAAAAAAAGCCAGTATGGGCTGCATGGCTGGGCCCTGTTTACAATAGACTAGTATCAGTTAACAGTACGACGCTATGGCATATACCTATGTCAATAATAATATGACTATATCATGTCTATGTCGTATATGGTAGTAGGCTAGTAGCCTAAGTAGGCTTGGCATAATAGTAATAATGTAAATAAATGCATTATAAATGATCCGTGATGATTATAATTATTGAACTAATTGTAATAAACTGAACAAAAACAATATGTACATAATTTACTAATAACAGTATTGTAATAGTAATTTAACTAATCACGTACTTTTATATAAAAAAATTACTATTATTGGACATTTCAAAATTTAATTTGAATTCAATTGTAATTGTTTGTAGTCTTGGTATTTAATTATTTACAAGGAAAAGAATATTCTAGTAGTTTCACCAGGTTTTTTGATTGCCCCTTCTGTGAGATTTTATGTTCAGAAAACCAGTGCCCCTCAATACCGTGAAAGGCATGAAAATTAATACCCATAACATGTGTATATATATAGATAGCTTTTGAACTTTGGAATTGGTTGCATTTGGTAGGTGTTCATTGCATTGCAACTTTTGCAAGTACATTAAAAAGATTATTGTTAGAAACAATCAGTGCTGACTATTAATACGTGTACCATAGTTTCAGAACTTGAGGTGTGTCAACACCACATGCAGATGTATGCGTCACGGCTCTTCACGTTCAGGTAAACGAGTATTGTCAAAGTGGTACACATTACTCTGTCACCAAACCTTTTATCAAAATTATATATACAAGCAATAAACAAGTATATCATAGGCGGATCCAGGAGGGCCTGGGGGCACATGCCCCCCTAGACCTTAAGAGGAATTTGGCGTGTCTGCAGACCTTTTATAATGGTCCCACGCGACTGTGTCCCCCCAGACCGTTTGAAATGTGCCCCAGTTTAGATGATAATAATAAACTGAAGTTATGGTGTCTTCCAATATCACCACTCCAGTGGAGCGGGTGAAGTTATGGTGTCTTCCAATATCACCACTGCAGTGGAGCGGGTGAAGTTATGGTGTCTTCCAATATCACCACTCCAGTGGAGCGGGTGAAGTTATGGTGTCTTCCAATATCACCACTCCAGCAGAGCGGGTGAAGTTATGGTGTCTTCCAATATCACCACTCCAGCGGAGCGGGTGAAGTTATGGTGTCTTCCAATATCACCACTCCAGTGGAGCGGGTGAAGTTATGGTGTCTTCCAATATCACCACTCCAGCGGAGCGGGTGAAGTTATGGTGTCTTCCAATATCACCACTCCAGCGGAGCGGGTGATGTTATGGTGTCTTCCAATATCACCACTCCAGTGGAGCGGGTGAAGTTATGGTGTCTTCCAATATCACCACTCCAGTGGAGCGGGTGATGTTATGGCGTCTTCCAATATCACCACTCCAGTGGAGCGGGTGATGTTATGGCGTCTTCCAATATCACCACTCCAGTGGAGCGGGTGATGTTATGGTGTCTTCCAATATCACCACTCCAGTGGAGCGGGTGAAGTTATGGTGTCTTCCAATATCACCACTCCAGCGGAGCGGGTGAAGTTATGGTGTCTTCCAATATCACCACTCCAGTGGAGCGGGTGAAGTTATGGTGTCTTCCAATATCACCACTCCAGCGGAGCGGGTGAAGTTATGGTGTCTTCCAATATCACCACTCCAGCGGAGCGGGTGAAGTTACGGTGTCTTCCAATATCACCACTCCAGTGGAGCGGGTGAAGTTATGGTGTCTTCCAATATCACCACTCCAGCGGAGCGGGTGAAGTTATGGTGTCTTCCAATATCACCACTCCAGCGGAGCGGCTGAAGTTATGGTGTCTTCCAATATCACCACTCCAGCGGAGCGGCTGAAGTTATGGTGTCTTCCAATATCACCACTCCAGCGGAGCGGCTGAAGTTAGGGCGGCACAATAGCGACAAAATTTAGACTACACCATTTGGATCAGCCGCCAGTGGAAGTTTTTGTGACCCCCAGACTCAATTTCTGGATCGGACCCTGTATGTGATAGTTTTGTTTGTCTGCATGAGGATTTTGCAGTAATGGGTGTCCTCGTTAAATTGCATATTGTTGTTAGAAATGCATGTGAATTAAAGTAAAGACAATGTAAAGTAAAAACATTTAATTGAAACTATATGATGAGATGGACTACAAAATTATTAAAAGCACAATATAACTACAGGTACAATCACTGCACTTGATGTGTATAATGTAATAATTTTTAATATCACATACACATCACATGCACATAAACTGCAAAGCAACAATAGAACAAAAAATTAGGAAGAGGTTGAAAAAATGTCAGGTACATATAAAAAACAAACAGTTACTTTTATCAAGATTCATTGCTACAAAAAATCAACACTAGTACACGTGATGTCAAATGCTAGGTGTAGTTTATACATGCCTTGTATGTTTACAACACCCAAAATTAGTGACTAAACAATGATGTGTATTTAACAACAATTTTTAATATCACATAAAATGTAAACTAATGAGAACAAATTACTTAGGAAGATGTTTGGTTAAACAAATGTAATATGGACATATCAAATTAAAATAACTATATTATGAATCATAATTGTTTTTAACAAAGAATCATAATTTATGATTCTTTGTTAAAAAAACATCAATGATATAAAATTCGAAAATGTTGTAGTTTATGCAATGCTTGGTATGTTTACAACTTGCAGATAATAGTGACTAGACTAGTCAGGGTCATCGCCACGTGACTGAGAATTACATGTACAGTCACTCACAATCAGGTGACTACCTGCTACGTTGCTCAGGTTTACTCGGCTGTATGAAGAGTACTGGCTACAGACAGCTGTGGATATTTTTGTATGAATAGTCTTCACATATTAATTTCAGTGTGGCTGAATGCTTCCCAAGTTGAGATGGTTAACAGGTCTGCCAGGGAGTAAAACGTTTTGAGCAATCCTGGGGATTGGATACTACACCATATCAGAACTTACTTTGCTCAAGTGTTGTTTATAACATAATTAGTACGATGTGTACAGGTGTATAATCATCATGCAAAGTGAAAATATAATGCAAATTATTTTTGAAAATATAAACCATTGATAAAAAAGAAAAATTTTGAAAAATTAAACATGGCATGAAAAGTATATAATATAACAGTCCTCATGATACATAGAGAACTTAAACAAGTAAAATGCTGCTGTCAGTGTATCAACAGATTGTTGTTGAAAAATGTAAAAAGGCTTTCAATACCATTACTTCATCACAATCTTGTGTTGTACATAACAAGTACCTGGTGTATGTTGCAAGAACTCAGCTGGCTGCCACTGACTATCAGCAACACAAAGACAATAAAACTCTACCACTGTAATGATGCTGGATGTTTGATGTATTTTTTCATGGATACTGCTAAAAGTTAAATTGAATACATATTCTGTGTATTATTGACTTTTGATAAATGTGTCGCCACATATAAAATATCATACATGTCAGAGCCGTGCTAATTGTCACTTTGTCTCTGGTATAGGTAGATGCGGATGTACAACAAAATGTCAGGAAGCTGGTATGCAGTACCATCGAAGACATACAGTGATGTCATCGATATCCAAACTGATTTAGTTCACCAAAGAATGTTCGACACTGAACCTGACTCACAGCGCCGAGAGTTGTTGCCCGAAGACTCAGGCCATATCTGCCAGACCCTGGCACCCACCGTTGCATCACCAACTGCAGAGCTAGTCAGGTGTCACCATATTCGTATGTCGAGCAACCTGCATTCTACACTGATTTCTTGTCAGTCAAGCTAAATGACTGACCTGGAGCCAGGGTACACCCCATCGGCATTCGGGAATCTGTCACGGATGCAACAAACGCCACTATTGGGATCACTCGGTGGACATTCACATGACATACCGTTAATATGCAGCATGCTGCATGGCTGTAGAATCTTGTCCGAGATCCTGGACAAATACAATTGCCCAGTATGCCATATTAACTTGTAGAACTAGTGGTACTGAGCACACTAATTCAAACTCCTGTAAAGAAAAGCATATATTCAGTAAACCAAAACAGGTATCATAGTTGTGTTGGGATAAATAATTATGGAGTGTTCATTGTCGTAATCAGTAAGTATAAAATAATGTTTCATGTATGACCTGCAGCATTTCACACGAAAAAAGGCAGCAAGAAATGTTCTACTACAGCTGCATCTATACATGTTGATATCTTAGGAACAGTCAGTGTTTACCGGGGTTGTTCCGGAGGAGGGAGGGGGTGGGTTGATACAGCATGCAGACATTAATAGAATGTGCTCTTTTTCAAAACGGTGAAAATTTTAACTATTTTTCTTTACTAGGTGTTCATTGTCATTACATGCATTTAAAATTATTCAATTGTATTACAGTGATGCCTGATCTTAGTCAATATTATAGACTGATTTGAATTCTGCTAATGAGTAACGCATCAGTAAAGCGCATTTATATTTTTTGTTTTGTTTTCAGTATTCAAATTCATGTCAGTGTCTGCCATGTGTAACTACTACACATATTCATGTTTGACATTTTAAGGTTCTGCCTGAGGTTGAATGGTCAAGGTGAATGTTGGAAATGACAGAGTTATTATGATGCTAGCCGTATATTTTTTATTATCGTGTATTCAAAGGTTCATAATATGTATGTCTACCTTCTTCAAAAATGAATAATTGATTTCATAAGCTTATTTCTGAGTCATTGTCTATGTCCAAGATGTTATTATTAAAATGTGTATGAAAACAAATGTATATTTAAATGTGCACATTAAAATTGTTTGATAACTTATACATGGTTGATTGTTATCAATTTGAAATTACCAGGATTTATCAAATGTGGGCCTCCCTCAGACTATATATCCTCCCTGTGTCTGCCTGATCCAGGTGACCGCCTTAGCTCCTCTTCTGCCTCCTCTCATTCCCATTCTTGGGTTGCAGTGTGGCCTCTAGCGACATCATAATTTAAGTTACGTATTATGCATTTATATATTGCTGTGATGAGAATATATATACACACATTGGTAAATACACAAGAATAGCTGGCATATGTCAGTTGAAAGGTATCACAGGATACCAATTACATAGACCACAGCCAGGCATCAAGGACCACAATGGAAACAAGTGCGGGCATTTTATTGTGTAATCCTTATATATGGTGTACTCTAGCTGTATTTATATTTTATGTATTTACACGTTTACATTTTTATAAAATCATCATCACCATCATGGTTGTCATATAAAAATCTTAATTATTTTGCATAAAATACAATACAAATCAAAAACATTCTGCAGTAATAGTATCAAAATGTGAGTCACAAAAATTATGATCATCAATATAATACTCCCGTGTTTGACGTTCTGTTGCACGAAATTACGGGTGCTTCCTGACTAAATTACTTGCACGATCAACAAGGGCCTACTGCCAAACCAATGTTACTTGTCATTTCGCACCCTCACGTCATATTCTCTATATGTATTGTCGGAATAACATAGCTTATTAACAAGATCCTGCGTAACCAAATACAATACATATCACATATTATTTTAATTTTCACAGTCCGAGTCTCTGACGGAATCTCTGGCTGAGTGATATGGTGACTGGCTTAGCCTTAGTTAGCCTTAGTTAGCGTTAGTCAGCCTCGAGTCGAGTGTAGACGTTCGCAAGTTGCAATTCTTGTTGAATTAATACACGGCTACGCTCTCTTGTTGCTAACTGCAATAGTGTAATACTTATCTTCGTACAACCCCATTTTGGAATCTTCATCTTGATACACAAAAGCACGTGTGTTTTTATTGTTTTTGAATGTGTGGGATGCCTATCTCGCGTAAAGCACGTGACCGAAATGGCGCAGCCGCAGGAGGTCGACAGCGCAATTGGATTTCGCCTGCTATACTCGGTGTAACGACAAATCTTTTTTTTGACGATTAAAAAACAAGTACGCATTTTTTAATTAAACCGACTGTGCACACTAATTAAACTATTCACACATTACACATCTGGACCTAAAAGAACCGGATTGGCGATGGGCAAACGAATTGGTTGAGGACCTTTAAAAGTTTAATAGGCACTTGTCACACAGAAAGTTGCACATATCTTAACCATGTTGTACCTTTTGGTCATAGTCTGTCAAGCTGATATAGTGACAGCATTTGAGTTTTGACATGTGTCCATTCCTTACAGTTACACACATCACAGCTGATGGCTCTGCTTCTAGTTGGCACGCCTTTCTGAAGTTTCTCACACACTTCTACTGCTGGACTATTGCGAGCGTAATTAGCCCTGAAACTGTACAAGGATAAGTTGGAATCCTATTACTTGGAACAGCGTTATGTTGGATTTGCGTGCCTTAAGGGTGGGCGTTAAACTTAAGTTAAAAAGTACAATTTGCTTACGTACGACTTGTTTACGACTTGAGTTTATTAAGCAACTTAACACGGCCTGGATCTAGGTCCGCGACACAATTAGCAGTCAGGACATTTCTTCAAAATAAGAAAACGACACGTTCGTGCAAATCCATTGAACGACTCAGTATGTCAATGCGTACCTGTCGTTTGCGCAACAGACATTTCCTAGCTTGATTTGCAGCCATCGTGTTGTGTTTTTGACACACGACTTTGTCACGGATCAATGTTGTCTGCGGGACTCGAGCAAGTACTTTTCGGTAATCAGTTTTGGTACAGTCTCGCTTAACCGGGCCTCGATTATCCAGGCGCCGTGAGGTGGCAGCATTGTCCCATCACTACGGCCAATGTGGTGTATTCGTGTAGAAACGATGATTGGCTCTCAGGCCAACTATGGAATAACAAATTAAATAAGGATACACATAATAACTATTCAACATTAAACTTATATTGAAACATGTCACACACAAAATGAATCGACATTAAACTTTTTTCGTAGTTTAGTGCCTTTTAATCACATGCATATTCGCTAGGTGGCAGCGCTCATGGCTGTCAACAAGTGGGCAGGCAGTATGGGTAAGACCATATTAAGGAAAGTGTGCCCTTGAAAATACCGTGTTGGTGTCATATATGTGTGAATTTTTTTCGAGCACTCTGGCATGGCACATATCAGTCCAGTGAATACTGAATGTACTACTACATTAGATCTTTCACGAGGTAGCAATAAACAGTCGCTCGCGTATTCGCACAGTGGCTATGTTGCAGAACGCACCAATATTTCAAAATCCGTCATCATATTGGGGCGAAATTGAGGGGTGTCAGGTTTGGGTGGATTTTTCTGAAAACTGAGGTATGAGAATTTTACGAGTTTTCCACAGCACTTGTGTTAATGGAGGTTAAATATGGTGTGACATTTTCAAGAAAATTGTATGTCAAATTTAGCAGGAAATGAAGGAAACGTTATAATGGCCGCCTATGTAAAATTTAAATGTGGTCTTACCCCAGCAGTAAAAACTAGTGAAACATTTCGTCGTTGAAATATCTGGTCGGCGCAGAAGTCGTATGCGCACGAGCGGAAATAGATGACCGAATATTTCATTACTTAGGCGAAACATTTGGTCTCTGAAATATTTGGTAGATTTTGACATATGACCTTTACGTATTGTGTAGTGATGAAACGCACAAGAGGAAACAAATATTTCATTAGGCTACATACACCAAACGTGTGGTCTGAAACATTTGAGTGTTACGTTGCCAGTTGTCGCTGTGAATGCAAGCTTGCGTTTGATATCATTATACATGAACTGTGTGTATTATTAATGCATGAATAATTAATTGGGGCCTTTGTCACTGCATTTACTGAATTAGCCTACATTTAAGAATATGGGAACCTAATGTTTTTTGCTGTTATATAGTTCGTGTTCATTATAAGTTGATAACTAATTATGCACACGACTGTGCATAGTTAAGTTCAGTTAAAAGTTGTAGGCTGCATGCATCAAATATTTTTGATAATAATAACAAATAATTAATTTACTAAGGATAGTTTTAATATTAGGATATTATTATTACTATACTGGGCAAAATCTATAGATTCACCGTCTGATGGTGTTTGTTTTGTACTGACAATTGAATTGGGAGAGAATATGTGTATGTATTAGTCATGAATGAATGTGTACAATTGATAAAAATGGCTTTCATAAATCTAATCTACCTGTAATCATAATAATTTATTATTATGCCCAATGCTACATGTTTAGATTTGATCATATTTAGCCTAGATTGTGAGTGCATTAATTGAGTAGATGTAAACGTCAAATCAATTGTCACACAGTTTATTCATGCACACCATTTTGATTATAATATTATAACTGGTTTGCTAAACAAATATGTCTACGTGTCCTTATATTGTTATAATTCAATGTCCCTGGAGTTCTCTAACGCAATGTTCGTGGAGTTCTAGTACTCAACAAAAATAATGATTAACTAAAAGCATATATATACCAAACGTTCAGTTCTAACTAAAGTTATTCAACATGCCACTACCAACGTTCACAACTTCTTTTCCAATCACTTTCTTACGAGTGATCGTGAATGTCACTTCATAAGTTAAGTTTCTCACGTGCTCTATGGTTTCTCCCTGATCTACGAAGATTTGCACAGGTTGTACAGTTCTGTTCAAATGTGTGGGGAGATTCTATCTCTGGCTGAGTTACGTCATGCGGTACATCACGTGGTACGTCATGTGGTATGTCAGGCGGTACGTCACATGGTACGACAAGCGGTACGTCAGGCAGTTTCTGCATGAACAGGTTCCTCCGGAGGCAGTTTGGGAGACAATTCAAGAGGCAGTTCAGAAGATGGTGTCTTCTCCGGCACCGAGCTATCACCAATCACACAACAACTCCTCACATGGTCAATGTGTCTACGCACTACTCTCCCATCCTCGAGGCGAACGTGGACTGAATGACACGGGGCCAGTCCGTTCCACGATAACGTCACAGCCATTTTGTTTTGCCACTGAGGTTTATAACTTGTTCTCCAACAACACCGGGCGCAACCTGCTGGAGATCGGAAGCGAGGCTTTGTGTAATCGACTTCCAGCGAGGCCGGACCCCAATGTCTTGTGGGCCAACACCACGTTGTAGATTCCTTGACGGTATCACACCTGCCTAACCTACAATTGCATTGGCTTGTTCTTCGTTCAGGCCGAGAGCTTCAAGGGTTCGCCCAAACAGAAACGGCTCTATAACAAGCCTCTTGTACGATACACTGCAATGGAATGAATAACATATGTAAAGAGAAATCATGTACAGCCTGATACAGAAGATACATACAATTAACACATAAAAACTGCACTATTTCCTATTTGCATTATTTAAATCGATCAAGTAGTATCCAAGGAATCAGTGTTAGAATAACACCTCCCTTACAAATGTGTTGCTTAATGAATTTGTTACTTGAAGTTAGTGATGTGTCAATGAAATGCGGATTTTTGCATCCGCTCGTGCACCTTCATTATTCTGACTATGAAATTCAAATAGGCTATTTAAAAAATAGTACAGAGTTCGGCGCAAAAGTACGTTAGATTTGACGAGCCATTGTATAGAGACGGCACTTTTAAAAGATTGTAGCTATATGTGACATCTAGTAAGCATATATCGTTAGATTATACCTACTTTCACCTTAAAAGCTTCACAATCCAAGTGCTAGTAAGACGTAATGCACTGAGTTAAACAAAGTAATGACTGCCATAACTTGGACATACATATATCCATGTATAATTAGATCAGTTATCCTTATTCTTGTAACTTACAGAGATGACCATTTTCTCAAATTGTCTGGCACCAGATATCACATTTCGGTGGAATATATCGCTGTTTGTATTGTGGTCTCGCACGCCTGCTTTGCCTGCATAAGCAGTGCAGCCGCAACCTAAAACATGTGAAATGTGTCAGCAATAAATAAATACCCTTGTCTATGAGCAATGCATCAAAACCGAAAGCTTATTTAAAAAGAAAGGAAGGTATAGAACAAATAAAGCACAATGAATTATGTTTTAACAAAACATTTCGTCGTTGAAATATCTGGTCGGCGCAGAAGTCATATGCACACAAGGTTTCAGTACTTAGACGAAACATTCAATCGTGATTTAAATCAGCTTGATTTAAATCGCAACCCTACACATGGGTATGCCATGTCATGGGCAACATGGCAAATAGTATTACTACAAGCTATAGTATACTATTACCATATTCCGGCTAAATAGTTATGTGTACAGTACAGTAACTTATAGCATTTTAGTTTCTGGACCGACTATTCACACTGTCACGGTCAATGTTAAATTGGCGGACTAGCTAACCATTATTGGTCACCAAAAAACATGAGGCATAACTTTTCCATATGCCAGGGGGAAAGTGTAGGGTTAGGTTTAGCCTTTCTAAAGGTTATTTGGAAATAATTAAGGTAGCACTATGTTTGTATTTACACTTGCATTGTATATAAATCTATCTGTCCGTGCTGATCGTCAGGTGTAAATAGCCTAGACTGCCTATGGGTATGCCTATAGAATAACCATGTCCATGCCTATGCACATGCCATGGCCAATGGCTATGCCTTGGGCTTGGCTATGGCAGCTATGACTATGTCTATGTAGGGCGCAGTGGCTCAGGGGTAGAGTCATGGGCTGCTGTGTTGATCAGTTCACTCAGATGTATGAATGAGTACCTGGCTATAGACAGTGGTGGATATTTGTGTACGATTAGTCTTCGCGCATCAATTGCAGCGTGGCTGGATGCTTCCCACATAAGTTGAGATGGTGTTCGATTGAACAGGTCTGCCAGGGGAGTAAAGTGTAAAGCGCCTTGAGCAGTCCTGAGGACTGATCCGGACACTGCGCTTAGAACTTACCTTTACTTTTATGTCGTGTATGCTAAACTTTATAGGCTTAGATCTTAATTGCAGAATTTAGGTATAATCTTTGCCATCAGCATGTACCCTACACAGCCATGGTCATGATATAAGGTAATAAATTATAGGTCAAGGCTTGAGAAAAACAAAAATATTGTTGTTGATAACGTAACCTTAACTTAACCCACAACCCTGAAACTAACCCATGGCTATGTCCCTATGCCCATGTCATAGCCATAGGGACATAGCCATGGCATAGGCCATAGCTGTAGCCATGACATAGGTTATAGGCATTGCGGGCATAACAGGCAGTCTTAGTATCAGATTAAGACTAGTCTCAAACTCAGCCTAAGCCTAAGGCTAAAACAACAAAGTGGAAGAAGTGTTGCAGCCGGGGTGGGGGGCATGGATGTCATGCAAGTGTCAGTCAGTGACACTGACAGTGTCAGTGAAGACGCTAGAGCATAGCCCTAGGCTATCCGTGTGTAGGCCACAGAATGACAGATTAGATGGGTACAGCGACCACGTCCAACCATAGCTCTAACCCTGCAGGTGTACATGTAAAAATACATTAGTCCAGTGCAGATGGAAATTCCAATATCATTCGTAACTTACAGTCACCTGGGCACGATGCAACATCCAACGACCGAATATTTCGGTAAGCTTGCCGGGAAATTTGCACGTGACTCAATATGACCCATATAGGGTACCGCGCATGCGCACAATTGAAAATCGACCATATATTTCAAGACGAAATGTTTCAGTACAACGCGACTCTGTGCCAAACTATCTTCGAAGTCACGCAGCCAGGCGAGAGTTGGTTAAGCGAGATTACGTCTCTACCCGAATCTGGGGTAAAGCCCACTACCGGTAACATTGGCAGAGTCTTATGTTGCGTTCCAATCACCTCGAACTGGAAAGTGCACGGGCTCCTCGAGTTAACCACTTGTAAATTTATGCAACTGGGTCAAGAAGAGGTTACGAAGTCGTGAGTGGCCAATGCTGCGAGGCTAGTTTTGGTATTTCCGTAATTATTAAGAATCCGTCAGACGGTGCCACATGCAGTCTGTCGTTATTGTTAGAGGCGTGACTACCAGCTCATCCCATTTACTGTGTCCATAGTTCATAGTGTCATCATATACAGTTATTTTGTGAAAAGTCCAGATAAACTAATAGTCCTTTATACTTGTTATATACATGCACGTTTACTTATGCAGGTTATCACCAGTCTACGTTTGGAAGTGTCGTAAGAACGTGCGAAGGCAGGATGGCGGATACTAAATTGTAATTTTCAGAGGTGGCACGTGGTGGCTGATTACGTCAGTGCTAGCCAAGCGTAGTATCCCCTGACTGATCGCTTTGCGAAACTCTGAAATTAAGCTCAGCCTATGAAATCGCTCACTGTATCAGTGGTTGGCGGCAGGTCATGTGGTCATAATAAAACTCATTTCAACCAACCGTGCTCTTAATGTTACATGCAATGTTTAGGAAGTAGAAGCAATTATTCGAATACACAATACCGTTCAGCTGCTCGTGCTAATGGGCGAACGGGTCATTATATTGGGGTTCCCAGAAGTCGTTTATCTGTCTTGAAATTGGGACGGGTATTTGCGCTGTTCTCATGGGTAAAGCAGTCGCGACTGGTGAAGTCAATTACTAGTTTGATTCAGCTAACTTCTGCACTTTGCGTAGGAGATCTGCAAGGGCTAGTTTTGTATGGCAAACAGCCCTGGCTTGCGAAGATGACCAGGGGGATCCTATCGCCGATATACACCGGCCAGGTCGCAATCGTATTTGCATACAAACCTCGCTTTGGGATGGCGCGTCAACACTGACCTCTATCAATAAGAGATCACCGAGCGGGAAGTCGTTTGGATTTTTTTTATTATTGATATTACTATTTATATATTTATGTTACGAAAATATTGTGTCTTAGTGCACTTTTAAGATCAAAAGAGCGACCCGGTTTGCATCAACATACGCTGCTATATTATCGCTTACTGCGGTAATGCACGGTAGCAGCGACGCAGACTGGCGCAAACCAGATCGCTCACTTGGCCTCAACAGTTCGCTAAGACGCAATATTTTCGTAATACAAATATGCCTGGGATGATGTTGAATGGTGGATCTAACGCACTGGGCTTTCAAATTTAGGCAAAAGTGTAGTTCTGTCGACGAAGTTGAGGTGGGCCTGGATACTAAACGAGTGCCCTTGCATGTTCATAAATATACTGCTATTATCTGTATTATACTGCATTTTACTGGGCATAACGACTATGGTCCCCTTATTAGCCCTTAATGTAATCAATGCCTTTTTCATAAAAATATTCTGAAGAAACTTTTGTGAAATAGATCCCTATTGTAGCTCCCTATCACATATTTATTTCATGCTATGCAACCAAATTGTTGGACAAATTGGTTTTAGTGAAATACTTGCAATTTTCGTAAGAGTAAACATCCCAGCAGCAAAGTCGTCGGCCCGCTGGCGTCTTTGCAATTCACTTATGAAAAACTAACATGCGCTTTTAAGCCACGCCCAGCGCGCTCGTGATTGGTTGCTAGGGCAAGGAGCGTTTGACACGTGTCACGCGCGTTTCATTTTGTTTTTTCGCGAGGAGACGTCAGGGCTTGTTATATATATTAGCAATGGGCTATACGTACACATACTGATTTTATGAACAGGTAGGCCGGGCTAAACGTTCAAAAATTAATTCTACTAACAGGTAGGCAGGGCCCTACGTATAGGTAATTTGAGGGGGATGAATCAAATCAATTAGGGCAGTTGTTTGCTACTCCTGAAATGATATCAAAGAACATTAAGATGTCGAAAGGAAACAAATCACCTGGAGTTGACGGGATACCACCAAAACTGCGTAAGGAAATTGTAGACCAAATCAGTACACTACTTGCTATATTTTTTAACTTGTCACTTAAAGAGCGAATCGTTCCACTAGAATGGAAAGATGCAAACATTACTCCATTATTTTAAAAAAAGGATCGAGGAGGAAGACAGGGAATTGCAGACCAATGAACTTAACATATTGGAGATCACATGGTGGAATTCCTTGTAAAACATAAAGTAATAAATTAATCTCAACATGGGTTCCTAAATACTAGGTCTTGTCTAACCAATCTCTTATGTTTTTAGAAGAAATTACTAAGTGGGTAGATGATGGGTCACCAGTGGATGTTATCTATTTAGATTTTCAGAAAGCATTAATTTTAATAAAGTGCTACATCAAAGATTGTTACTTAAACTAAAAGTCCATGGTATAGGGGATGGTGTGATCAGTTGGGTACAAACATGGTTGACAGACAGAAGACAGAGAGTAATAGTAGAGGAGATTTCAAACTGGAAACCAGTTTTGAGTGGAGTGCCACAGGGGTCTGTGTTGGGACCTATATTAGTCTTGATATATATAAATGATTTGATTGATGATGTATCAAACAAAGTACTGAAATTCTCAGACGATACAAAAGTGTTCAGGACAGTTAAAACAGATGCAGATTAACACACTTTACAGGATGATATAGCAAAATGGTCTGAAAATGGCAAATGTTATTCAATTTTGGGAAATGTAAATGCTTACAGGATGATATAGCAAAATGGTCTGAAAATGGCAAATGTTATTCAATTTTGGGAAATGTAAATGCACATAGGACATGGAAATGTGAACAAAAAATACATAAAGGGGGACGGCTATCTTGTTAAATCTTGTTGAACGTTCATCCAGATTATATTATTTAGCGTTAAATTTTGACTGATACTGATTAGGACAGTTGCGAAATCCATTAATTGTAAATATTATCATACTGTTATCTTAACACATTGTAAACACGAAATAAATATGTGCAACGTGGAACAACAATTACCTTTGCATTTGTATAATAAAATTCTAGAACATGCACACAACTAATAACTAATTAATTTGTCTTTAATCGAGCTAGCGTATTAGGGAAGACTATTCTCAATAAAGTAATGCAATCGTGGTCTTCAAGCTTTATTATGAATATTTGCGATGGGATGTGTGTAAAATTATTACACTGTTGTTCATTTGGAAAAATGATATATCCAACTAATGTGTTACACGTTGTATTCAGCACAAATAATCTACAAACTGCCAAAATACATTTTTGGTGCTACAATAATTGAGATTTGTTTAAAGTTAAAGGAAATAAAAATAAGGCATTAGCTAAAATCCTTTTTCCATGTGTACACAAAGTTTAACCTTGTATGTAACATTTGACAACATAAAAGAATACAGAAACATACATTTGTAGCATAAATTCGATTTTAAACCCGTCTGTGTAGCGATTCCCGCGGAAAATTAAAATTTAATGAGCTAGGCGATCACGTGGTATCGGGGCGTCACTTATGACCCACACTTGCATCAGGCCGACCCTTTCCATGCATTCAGAGCATGTTTACAAGTATAGCTTTTGGGTTGAAACGAGCATCAAAATGAGTTATTGTGCAATATTCCGATGAAATACAAACACTAGTCATCATAGAGGAACAAGCAGTTATCTTATCGTTCCACATGAATCCAATTTTATTCAAAACAATGAATGCGAATGAGCCTACAAGTCGACAAGGTTTCGCCGAGCTTGATTTAACAAGATTGCCATCTAGAGAATTAACTCACTACCCATACTCTGTAGAGATTTCCATTTTATATGCCCATAATTAAAATCCCCCATAATAACACAGTCCCGTTTGCTCAATTCCCTTATAGCGTTTTGTATTTTTTCATTCTCTTCTATGCTTATGTTTGGACTTCGATAAACTAATCCAACCGTTAACGTTGAGTTTCCTGTAACTATGTTACACCAAACCGGTTCTTCGCAATCTGCTTCTCTGTCTAATTTTATTTCATAAGCCTGGATAGATTGTTTAATATATAAAATAATTCCACCTCCCCTTCTTATTATTCTATCTTTCCTAAACATTACATATTCTGTCAGTCCCAATTCGGCATCTGATATATCGGTGGTTGCCCATGATTCGGTTATACCTATTATGTGAGGGTCAATATCTTCTACCATAATGTTTAGTTCATTTCTTTTGTTTATTATACTCCTTGCATTTAAACAAACACATTTATACCCAGCTTCAGAACAGTTTTCCAGACTGTTCTTTGCTGAATTATTTTGGCTGTCTTTATCTATGCCTCCAGTTTCAGGCTTCTCTGCGAGTCCCCCCAGCGAATTTAGTTTAAATAGATGCAACCTGTCTCACTGTCAACAGATCGCAGCAAATTCTTTGAGAATACTGCTGCCTCTGAGAATACTGCTACCCTCTTTCCACTTAGATGGAGGCCATCTCTCATGTACATATCTTCTCTCCCAACAAAGTACCCCCATAAATCTATGAATCCCACGCCCTCTTCCTCACACATCTGCTCAACTAGTACGTCGATCGCCATCCTCTTACATTTTCTGTATCTTGCCCCCCCCCCTTTCCTCCCATTACTGGCAAAATTCCTGAGGGAATAACCTGTTCCACTCTTGTCCTTTTTAGCTTCTTCACTAGATGTCTGTACTTCTGAACTATCCCAGTTGTTCCCTCCTTGTCTGCATTGTTTGTCCCTACGTGTACTAGTATAGACCCTCCCTTGCCATGCCCCAATACCTTCTCTACCCTTTCGGTCACATGCTCTATCCTAGCCCTCGGTAGACATACAACAAAGTCCTTCCCCTCGCATATAGTCTTGTCTGTTTTTCTCAGAATTGAATCGCCCATAAACACTCTCCCTTTTCTCCTTGCCCCCTCAATCACTGCCTCGGAGTAGCTCCTACGGTTTGCATATGTCTGGTTGTTGTCTTTTCCTCTTGCCGTCTTCTCTCCTGTCACATTCTCTTCCATTCCCTTCTTTCCTGTCGCGTTTTCTCTTGTCCCCTTTCCTCCTGTCATCTTCTCTTCTAGCACATTTACTCTCACTTCCTTTCGTCCCTTCTTCTTTTCTTCCCATCACATTTTCTTCTCTCCTCTCCCGACCCTTTTCCCCGGCTACCTCCTTCACTATGGTCACTTTCTCCCCTGTCACTTTCACGCCTGTCATGTTTTCTGTTTTTTGCTGAACACTCTGTCTTCTTCCATCAGTCTTCTGTCTCACTGTCTTACCAACTGCCTCTGTGGTATCTACCTCTTCACCACCTGTATCGCTGTCGCGTCTCTCCTCGTTCTCTACAGTCTGACTACCTGGTGATCTATCCCCACTGACCCGTTTTCTTTTCCTCTGCCGAACACTTTTCCTCCGTCCCTCTGTTTTCTCAATGTCTTTTTCCTTCACACCGGTCACCTTCCCTCCTCTCAGTCTCTTTTCTTCAGTCTCCGTGTCACAACTCTGCTCCTTCTGTGTTGTAGAATTCTCAACTCTCTCCGCGTCATCCCTCTCTGATCCATCTATTTCTATGTTGAGTCTCACCTCCATCTCCTTCACTATATCTGTCAACTTACACACCTCCTTCATCAGACATTCCACCCTCAAACACCCCATACACCGAAAGGTGAATTCGTCATCTTTGGTCTGTGCCCATGATTTTGGACAGCCAGACAACGCAAAATCCACCCAGCTCTGGCAGTCGTTGCAAACTAATTGTCGTTTTGCCCTGAGTTGCCGCTTGCAACGTTTCATATCAGAATTTATTTATGTTCAAAATAGTTTTTATATAGTCTTTGAGAAGACTTTTCTGTGTACAATTTACACCAGATTGTTGAGGTTATAGTTAGTTATATTTGTTAACACACAGTGACACACCGTGCCTACCCTAGATTACTCCCTCTAGCTAACTGTTAACAAACAATATTGCTTAATATATATATATAATTACGTTATGTATGCTATACACTCAATAATATCACTTATCTTGATCAAATATCCTTATATTTTCGCAAGTTTGCTGCACCAAATTCAATCACCAATTCACCACCGGAAGTTCCCCTGCAAGCTTGGGCTCGTTTTCAGAATAATTATATCGAACGCAACCAACGAGAGATAATCTACACCAATAAACATACATAGCAAACATAGCCGTAGCCTTAGATAGACATAAACTGACTGTAGTATCAATCACTCAATGGCAATTAACTGCACCATGATTCCTTTTTAAATACCGTATTTATTGTAATAATATAAATGCCATTAGTAATCTAAAAGGTCAATTAAAAAAAAACACCGGCAGCATGTTTTGTAACTTAATCATTTAACAGTATAATAGGTACACACGACAACATTTAAACAAACAAAAAAACTAAACATTGCCGACCGGCGAACGTGAGCGATAATCATAACGGCTGTAACGCCGGTTTTATTAAGTTGAATATGACAGGACTAAAACTTGTTAAAATATGCTTATAATTTAAATATACTAAGCTTATGGTTGAATTCTTGATTCTGTAGCGCTTTACAAGTTACATAATATTAAAAGTAATATATTCCAAATAATTAGTATGCTATAATTGAACATTAAACGAAGGATACATTTTGAAAGTAAACATTATGCCACGCCCCCTAGCGACCCATCCAATACATAAACATAAACGACGACAGGAATCGCTAGTACAACTACGGACAACGATACAGCAATGGGCACCGTACAACCATTATTGTCCACGCGTACCAGTGTTGTCGCAGCATCGAATTCAACCTGCCGCTTTCCGTTCTCATCTTCACACAGCGACTCCTCCGTGTGCAAGAAATGTACTTTAGTAGTCTTCGCCCACGTTACAAACTCCGAGACACAGAGCAGATTGTTCGTGCTAATGTCGACGTGTATTGTTCTCTCCGATGCCATGTTGTCAAGTTCCTTCAGCGTCGTCGTCGGCAGCGTTGTCAGATGGTTGTGGCTGATGTTTAGAAACCGAAGTGACGCCAACTCATTCAGCTTCGCTGTGAAGTTGGTGATCTCGTTCATCGACAGATTGAGGACCTGCACGTGGGGAGATCCAAGAATTCGTTGGGCGGGATGTTAGTGATGCGTCAGCCGGCAAGGTCAAGCAGACGTAGCTTGGTGTTGTGAGCGAACAGAGCGTGTCGTGTGTCGTTGGCGATACTCGCGCCGATGTTGTTCCTCCCGAGAAGTAGCATCGATAGTCTGGGCATATCGCTGAAGAGTGATCCCGTCAGACGCTGCATATTTAGGTTATGTACGTTCAGATAACGGAGAGAGCGGAGCTGGACCAATGAGAAGGACATGGCAACAGTGGCGCGGGTGTTCGACAGGTCTACGTAACGCATACTGTTATTGCGGTTGAGAAAACATATCGGGTAGTGCCGGGTGTGACAGTTGGCGATGTAGGTCGTGTGACTGACCGACACCGACTACATCCGAAGTTGAGCGGCACAGCGTGGTCGCACGTCTCGTCCACTGTCAGATTGAAGACGGCGTCGGCGCTGCTCAGCGCGCGCTCGTTGTTTCGGCTGAGGTCGACCGTCTTGAGCCGCGGGTGCGTGTAGAAACGCACCCAGAACGACGTGATGGATACGGCGCCGAGGAACGAGTTTCCGGCGAACGACACGTACTCGATGACGGGCCAACACCACACCGGGTTGCCCTCGATGTTCGAAATGTTGTTGTTGCTCATATCGAGGTGTACCAATCCCTGACTGGACAACCCATTGTTGAACAGAACATTTATGTTCAGCTTTCTCTCTGGGTGTTTCTCCGAGTGCACGGCATACAGTGTGAGCGTGCGCAGTCTACCCAGTGGCAGACGACGCAATATGGCGGTGTAGTACATCAGCCGGTCGGTGTAGGCACCGACGTGGCGGAATGACAGCGTGTCTAGCGCCGTGAGAGGAAGGAGTAAGTTGGGGTGTATGTACTCCAGGTCGACTATGACTTCCACGAGCAGAGAGTGCAGATTGTTTAGTCCAATAAATGTCCTCTTCTCTATGCGACGCCAGTACAGATTACGCAGAGTCAACAACGAGATTCTCGTCACGCCTCGGAAGATCTCTCGAGATGCTGACGTCACGCTAAATGTGTCCAGAGTCAGTTCGCGGACATTCGCTAGGTCCGAGAAGTCGAATTCACGACGATACGTCGCGAGAAACATTTGACCTTAACCCGTGTCGCGTTCACTGGGAGGTCAATGATGGTGGCGTTCACTGTCGCCACCTGGTGGTCGGTTGAGGGGACGTGGTTGCAGTGTAACACGTAGACACCCGTCTCCCACCTACACACGTACCCGGCAGGACAGTCGGCACTTGTCGTCACCAACAAGGAACCACACAGAGTGAGCAGGACCGCGATACGTTAGACATGATTAACAACAAACCAGTGCACCGACTCATTGTACGAGCAGCGCCAGGAGGGACACGTACATGAACTGGTGGCGCTATTGATATTGTCGCCGTCCTTAGTCAACTAATGTATTACTTAGAAATTGCTAAACGCTCAGCATTTACTGCCCAGACGATGACATCACAGTTATTTATCCAGCCGAGACATTGTACTGCGTCTTCCGTTTTGTCTGGAACAGAAGATTACACCACGACGAATATGTGTACGTGAATGTAAATAAATAACTCTTATTTTATAATGTAACAATGCAACATACAGTTAACATATACATGTCGTACAAGTGGAAATGTATTGCATTGTATGGATGTCACTTGACAATGACACCATTTAAAGCAAATCATCATCGCTCTATGGCCATGTTCACATACAACTTTAATTCTCATTAGTATGCGGATCCCGATTCGGGTAGCGCAGTGTGAACACCGTTGATTCAGACTCAGATTCAGACTGTTTATTACCAAGTAGCATTTCAAATGTACGAGGAATTCTTGGCGTTGTGGCGTCAACATACACGTATGCTTGTCTCCCCTGCTCCCCACCATGCACACGCAAAATATACAATCAGAAACATTATGAAACAGTGCTAAAACTAGTATAAATTTAAACCAAGGCCAACTGCCAACATATTTGAAGACAGTCGTACATCTATTGACATAAAGTGAACTTGATAACATAATATTAATACCGTCTGAACGTTACCTAAAAGGTTAAAAAGTATACCTTTAGTAAATAAATAATAAATAAATGTATAAATAAATTAGCTGACGATGTAAAAACTAAGCTAACAGTTAAAAAGTATGTACATACATGTAGTCAAGTTAATACATATAATCTAAACCGACTGAAAACAGTATCAAGGTATCTCGCGGTTCAAGTGACTCACAGCCTGAGGAGTCCCGAATCCCGAGTCCCGAGTCCGGAGTCCCGAGTCCCAAGTCCCGAGTCCCGAGTCCCGAGTCCGGATGAACGTAGGTCCCTGCCTACCTGTTCGTAAAATTAGTATGTGTACGTACAGCCCTTGCTAACATATAACAAGCCCTGACGTCTCCCCGCGAAAAAACAAAATTAAACGCGCCTGACAGATGTGTCAAACGCTCCTTGCCCTGGCAACCAATCACGAGCGCGCTGGGCGTGGCTTAAAAGCGCCTGTTTTTCATATAAAGTGAATCGCAAAGACGCGGCCCGCTGTCGGCATCCGCCTGCAGGCCGGGGGATTTGTATCTGGGGGCTCGCCTTCGGGTCGAGAACGGCTCATAGTCGGACGTCGATACTGTGCCGACGGTTAACAGCTGATATGCCAACTGTACCTAATTTTGCTAAATGTGTGTATATGTGTGTGTGTTCAAGTAATAAGACCAAATTATACACATACACTTATATGTATTGGTCTTATAACTTGAACATTTCAATAGTAATCATCATTACTCTAATGTTAAAATGAACATTACTTGATACACGTTCATACATTTATTGGGATTAACTGGAATTTGGAAGTTCAAAATAATAACATAATATAGTAATATATTATTTAGGAACATAACAGATGTAAACAGCTTCAAAAAGAGATTGGGTGTCGAATTTCATACAAGAAAATCAAAAAGCAAAGTTGCAATTAGTGTCCATTGATTCGTGCGGCACATGACAACTCAAATATTTTATGAAAAGACTGTTAAAGTATTATTGTCTATAAACTCTGTTCTGCTACATCCAGCTGCATTTTTCATCCGGTGCTGTCTAACACCATTCCCGTCATAGGCAGTCTTGGAGTACTTTCGAATGTTCTCCTGATGTTGTAGTCAGTAGCAATGTTGCCACTTCATTCTTTCTGACAGCATCTGGAATATGAACGTACAAATATTTAATTTCTTCAAAGAAGATACCGCATTGTACAATGCCTAGTATCTATAAAATGTGTAAAATATTAAACACATTTTGTTTCACAATAAGGTCACATAAAATAATTTTTCTTTACTTTTATAGAATTATTCTCGGTTTTTCACCAGCACAAGAATTTTAAAATAGCTTCCACAAAACTGTATTTTCAAATATATTTATCCTTTGATTAAATATACATGGAATAATTATGCGCAAAAAGAGAAAACTATATTTCACACCACAAACCAAAGGAATGTGCCTGCTTGTAAGAAATACATTCAGTAGACATCTTAAGACTTTTAAGTTGTTAAATGTTGACGATGAGTTGCTTTGATAGTTGTTAGTACTTCCATCAGGATCAACATAAACACATTTTCAATAAATCGCACCCCTCATTTACATTTTAATAAAGTTCTGATGACAAACCTGGAACTGTTTTATATAGCCCTAAAGTAAAGCGACATAAATGACATAAATTGAGTGGGCCATAAACTGACAGAAGTGTAAGCACTTCATCCATCACACATTTAAATTACCCTGTCACACTGACAAACAAGAACACGCAGCACAGAGACAGAATGTGTTATTGATGAGACACGTTCATCTTCATCATATCACTGTCACCCATTGCCTATAGGGCGGCCACAATCATGGCATCAGGTTATTCTGCCCCACATTCTATTTAATGTTTTACGCATATATAACAAGTTTCCACAGAATCCAATGTGTGATTATAAAGTCATGCTAACTTATTGTATTTGGATAATCTAGAAATATACAAAAAATTACAACATAATGTCTAAAAACATACCTTTTCCCGGAGCTCTGTTTTTTCTGTTTCCTCTAACTGTCAGTCTATTAAAAATGGCGGTATACCATAGTGTCAAATGTCACTACCCCAGTGCTCCAGCCGAGGGAGGCCCGATTGCTGATAAATGACTAACAGACGTGTCACTGGGGCAACAGCAGCTGGAGAGCCGCTAGCAAGTGGTTGCTATGGCAGGCCATGCCGACTGCCAGCTGCTCAGATGAGTCAGATCCGCCATCGGGCCGAGGGTGGCGTGCTGGCTGGGATGGTGGCGAGTAAACACTGCTATCGACGACTATCGTCCGGCGGTTATTATCCAGTGAAAGAGACGCTGTTATTGTAAGTGTGGATGGATGGGGTCAGCACACTGTTGGACTTCCTGCTTGATTACAGACGAAACAAAGTGCATTATATTTTTGAGAAATGATTTTTTACAATGTTCACTTGCTCTGACATAAGTGCATTTGAGTAGTCAGATTTCTAGATGTGATTGTAGCAGCTGTTGACAGTAAAATGGTGTCTTTTTAGCTGATTTTACTAAGCGGAAGGGTATCTGGCAGCAATTTGGCTAGTTGACACTTTAGCCGGATTACTGCCTGCATGCATTTGTAAATATTGACGGGTGTCATACATACAGGCATTTTGCAAGAGCTAGAGATATTAGATTTTGACTAAAATCGACCCACATGTCAATGAGATGATAATAACAGCAGGTGGGAAGTTTAAGAAACTTTATAGGTCACGTTTTCTTATAATCACACACAACATTAACATGGTCGCCAATGGGAAAACTGACAGTGTGCTGAGCCCTAAACACTGCTATCGACGACTATCGTCCGGCGGTTATCATCCAGTGAAAGAGACGCTGTTATTGTAAGTGTGGTTGGATGGCACGATATTCTCGTAAGGTCATACCACGTCATACATGTATTTAGTGGCAAAATCTCGCGAGCTCCAGGGGACGATAGTCGTAGATGAACAATAGTCTGCCACTATAATTATATATAGACTGTTATTGGGTTAAGGTTCGTATAGAGTAAACTACTTATTTTAGTCTCGCATTTTGTGTGCCTGCTGTAATGTTGAAATTAAAACGTTGAGTTGTACTTTTACTCTTCCTTCAAGTACTTTTGAAAGTTTCTTTTACGTTTTACTCAAGTAAGTTTTTGTTTTCAATGTACGTTTACTTTTACTTAATTAAGTAGTTTTGAGGTGAGTTACTTGTACTTTTAGCCACTATCACATATCGTGCCCTTTCTACACAGCACCCATCCTATTTGTTTAGTCTCCTTCGGTTTTCCGATATCCCCAGGAATCTCAGATCATCTGTTTCACAGTAACGTTTTGTTCAGAAAACCAAGCCAATATTGGCAAACGAGCTTTTTCTGTAGCTGCACCGAAAATCTGGAATCAACTCCCTATCCCTATCGCTTTAAAATCATCTGAGACTATAGATACCTTTCGTAAAAATTGAAGACTTATTTATTTGAAATTGCATTCCCACCCTTGTGACGATATCACAATTAAAGTGATAAACTGAAACGCCACCTGGCGAATAAGGTGTATATCAGCATGCCAGTGGCTACACAAAAGTCAACGTGGTATTGTGTGTGTTGTCGCCATGATGTGCGTTGACCCGGTGTTAACGAAACAAAGTCGGCAATAAAGTATTGTTATATACATCGACTTATTTATATATATATATACATATATATAAACAGTTATCGTTATAACCCTAATCTTCGACGGTTCCTTGCTCTAATGACGACTCTTACTTGTCCCTGTTGGCGATTTTGCCCGACGATTCTTGTATGTTGCGCCTCTGAGCTCAGATTCCTGGGGATTTAAACGCTATAGAAGTTTGTCATTATTATTATTATTACATTACATTGAACTATTTATGGAAAATATGCGTTTTTATATAAACAATAAGAAAATATGACTTAATTGTTTAGAATCAACCATTTAATTTTGGACATGCAAAATCCCATTTGTACACTTTTGGGGACAGTGGACCCTAATTATAAAATTGTGAAGCGATCGTTGTGCAAATGAGAACATAAGCAGTTGTTTGTTTCGCGATCATTAGCAGGTGCGATTATCAATGCGCCTTTTGTGGTACTACGTCATTTCCTGTGATGACGTCATAGACAAGTGAGGTGCATTGTGGCTCCTTAGCGTCCACAGAGAGAGCGTCTTTGAGACGACTGACGTATTCGTCGGGTAGTGGGTCGTTGTTGTAGTGCACGGTCACCCAGCGGTCTCCTGGAAACAAAAACACGACATCCGGTGGGTGAATGTGTGGCCGCAGAATGAAAACATAGACAGCAGTACAATGAACATAAATGTACGTCTATTCCATCGTCATGCAAAGCCGCAGCGACGTACACTCTTCACAAGGCGATCAGGCTGCAATCAGGTCGCACGCGGGGGCGTCTCCTGGTCGCTGCGACGACGTCGCTTCGTGTAAAACCGGCTTAAATCGGTTACGAAAACGTAGTCCATAACATGAAATTCAGTAGCGTTTTAAACGGGAAGTGCCTTGACCACTTGGTGTATCGTGGTCTAATAATTGGTGTAGGGAAATATGTCTACTTTTCATTTATATGCCTGTTATCCCGCTGGCAACTGTCAAGAGAAGGAAACTGACATGGTTTGGACACGTAATACGTCACGCTAGCCTCCCGAAGACGATCCTGCGCGGCACCCTGGAGGGCAAACATCGCCGCGGACGTCAGAGGAAGGGCTGGATGGACAATGTTGTGGAGTGGACGGCCATCTCCTTGCCAGTGCTACTCAACACAGCCATTGACAGACAGGAATGGCGGAGCATCACAGCTGCAGCGTCATTTATGTCCCCTCGACAACCAAGTCGGTCAAGGGACTAAGTAAGTAATAATAACAATAATAATAATAACAAACTTCTATAGAGCCTAAATACCTAGGAATCTGAGCTCAGAGGCGCAACATACAAGAATCGCTGGGCAAAATCTTTAACAGGGACAAGCAAGAGTCATTATTAGAGCAAGGGACCGCCGAAGGTTAGGGTGGGAATGCAATTTCAAATAAATAAGTCATTAGTTTTTTACAGAAGGTATTTATAGTCTCAGATGATTTTAAAGCGATAGGGAGTTGATTCCAGATTTTAGGTGCAGCTACAAAAAACACATTTGCCGATATTAAGCTTGTTTTTCGGAACAAAAAGTCGCTTTGAAAGAGATGATCTGAGATTCCTGGAGATATCGGAAAAATGAGGAAGACTAAACAAATGCGATGGGTGTTGCGTAGGAAGGGTACGATATGTGATAGTGGCTAATTTGAATTGTATTCGATATGTAACTGGAAGACAACGCAACTGTCTACGTAGGGGCAGAGATGGTGAGAAACGAGGTGCTTTTAGTACTACACGTGCTAAACAATTCTGTACACGTTGGAGCTATGTCTTTTTTAGCAGTATCGTTTAGGAGTGAGTTACAGTAGTCAATGCGACTGCTAATTAGATACCCACAGCAACATGTCAGTGAAACAGTCATTTTAAGTTGATAGAGATGTATGTGTGTCAGTTGGTGAACGTGATATATACCTGTGATTCATCAGCATTCAAGTGATTTATATTATGATTAGTTATGACTCGACTAAGGGATGTAGTGTATAAGCTAAACAGAAAAGGGCCAAGGACAGAACCTTGTGGGACACCAAATGAAAGATATTCTGAACAAGACAGTGAGCCAGATATTTTAAAGCTTTGGTATCAGTCTGGAAAATATGAACTAAGCCACTGAAGAGCCATGCCAGATATACCAAAATGTATATTAAAGCAATGTAAAAGAATGTCGTGATCTATTGTATCAAAAGCAGCTGATAGATCTAGTGAGGTGAGAGCAGTCAATTTGCTATTATCCATATTGCATACAATGTCATTGTGTATTTTAAGAAGAGCTGTCTCAGTTGAATGAAATCGCTTATATGCAGATTGAAGATCATTTGATAAATGCTGTAAATAAATACGTGAGTGAGTGAGTGAGTGAGTGAGTGAGTGAGTGAGTGAGTGAGTGAGTGAGTGAGTGAGTGAGTGAGTGAGTGAGTGAGTGAGTGAGTGAGTGAGTGAGTGAGTGAGTGAGTGCGGGGACGCATTTGGTATGCCGGTCAGTTCCTCGGTTGGTACTATGAAATGCTCAAGAGAAGCGACTGTGCCGGACCTTTCTGTACGTGTGAGCCGACGTCTACGTAGAGCTGTAGACCTACTGCAGGATCGACGATGTCACTCGCCTTCATCCGTCCAGCGCCCAGTCTGGCTGACACCTCGGCACATACACGCGCATCGACGGCCGTCACGTAGCCTGCAACGGTAATCACGTCGTGAGAACGACAACGGGCGGATCACGTGAAGTTACCGCCTGGTCATGAAATACTGAACGTCCCCTCCTACGAAGGCACGGAATAATCATCACCGAGCGCATTTAGGGTCATTCAGCATTACAAACCAAATAGCAACAAGTCGGCCAACCGCGTTGAGAGGATTACTGTTCATCTTCCGCAGTGTTTAGGCTTATGCAACTTGCTAGGGCTATGGTTAGGGTGAAATATTGGAACATGGTTACAGACCTGCCTACCTCTAAAACATCCTGTCAGTAATCCATCTTCCCATTTACACTGATTTTCAGGAATATAGGCTTCCTGTCAGTAATTCAGAACTGTGTCAGATATTGGTCGACGGGGGGGGTAGGGGTAGCGAAGCGTCAAAACCATTAGTTATGCTGTCACCAACATCACCTACACTCTAGCCTCCTCCTCAACTCTAGAATGATAAATGATAGACGGGAGCGGTAGCGACAGGTCAAAATCATTACTTACGCTGTCACCAACATCAGCCAACACTCTAGGCTCTAGCCTACTCAACTCTAGAATGATAAATGATAGACGGGGGGGGGGTAGCGACAGGTCAAAACCATTATACTTACGCTGTCACCAACATCAGCCAACACTCTCTATCTAACCTACTCAACTCTAGAATTATAAATTATAGACAGGGGGGTGGGGTAGCGACCGACCAAAACATCACACTGTCATCGACATCGCCTACATTCTAGTAAATGATAGACTAAACTCCTAAATAAATACACTAACTTAGTCTTAGTACAGTCAGTTGGCCTAACACTACAAGTACAACACTCACAAAATTTTTGCATTACACGTTTCTTTTCGGTTGGCGGTGGCGTCGTTTCGCTGTCATCCATCATTTCGTGCAGCGTGACTTCATTTTGTTTGATCGCGGAAATGCCAATTTGTCATAACGTTGTTTCCTATTGGTTAGATTACGACCAGACTCAGCGAATGAAAAACCATGTCACAACATGCTGCATACATATGCTGCCACCTGTTGATTATAATGGAAACTAAATTTTTTGGATTGGCAAACATGGTGACCGTCCGTAATATTTTCATCCCTCGCCGTAATACCGTAATTTGAGGTGACTTTCCGGAATGGTAGGCAGGTCTGTGGTTAGGGTTAGTCCTCGGTTTCGGATACGGCATCACCGTACTTCCTCCTTGACAGTGGCCGAAAGTTATTAGTCAACAGTGCTGCATTGAAGGAGATAGCTGCTGCTGATGTCAGCAAGACGGTTAATGGCATGCTTAATAACAGGATCATACACTCTCTAGACATATATATATATATGTGTGTGTGTTTTGGTATGTTTATGCATAGGGAAGTAATCATTAGTAATATAGTAAACGTGAGATATCTTTAAACGGACGTCCGTCGTGCAGACCTGACGCTTGAAGAATTCATTGCTATATTGACCAGTGAATGTTCTCAGTAAAGATAAACGTACTCTTTCTGTCTGTGTTTTAACTCATGCATATCTACTCTAGTATATTTTTTAATAGGCTGCGAATGTACAACCTCGTACGGATTCATAGCAAAGTGTAATGTTATGGGCAAATAAATATATTATTATTATTAAGATTTCCTGTGTACGTTACATATTTTTGGAATTTTGTGAGAACTGTGATCATATCCCGTTTTATTACGAATTTGCTTTAAATGAAAAGAGCATTATGATAAATCCGTTACGTCTGTATTCGTATAAATTCGATTGACAAATTTAATCTAAAATACTTTTGTTCCTAGGCAGATATCCGACAGTATGCTGCGGATTGTGTTTGTTGTTGTCGAATATTATATACTTTAGGTGAAACCCATAAACAATCGGTAGCGATGAATAGTTTTGAAATGCATAGCGTTCAAAAGTAAATAAGTTAGAAATATAAATAGATACAATAAAAAATAAGGTAATAAATTAAAAAAGTTAATAAATAAATAAATAAGTTATAAAAATTATCTATATTATAAAACAGTTCGTTCTCTGTTTGTTTTGCATGTATCGGGCTGAAATTTAGCTACCTGTGTCCGAGCAGTAGAGATCTCTGGTGAACTTTGCTCTGGGGAGTACAACAATGGTCTCCTCGTGTGACTGTGTCAACTTAGCGACTGTGTCTGGGGACACGCCCTGGGCCGTCAACATGGCGGCGAACTTCTTCATGGCTTCTCCGTTCTCTAGCGAGTCAGCGATCTTTCTTTCACCTTCGTTCACATCCGCCGCCTGTTTAGCGTTCACCAGAAGATGGCCGCCTGTTGACAAACTCAATAATAATAATCACATTGATTTTAAACAATAGCTACGCACACAGATTTGTCAGTGTTTTTAAATAATTTAATATGGGTAAGGTGCGATTTCCTTGGCAATCCACTTGTTATTGTAAATGTTTCTAACACCGTCTCCTTCTACGCGGTGATTGAGTGGTATCATCTACCAAGCTCTTCACCCTTTCACGTACCTCCCCAAATTGTGTGCGTGCGTGCGTGTCTGCATGTGCTTTCGTGTGTGTACGTGCGTGCGTACGTGCGTTTATGCATGTGCGTTCGTGTTTGTACGTGCGTGGTTGTGTGCGTGCTTATGTGCGTGCTTGTGTACGCATGAACGTTATCATACCTAGCTTTGTCACCAACTCCTTCAGCGTGGACGGTCCGGCCCCGCGAAGACACTCAAAGGATTCAGCCACTTCAAGGGCATTGCCAACAGTGCGCCCTATCACATTGTCCATGTTAGTCAGAAGAGCCGTCGTCCGGATTCCCACACCCTCACTCAGACGCACCTGCATATTACAATTAGTTTTTGTTAATAATAAATATACCCTTATGTACGCCAATTTTCTACCGTCAATTTACAACCCTTACAGCAAGATCCGTAATAGTTCAGCGTCATTTCCAAGATACTTGAAAACGAGAGTCAAAATTGGGGACTGTCTTTCATCAGTACTGCCTATTTCTAGTTGTGTTCCTCAGGGTTCTGACCTTGGGCCATTCCTTTTCATTTTTCACTGATTTCGGTTATTGACAGCCACAATTGGAGGTATTACATTAATAATAACAACAACAGCAACAACAACATGACTTCTTTGGCGTCAATATACTCGGAAAATCCAAGCTCTGTGGCGTAACAAAACCAAAGGATTAAGCGTTCTCGTAATTATGTAAATCTTCAACAGATGGATCGAATTACGAGTTCTAGTGTTCGTTTTAAAAGCTTTTTCTACGCCAACCATTAGAACATTTTAATCTTCATCGAATACTGTGGTTTGTCTTTAAGCCTGCACTTTCGTCGTCAGTACGAAGGTTTTGTTACGTCATTAAAAAGGTCAATGTTGTTTGATTTCGCTAGTGACGTCGCCTACTAACAGAATCAGTTCGCCGCGACATACATAGCGACGATTTCGTATTCGTGTAAAAGCAGCTTAACCATATGTACTGCTGGTATTGTAGACATACCAAATGTGTTGCCAGTTCGCGGGCTTTATCCGGGTCCTGATAAAGTGCACCACGGCCAAACTTGACGTCGAGTATGAGCGCAAACAACGACTCGGCGGTTTTCTTCGAGATGATCGAAGCTGGTGACCAAATGATGCTGAATTAGCAACATTACTATAGGCGAGTCCAGGGAGCCTGGGAGGCCTGAGCCCCTTAAATATTTGGAGTTTAGCGTGCACTCAGACCTTTTTGAACGAGCCCCCTAGCTGCATTTTATTTTGGCATATATGCCATTTCCAGTAATAGATGGCCGAACGGTATAATTTATAACACTACCGTTTTATTATGGAAACGATCAGTATTCCCTGTGGTAAGAGAAACAATATAATGCTAAGCATACGAGGAAGAGAACTCGTAATTTCAATTAAAATTAATTAATATCTATAATTAAACATGCTTACCTCCAATCAGTGGCATACAGTTGACCGTAGCTGTGACGTCACGGATGGCGTAGAGTTTCTTGTCGGCAGGGACGAGGCGATTTGTTTGACCGACGATGCAACAGCCGACCTCCGTCACCATGCGCACGATGTCTGACTTGTCCTGCTCGACGGTATAACCGGGAATCGACTCGAGTTTGTCAAGGGTGCCGCCCGTCAGACCGAGCCCGCGGCCAGAAATCATCGGAACCTGGTGTAGTCAACCTCACATGAATATTCAGGAAGTGGTACTTCTATGGGAAGCATGCAGCCACGCTGCCATAAATACGCGAATATTGTTCGGACACAAATATCCACCACTGTCAATAGCCATATACTAATATACGAAAATAATTGTTTATGGCAGCGAAATATGGACCGGTTATATAACTACTACCGTCACGGTCAGTTATACATTTGCCTTAGAAGGTGTACAAAGTTTGATGTACTGGTGCAAAGGTAGTCCAACTACATCAAACCAAGGTAACCGTGAATATACACACGGCGCTTTAATCAATCTACAATCCATCGAGTCCTGAGAAAAAAGTAGTTGTCAGAATAACGCAAAGGAAATTATTATAATATAACGATCCATCCAGTCCATAGGACAACTCAAAACACACGACACTAAAACAATTCACATACTTGCAGAAATGTCCTTTCGAACGCCATCTCGAATTATCTGTGAAGAAATCAGCCACTCTGCAGTTACTACATTCACAAATACCACAGCCGCCTACACCCATTACGCATTCATATACAACTCAGGAAACTGAAGCAAAGTGGGGTGAACCAAATTGGCCAAGCTTCGAAACGACAGCCGAACCCGCAATCTCGAGATAGAAAGTTCAATTTTCGAACTATTATTTAAACACTGGTTGCACATTGTATCGTGTTATCGTCTTAGCGAGAACAAATGGGTTAAAAGAATTCACAGAACACAAAGGATAGACAGAAGAAGGATGAACGACATAATAATAATAATAAGATAACTTCCATTGCGCCTAAATACTTGGAAGCCAATCTCAGAGGCGCATCAAAACAAAAGGATTGGTCAATCTCAAAATCCATAAGCAGTATTCCAGTTGTCAACAGATGGGTCAAGGCGCTAGGGAGCTATGGTGGATAAGCAAGTTTGTAAAGATAAGTTTTTAATTGACGACGGATTTTTCAACTGATCTAACACTAAGAGGGAGCATATTCCAAAGAGTTGGTGCAGCAACAGAAAAAGCCCCACTTCCAATGTTAGTGTTGGCTCTAGGATCAAAAATGCAGGTCAGAACTAGATGGTCGAAGCTGAACAGTTTGTCTTACAGGAGTAAGCTTGATGGACAGTGCCTGGTGTGTAATGGTACATATCTTAAATATTATACGATATCGTACAGGAAGCCTATGCAATGACTTCGAAAGAAGGATTATTGAGAAGCCAGATGAGATGGACACACCACTTGGCAAGGATGGATGCAGGGAAATAGCAAAGAGAGCAAAGAACAACACAATGGACACAGGAATAGGGTAAGGCCACAGTTGAGATGGGAGGACTGCGTGAGGAGGGACATGAGAAGATCGGGGGAGGATGAAAGATGGAGAGAGGGGGCTGTGGATAGAAAACTTTGGAAAGAAAAATCATAGCGAGTTGTTCGGCAATATTGTACCTGACCCCCAACCCTTTACAGCGGGTAACAAGGAGGAGAGCATCTAAAGATTTACCTTTAGTCCGCACGCCGCCAAGGCCGGGACTAATGACAGGCTGATCTTGTCTCCAACACCACCCGTGCTGTGCTTGTCCACCACAAGGTGGCGCCACTCATCCGGCCACGACAACACATCTCCGGACCGCGTCATGTGGTCAGTGAGAGTGACTGTCTCCGCCTGGTCGAGTCCGCGCAGAAAGATCGCCATCAACATGGCACCTTCAAAATCAATCATCAACTACGGTTTATAATGCGAATAAATGTATTCTAGTGAAATAGCAGTAGAACGACAATGATGACGCTGAAGCGATGTTGTTATATATACATAACGTACATGATGCTATTTTTTGACGTTTTTAGACCCGGCCACCTTGTAGCGCATCATGTCACTGGTCAATGCAGCCTTTAAACGTAGTTCGTTTTGATAACTCATTGTTTGTTAATTAAAGTACAATCGCCACCGTTTATTTATTTAAAAGTATAAAATAGTTGGGTCTCATAACCTTTGACACAGACGCACGTGTAAGCATCAATACAAAAGTTGTTGCTTCATTGTTTGCAGTATCTAACTTTCTGAAGATCCAGATACTGGAGGAAACAAAATTATTACTTGGCTTTTTGTGACAAATATGATCAGTAATATATAACTTCTGTGAAATAGGATGTCGCAAAACCATGAGGGTCGCAACATATGTATGATTTCAAACAATCAGATTATTTGTGCCATACACATAAAGTCCCATGCTAATACAGCTTTTGTGTCTACAGCAGGAGAAGGTCCAGCGAAACAGATATTTTGCAATTTCCCCCAAACACTTTGCCTAACGTCACGTCACTCCAGTCTGATAGAAAATAATTCGGAAGTGCCTGGTCATCACAACAAAATTATCGCGTCGAGAGTCGACACGTACTTGTTCGTATTGTTGTCGTCTGTCTCGGAACAAGGCCGTGTGAAGTTTATAACACAGTTTTATGTAAGTCACATCGTAGTTAGTTTGTTTTGTCTGTCAAATATAGTTACACATACATTTAGGAGTGTCATCACACAATTGGAGTTTTCTTTAAAATGTTAGCATTAATTGATGACAGATGTCTAGTTTAATTTTGGAGTATACATTTTGTTATTATAGGTGGTATTAAATAGTTGCGATAGGGTGCGATGGATGTGTACGCACCCCCTCCCCCTCGGAGGCAAAAGAGTTCCGCTCGATGTCTCAAGGGGTTGCCGTTGGGTGTTGTTTGGGAGCCTCAAGGGGATCACCAGACAATATAGAATAGAACGAAGGGGAGGTGGAGTTGTTGAGTTGTTTTATATATATATATATATATAAGCATCTATCCAGGCTTATGAAATAAAATTAGAAAGAGAAGCAGATTGCAAAGAAGCTGTTTGGTGTAAAACAGTTACAGGAAACTCAGCGTGAACGGTTGGGTTAGTTTATCGAAGTCAAAACATCAGCATAGAAGATAATGAAAAACTACAAAACGTTAAAAGGGAAATGAGCAAACGCAACTGTTATTATGGGGGACTTTAACCATGGGCATATACAATGGAAATTTCTACAGAGTATGGGTAGTGAGGTCCATAAGTTTATAGTTTTAGTACAACATAGTTTCCTTTCTCAACATGTGCTAGAACCGGCAACCAGGGGTGAGAATTTGTTAGACATAGTTTTGTCCTCACAGAATGAATTAGTTGACAATATGCGAGCCACTGGGAGTAGTGATCACAACCAAATACATTTTACCATCAAAGAAAAATCAGACAGGAATAGTAAAAAGCAGTACAGGAGAAATTTCCACAAAGGAATATATAAGAACATGAGAAAATATTTAGCAAAGATAGACTGAAATAACACACAGAAGAATAAGACAGCAACATAATGCTGGAATATCTTAGAGAGTGAAACTGAGTGTATCGTCGATACATTTGAAGCACGAAACCAAGCTACAGATGAAATTAGAAATTCAAACAGAAGCTATAAAAATAGCATGTAATATCAAACATGACAGCAAGAGTTGCTATGCGTATATTCGAAACAAACAGAAAATTCAGGATAAGGTCGGTCCTCTAGAAAATAGTGCTGGAAATATAATATATGAAGGATTCTTAATTGCAGAAGACCTGAGTAATTGTTTTAGTTCAGTGTTTACCAGAGAAGATATTAGTTCACTGCCAATACCAAAGGCTAAGTTCAAGGGGGCAGAATCAAACTATTTAGGACACTTAACTGTAACCCCTGAAATGGTAGCTAAGAAAGTAAGGGCTATGAAGAATAATAAATTACCTGGAGTGGATGGGATTCCGCCCAAACGACTATTGGAAATTGTAGAACAAATTAGCATACCGCTTGCAACAGTTTACAATGTGTCATTAGAAGTGGGAGTGGTTCCTTTAGAATGGAAAGACGCAAACATTATACCGTTATTTAAAAAGGTTCGAGAAACAAGTCTGAGAACAACTATAGACCAGTGAGTTTAACACCGGCGATTTGCAAATTATTAGAAAGACTAATTAAAGATGACATGGTGGATTTTCTTGTTAAACATATCTTCAAAAACCCATCTCAACTTGGGTTTCTAAAAGGAAGGTCAAACTAAACAAATATGTTATGTTCTTTGGAATACATTATTAAGCGGGTAGACGAGGGATCACCAGTAGTTATCGTATACTTTAAGATTACTGCTTAAACTAAAAGCCATTGGCATAGGACATTATAATTATAATTAACTGGATAGAAAAATGGCTGATTGACAGAAGATAACGAGTAGTAGTTGATGGGGAGGCTTTAAACTGGAAATCAGTTTTGACTGGGGTACCACAGGGATCAGTGCTGGGACCTATATTATTCTTATTATATATCAACGATTTGGATGATGATATAACAAGCAAGTTGTTGAAATTTGCGGATGACACAAAAGTGGTTAGAAGGATTAAACGTGATGGAGATAAACAGCATTTACAATAATGATCTTAGCAGGTTGATCAAATGGTCAAGTAACAAATGTTGTTAAATTTTGGTAAATGTAAATGCCTCTACACAGGACATGGGAACGAGTATATAGAATATACAATGGGGGTGTTGTACTAAATACTACTGTAACAGAAAAGGACTTAGGGTTAACCATTTGTGCTGATATGAAGGTTTCAGAGCAGTGTAGAATTGCAGCTTCAAAGGGAAATCAAATCCTTGGATTAATTAGGCGAAATATAGCGTATAGGAAAAAGAACTAATAATACTGCTGTACAAAATAATAGTTAGGCCTCATTTAGAATATTGTATATAAACATGGAGGTCATATCGCAAGAAGGACATATATATGCTAGAAAGAGTACAGAGATGAGCGACTAAAATGATACCAAAACTGAGGGAAGTTATGAAAAACGCCTAAAAGAATGTGGTTTAACAACACTATAGACCAGGAGATTGAGAGGAGATCAGATAGAAATGTTTAAAATATTGAATATTAAATGCTTATGAAAATATTGATAGAAATATTTGTTTCTCAGTTAAGAAAGATAGAAAGGCTAGAGGACATGAAGTTACATCAGTAAAGGAGCAGTGTAGATTAGAAAGTTCTCATTTTCACAAAGGAATGTAAATGAATGGTATATATTATCTGCTGATTGTGTGGGTGCTAGTAGTGTGGATATGTTAAAAAATAAAATCGACACATACCTCAGAAGGGCGGGATACATGTAGATAAAAGGGTTGGACTCTCGATAAGCCGAAGGGCTTCCTTGTCCACCTGTCATCTACATTTAATTCCCTTGGTGGCAATCTTGTTAAAATCTTGTTAAATCTTGTTAAGCATCCATAAATACCGCCCAACACTACCTAAGTCAATCTCAAATCATAAAACGATGTGAATTGATTCGACTTAAGGGGCATACTTTCTCCACTCTGATCGTTTACTTTTCGACGATAATTCACTAAACCGTCGAGGTATACAGGCAGGTTTTTTCTCCAGTACGGTCGACTGAATATCATGTGTTACATAGTTGAGGAAATGTTCATGGGTCGATGTATGTTTCCCTTAGCGAGCCGCTGGGAGACGATTCAGAAGTGATATGCATAGACGGATACTGTATGTGCCCCCTAGCCCATAGGAATATGGTGTGCCCGCAGACCTTTTATAATGGGCACACGCGACCGTGACCCCCCGAGACCGTTTGAAATGTGCCCACGTTTAGATTATAATAAGATAAAGTTACCGCGACGCGGCGGCGAAAAAAATGTCAACAGCAGGATCTGCACCTGATATGTCGTGTAAACAATATTATTATTATCGATGTGTTAAGATCATTCCTGAGAAGTGCCACCTCACGCACCGGAGCACGAATGTGGAACAACGCATGTATTACAACACAGACCAACTCACCGATCTGACAGTCTTGCATCTCGCCGCTAACTGCTCCAGACACGAACTGACGAATTGTTTCTGTTGAGAGCCGCTCTCCATCTCGCTTCTTTTGTATCAGTTCCGGAATACTAAGTGCTGCAGAATACTGCGCCATGTCCGACGTTGCTTCAGTTCTATTGTGCTCGAACGCTTCTGCGGTGAATCTGCCACTGCGATGTCCAAATAGACGGGTTTTCCTTGTAACGACACAGGATGTCTAACTTGGCATGACCCCTATCGCCTGTCTACTTTATTTCTAGTTGTGACATGGCGTGATTGCCTTCCGTGTTCAAGAGTGCCCGGTTTCATCTCAACTATCCTCGCGCGCCAGGGGTCGCAGATGCAGGTTACGTCAGTGCCAGCCAGCAGTACTCACTGGCTGATCGCTTTAAGTTCAGCCTAGGAAATCGCTCACCAGATCAGTGGTTGGCGGCAGGTCAGGTGGTCATAATAAAACTCATTTCAACCAACCGTGGCTCGTGTCACATGCAATGTTTAGACGCAATTATTCGAATACACAATACCTCACAGCTGCTCGTACTAATGGGCGAACGGGTTACTATTATATTGGGATTCCCAGAAGTCGTTTATCCGTCTTCAAATTGGGGCGGGTATTTGCGCTGTTCTCACGAGTAACGCAGTCGCGACTGGCGCAGTCTGTTACTAGTTTGACTTAGCTAACTTTCGCACTTCGCGTAGGAGATCTGCCAGGATGATCTCAGCAGGAAAGGCTAAAAGTCCGACTGTTCGAGACCATGACGTCAACCATTTCCATGCACTTTCTTTATTTACATGCCGCGCATGAATATAATCAGATACTGGGCCCTTAGCGGGTTAATGAACGGAAAATGGTGGGGAACGGAAACCTGATTTCCTGCCAGTTTGTTAAATATGTTAGTTTATGGTTTAGTAAATCATGATAACTGGCGCTTCACATCGCCATGTGAGTGTTAAATATAGCATTACGCGGTACACATTTAGCGATTGACGTCATGGTCTCGAATGGTCGTGCTTTTAAACACACCCCGGTTTCAACTGGCTCTATTATGGGATGATACACACGCGGTGTTTACATTGCACGCGCGTGCAGATTAGACAGCGGCAATAGACGTCTAAGGTATTACTCGGCTTGGTAATGTCTCGGCAAGTCACCAGAGCATTATCCCAGCAGTGCTATAGGGGTCAGGACACTGTTGGACTTCTTGCTTGGTTACGAAAAAGTGCAATTTATTTTTTAGAAATGATTTTTTTTACAAAATTCACCTGCTCTGACATAAGTGCATTTGAGTAGTCAGATTTCCTGGTGTGATTGTAGAAGCTGTTGACAGTAAAATGGTGCATTGTTAGCTGATTTTACTAAATGGAAGGGTATTTGGCAGCAATTTGGCTAGTTGACCCTTTAGCCGAATTACTGCCTGCATCCATTCGTAAATATGGATGGGTGTCACACATACAGGCATTTTACGAGAGCTAGAAATAATAGATTTTGATTAAACTCGACCAGCATGTCAATGATATGACATTAACAGCAGGTGAGAAGTTTAGTATAGTTATATGAAATAGTAGTAGTACGTCGATTTATTTAGTTCTACGTGTTTTTAAGGAGGTATGGTGACTATGGAGAACAGAGACAAATACGTGATGTATGTTGCATGCTTGAAGCATTATTTGGTGCACGGCACCATCCTCGCGCGCCAGGTGTCGCTGCTGCTGATTACGTCAGTGCCAGCCAGCAGTACCCCTGGCTGATCGCTTTGCGAATCTCTGAATTTAAGCTCAGCCTATGAAATCGCTCACTAGATCAGTGGGTATCGGCAGGTCGGGTGGTCATAATAAAACTAATTTCAACCAACCGTGGCTCTTGTTAGATGCAAAGTTTAGGAAGTAGAAGCAATTATTCGAATACACAATACGGCTCAGCAGCTCGTGCTAAATAATGGGCTAACGGGTCATTATAATTTTATTGGGATTCCCAGAAGTCGTTTATCCGTCTTCAAATTGGGGCGGGTATTTGCGCTGTTCTCACGGGTGATGCAGTCGCGACTGGCGAAGTCAATTACTAGTTTGACTCAGCTAACTTCCGCACTTCGCGTAGGGGATCAGCCAGGGCTAGTTTGGCATGGCAAACAGCCCTAGCTTGCGAGGATGCATGGCACACATCGACCAGGAGTAGGACTGGCAGGAGCCGACAAACGCATCAGGAATGCCATACACAAAGCGGTCAATAAATACGAAATAGACGGTGGGTAAAATGTTAGCGAACCACAGCCCTAACAAGTAATCAACTGACGCAGTACATGTAAACTTAGTCTTAGTTTGTTTCTCAGTAAATACTACAAAACGTTTCCCGAAAGGACGACGCTATTCGCACAGCTGCTCAGCGTATTATAATTATGCTGGTGAGAATACAATTCGTACTACCTAGTGATTTGATCGTGTCAACAAAAGCAGAACAGACTTTCACAAGATATCTATAGTCAGCTCTCTGTTCTTATTTTATTTGAACGTCGTGCAAACAAACTCTTTAAAAAGTAGTTTTTGAGTGAAGTACTTACACCAGACCAAAAAAGAAAATATCTCAAGAGACGCCTACTGCCCAAAATCTGCGGTGTAAGTGTGTGCCACATGGTTGTTATACAAGATCAGACACTGTTTATTAAATGTTTTCTTAAATTATTTGATTTGTTTTATCCCCTGCTGATCTGAAAAACGTGGTACACGAAGTCGACGAAACATTGACTCAGAAGTCCAAGCCAACTCCTTTTCTGCAAACTCTATGACATGTATGTTTTCCCGAGAAAGGTATGCTATTTTCATTGCTATGAAACAACTGTTTGTTACTTCTTATTCTTCACAATAGTGTATAGGTGTGTAGGAATATCCCACAGTAAGCACATACGTGGGTCTAATTTAAAATAAGGTTGATAACAACAATATATTATGAAGTTTAGCTTCGATTAATTGACTCAATGATCTAATGTCTGAAATGGTTAACTGTTTTTTCTATATAGTTTTCAGTCTTATGTTTAACTTGAATAGAACAATGTTAGGGCATCAAGAAACTGGCAAACTATGTCCCAAGTGACGGTTTACCCATTTCATAATTAAATAATAACAATTGTTAGACCCAATTTAGCAGTAAACCTAAATTGTCTCTTCAACTACAAAGGTATTGATTTATGGCATACTTATTAACCACCAGTTTTCTGCCTACAGGTTCTTCGCGCCCTTCTAAAGGCTTCTATAGCGCCTGGAGATATGATAAAGGTGGCAAATACTGTATGTATGGAATGTATTATTTTATGTAGTGTTTGTTTAATATAAGTATTTCATGTTGTACATTTTAGAGGATGATTAGTACATGAAGTTGAAACGCTGTTGTACTTGTACGGTGTGTGAACAAGAAAAACAACCGACTCCTCCAATATTAAATGCAAGCAGCAAAAACAGACTACAGACTACACAAAGACACATTGTTTGATCGTCACTTTCTGGACACATGCTGCATCTGCGAAATAAAAGAACTGGGTTATCGAGAATTGTGTTTTGTAATTGTGACAAATAAATGTGCTGATGATTTGTAGTCTTTTGGGCCGAAGGTCCAACGGACGTATGTCATCACGCGGCGTCCGCCGTGCGCTGTTAGCTGCCATATCTCAGAAACCTCAGGGCCCCCCAAATGCTAAATTTCCTTAGTACTTCCCTACTGCTGTAAGCCTCCTGCAATGATCTCTATTTATAACTAGATATTGCCCTATCTCTGATCACTGGGGTGGCTAGCCTGACACTGAATTTAGGTCAGTGTGTGGTCAGTGAGAACTGGCTGGAGTGGTCACTCACGGCCACAGTTTATTTTTATTTTTTGGTCAGTCTTGGTGTGGCGAGGGCTGGGCTGTTGTTTATTGCCCAGCGTGGGACAGCGAGTGCTTAGTGGGCTTCAGGCATTGTAGGCACTGGGGTGAGACATTCTGATGTAATACACCTTTTGTATCATTACAGGTATAATGATGTAATTAGATAAGCACAAAATTTCAAGTGTATCATGGCACTATACTTTAATAACATGCATACCATAAGCCAACTTCGAATGTCATACACTCAATATTTCCATGCTATCCAAGTACATATGCAAAACCTTCACAGCCATATGGTGTTATCATTTTGTTTAAACATCAAGACATAATCTGGCATAACTTGATAAGTGTTTGTAGCAGCACATTTATACTTCCAGTGTATCAATACAACATAACATACATACAGTGTGCCAAATTTGAATGTCATGCACGTAATATTTCCATGCAATAAATTTGCATATATAATGTAAAACATCAACAGCCGTTTTCTTCATTTTCACTTTTTGAGTTCACATTTATTTAGCAGTCATAAGTTTTGAAACCGTGTAAAGCACCCTACCCAACCTTTACAAGAATGTAAGAAAACAATTTTTCCGACTTATCACTCATTTGGTCAGCCAGGGTCACATATAGTCCAAAAGACTCCAGGGCCTCTTGGCCCATTTTTTAATAAAGGAAAGGAAGTACAGTGCACTCCATATAATAACTCGGTTAAGTCGATTTTCATTTAAGTCGACTCTTTTCTTGACCCCCAGCTATCGTTGTATCTCATATAGTATAAAATAATCTGCAGAAGTCGACGTCTCTTAAGCGCAAGATATTTAAAGAAGATCTGGCAAAAATGGAAATTAACTGGAATTTGGCTAAAGAAATTGCTACTAGATGGAGACAGCTCGTCGCACAATGTCCCGAAAAGAACAGGAGGAACTAAGTCTAAGTAAGTAAGTAAGTAAGATATCAGTCACTAATGCTGTTTGACCACAAGTGACAATGCCTAGGCTAAGACAAACGTTACCATAAAGTCTTACAAAGAGAATCAGCTTGCCTTTTGGAGTAATTGATTAACTTTATCAAACAAAATATTTGTTTGTAATTAATGGTAGATGGTAATGTCTCGGTTTTAGTTGTTGGTTCGAGTCCAACTGGTATTGCAGTTTGTGCAAAATTACCCCTGGCATAGGCTTATTGACCGAAACATTGCATCTCCTCTTGTAATTATATTGATATTGAATTGGAAATGCTTACAAAACATAGTTATTATTTTCAACATTTAATTAATTGACTTTGACTAATGTATTTCTGGTGCTGTGGATATTATGCATGACAATTGATTACCCGGTACATCAATAAATATTTACTCTGGAAATGACATAACATAATGAGTCGAATCCTTTATTTAAAAATAATTGTAAATTTTTAGGGTAGTTCAATAAACTTATGCTGGGCAAATTTTTTAAATAAAGGCATTGGGCAAGGTCCTGAAAGGGCATTTGCCCTGAAAATGAATGTACAATGTACATATATATCCATTGACTTAGATTATAAAAATGATCTTCAATTCACCAAAACGTATTTAATATAAGACAGGAAATGTCTACAGGTGTTAATGTAAAGTGAATATGTCAAGAACTGTTCTGGAATTTAAGTAAATAAATCAACAGTTTCAAAACCATATAACTAAATTGCAGAGTTGGTATTCTGCCGGGCAGAAAGGTATTTCTACCATGCCCATAGCAGAAATATGGTAGAAAGGTGGGCTTTTGTCAGACTTTTACCAGCCTAGAAGTCGGCTGGTAATTATAATCAATTATCACCTGGTCATCTTATGGTCAATGAAAAGTCTGGTTTTTAAGCACCTGGCCACTGTTGTATCCAACTAACCAGGCTAGCTGCTAGAGCTTGAGTTTCAGTGGTTGGGATAGCTGATAAGATACGTTCCGGTTGTCTGTGTCTTATTAACTTGTTGGGGCTGGCACCACAGGATGACACTGTAATGGTGGAAGAAGGAAATAGAAATGTTCATATTGATAGCACGGGTAGAAAGTTTTCTGCAGCACGGTTTCGACCACGAGGGCAAAACATGCCAACCCTGCGAAATTATTACGTTAGAAACAAATATCTTGAGCACTGAATTGGATGATGCTTCAAATGAGAGGTAAACAATGGCCTAATTAATTTACTTTCTTAAATAACGTTACAACTGTAAACTAATAGTACTCTTGCTCTAAGTATCGACATTTACAAATAATGCCTATATGACTTAATAAATATTTCTAGATACTGGAGCATTGGTCTACAAACCACCCCCACACCAACATACGTCAGCTTATCATCATTGATGTGGATGAAAGGAGAAGAATCCTGTGGCAGATGCACTCGGCACTGCATGCTGGCCACATATCACCCAGCGCTTCTACTGGAAGGGGTTGAAAGATGATGTCAAGACATTCCTTCACATTGACTACTACTTCATACACTGTAATCCATTTGTGAAGCAAACTGGTTGTTTTAATGTTGCATGTGTAACAAAATATATGTCTGATATTGTTTATATATAATTATAAACATCAGTGTTACCTATTGTGTGTTGTGCGTTGAATTTTAGCACTCACGCCATAAATTAACAATTAAATTAAATTAATTAAATTTAGATACACTATATTTGTAATACATTTATTTAAAAAATCCATTGTATTGAATATGAATTGTTTGTTTTTTTCTACAAAAATAATGTTATTCTCCCATAAGCATCTTGCATTTACATTGGTTTTTTTTCATGTTTCAGATTGCCAGATGCAATTGTGGATTGGATTTGTTAACTTGTACACCACACAATATGATATTTTACGTAATAAACTAAATTGTTATTAAATAAGAGGTGTATGTTTACAGTGGTTTAGAAGTTAAGTAGAAAACAGTTTATTTTTGGATAATAAATCAGATTCGGAAGAAATGACAGCCACATGTGTTATTCCACAAGGATCTATGCTAGGTCCAGTTCTGTTCATGTTATACTTAAACGACGCTGTTAAAACAATAAATATGTTATTTACAGACGGCACAAATAGGTTAAACTTACACACAAATGTTCCTGGGCTTATTGAAAAAGTAAATTCGGGACACAAGAGGATATCAGCATGGATTCATTGTAACAAAATATCACTAAACATAAATAAAACTAATTTATTATACATTTACTCCCAAAAATAAGACGATGATCATGATGTAATTAAAATAAATGTAATTAATATAATTCAAATTACTTCAATAACATGTTTAGGAATTTACCTAGAGAAAACTGGTCACTACATAATATAATTATACTATGTGAACAAGTTGAACCCCTTGTAAGCGTGATATATAAATTAAAGGCACTTTTATCACACAATAAATTATAAATCTGCATTGCACATTATATAATTCTCCCAATACGCAGTGCTGCGCCCTAATTTCTACAAATAGTTATCTATCCGTTTTTACATAAGAAGACAATCCGAATAAGTAGGCCTACAATACTTTTTTTATTAAAGCCAACAGTTAATTATGTTGATTAATTTACCACCATTTCAAGAAGAAAGTATTTCATATATACAAAAGACTAGCACGACACCGCGGCTGTGCATGTAGACAGTGCCGTGCGCCACGTATCACGATAGCCTCGATACTAGTTATAGCCCCGATTAAATTTCATGAATAACAAAAGGAGCGCTCTAAATCACACAATATGTTTGTGTGCGTATAAATAATCATGCAAGTTATTCCATTTTATTTTTAATATGTATACTAACAAGTATACTGGAAAACATTTCATATTACTAACGCAAATCACCTTAGTAACAACGCGGAATCCTGGCACGCACCTACTCTGGGCCCGCTACCGTCGCAACACCGGTTCGACGGTCACCTCCCACGTAGGCGTAGATAGTATATATATAGCTTCCGGTAATACCGATAACATATCAAGCTTGTGTATGTCGAACATCTGTTGGTCAAAGTTTACGACAACAACATTCCTTGTCAGGGTCCGAGTAGCCGTGCTGCTGTTCGTGGTGTTTCAGAAGGCAAGACTAAACACGGCTTGACATTAACTCACATTAATACATGAACCACTAAGAACACACTGCCTCCTTTTAATTAATTAAAACACAAAACTAAGCGTGTCGTAGCATTGTATTGAACATAATTTTATATCAACACTACGTACAACATTCTGAATTATCATCTCAGCTACAAACACAACATATCGTTTTGTAATAATGTCCAGTTACAGTTATGTAATTGGACCTAACCATGCATGCTACCCGGTAATTGTGTTGATATTTATAACCATAAAATGATTTAAGCGATTGTATGCTTTTATGAAATTATACACATTTATTTTGAATATGTGTTATTTTGCAAACATTATTTCATAGTTTAAACTTTAAACAAACAAAAACGGTTAAATATTAGTTAGGAGCTGCCCCTTTCTGTAACTGTTTGCCCAACTCACCAAGTTACATAAGGGTGGACAGTACAGCGGTGCCTGCAAAACACTTCGTGCACAAATCACACAAACATATTAAGTACACAAAACATATTAATGAAAGGTTTGAAGGGAGTAACATTGATGTAAAACTATTTACAATGTCATGTTACTCCTTACAACTGTCGCAGCTTTTTATTTAATTTAAATTTCATAAACATGGTACAGACGTATAGTATATTACATCTGCCCATAATAACGTTCTGATAACTGATTGCTATAGTGTACCTTGAAACAATGATATACGAACGAATATTGGTCAAACTGATATCCAACAGTTGTTGCACGGGTTCGGAAAAAATGACTTTCTCTGCGTGTGCATTGCATATATTATCATGCATAACAAATAACCTTTGAATATTCGACTATTAATGTTATGAGATCTGTACATAAATTGTGTTATTCTAAATTGTACGAAGTCGGTAATTAAAAATGTGTGCATTATAAAACAAGGGAGTTGTGTGGGCGCATCGCTGTGCGTTGTGCATAAGCCAAATTACTCCGTTTTGCAACATACTTATACAATGCAACGTAGACGGGGTGATTACAATAGAAATGTAATCGATAACGATTGCTATGAAAATTAATAATTACGATTACGAGTACAACTACTCAGAAAACACATGTAAACGATTACAATTACTTTAGCGTGTAATCGTGATTACAATCATGATTACTTTAAATAATATGCAAATCCTGTTGCTACCATGTGTGTGACCTCCTTCGAATTCGAAGACACGTGTACAATGAATGAGCCATTATTGAAACAATGTGATACGATCAGTAGGGTCATAGTATGATAAATGTACGGCTTCAAATAAAACTGCTCAATGAAAGAATGTAGGAGTAGCAAGCCAATTACTCCACTGTGTTGTGTTGAGGTGGAAAGCCAGCTAAATGACCTCCACACATTCCCAACACATACACACATGCGCGCGCGCGCGCGCACACACACACACACACACACACACACACAAAGCGTGCAGTTACAGTTTACCCAGTTACATATCTTTGAAAGCAGGCCAATTACAAATATGTATTTAGAACAGCAAGGTTGGAAACAAACAAATGCTGTTTCAGGATCAAACACCAACATGTTGCATTTCATAATTTCAAATACCCTCTTTTTAAACACACACGTTCAAATAAATTACACTAATAAAATGTCAAATACACTGGGTCAGATTCAAATATGTTATATATCAGAAAGGCCAAACACATAATACAACGGTGAACCGACACCTAATTGACAGGGAGTTAGCACCTAACGAAAATGAGTGCGACATTAGTAAAAACTTGACACTTTCCGATCATCATTAATAACTTCTCGCTACGAAAAACCCTGAAAGATAGTATTTTGAATGTAGACTGGCTAGGTCTATTTGTTTTGAATTCCATGATATTTTACTGATTTGTTTGTCATCAGTTTACACGATGTTCTGTTTGTTTAATTTATTGTGTACCTGATGAGCCCCCGGGAGCCTGAGGCTATGGAGCATGTATACTGGTTGCCCCCATAGTCATGCGCCACTGACATTGTGTAACGATTGATCAGTCCAAGGGTGTAAGTCTAGAATACAGAAAGCACTAAACCTTCCAAATAACATATTTTGGCGCCAGTGCAACCTGTGCCACCTGTAACGTGTAACAAATTACCCCCATATAAAATGTAATTATCATGAGTGTTCTCTCGATTAAACAACATGTGCACTACTTCGACTAAAAGATGTTTTCAACATATTAGCATATGTCACTACACAAAATTGGTTTCATGTGGACGGTAGAAGCTTTTGAATTAACATTTTAAATCGGTGGGTTGTCCCCTAGAAACATTGTATCAGACAGTTGTTGACTCTACGGATAGTTCTTAACCTTGAGCTGAAATGCCTGTCACTCATGGACGGTTTACTGGCTTCGGCAAATCATGCATCATTGCTCTAAATGCTCTCACATACGCCCACACACACACCCAAACAAGCACAAGCGCACGCAAGGGCGCACACACTCACGCATGCCTACACAACTATGTTCATACATATTTTCATGCAGGCTCATACACATTCACACACACACACGCACGCACGCACACACACACACACACACACACACATCCACAAATACCGCCCAACACTACCTAAGTCAATCTCAAATCATAAAACTTAAGGAGCTTACTTTCTCCACTCCGATCGTTTACTTTTCGACGACAGTTCACCAAACCGTCGACGGATACATGCAGGTTTTATCTCCAGTACGGTCGACTGAATATAATGCATGTGTTGCATAATTGAAGACATTTTCATGGGTCGATGTAAGTTTCCCGTAGCGAGCCGTTGGGGAGACGATTCAGAAGTGATATGCATAGGCGGATCCAGGGGGCCTGGTGGGTACGTGCCCCCTAGACCTTAGAAATTTGGCGTGCCCGCAAACCTTTTATAATGGGCCCACGCGACCGTGACCCCCCTAGACCGTTTGAAATGTGCCCACGTCCAGATTATAATAAGTTGAAGTTACGGCGACGCGGCGGCGAAAACATTTCAACAGCAGGATCCGCACCTGATATGTCGTGTAAACTATACTATATATAATTATTATCGATGTGTTAAGATAATCTTTAAGAAGTGCCACTTCACGCAGCGTACGGTAAGTTCGTATAGTCTACACGTAATCAGTGGAGCATCAACGTGGAACAACACATGTATTACAACACAGACCAACTTACCGATCTGACAGTCTTGCATCTCGCCGCTCACTGCTCCAGACACGAACTGACGAATTGTTTCTGTTGAGAGCCGCTCTCCATCTCGCTTCTTTTGTATTAGTTCCGGAATACTAAGTGCTGCAGTATATTGCGCCATGTCTGACGTTGTTTCAGTTCTATTGTGCTCGAACGCTTCTGCGGTGAATCTGACACTGCGATGTCTAGATAGACGTGTTTCTCTTGTTGCACTCCGTTCACGCGCGCGGTACAAAATGTAGATTCAAGACGGCCGGTCGATGTTCAAACTAGAAATACACAACATCAGGTCTGACGGTTTTTCCATTGACCTATATGGGCATTGGGACGTAATTATACAGATGTCTTAGTATATATGCATGTAGATCTTATCAAAAGTAGACACGTGTGTGTGTGTGCGTGCGTGCGTGCGTGCGTGCTTGCGTGCGTGCGTGCCTGCGTGCCTGCGTGCGTGCCTGCCTGCCTGCCTGCCTGCCTGCCTGCCTGCCTGCCTGTCTGTCTGTCTGTCTGTATGTATGTCTGTCTGTCTGCCTGTCTGTCTGATTGTGTGTGTGTTTTTGGGCTGGAGCGCAGTCAGTTGTTCCTTTGTGTAGCGCCGTGGTGCAGCGGATAGAGCTTCGGACTCCCAACGGAAAGAATCCTATGCGGCGTTGTCGAACCTTGAGCAAGGTCGTTAAAGTTCACTGTACGTTGCTCCAGTTCACTCAGCTGTATATGTAATGTGAGTCTGAAATGAACTTGATATAGAAATTTACGATAATTTTTAGTATACGTCAAGTTAACGTAGTAGTATGCAGGCCTTTCTGTTCCATTGTCACGGATCATCATTGAGTTAAAGATGAAGTCCATCGTATCACCTGATATGTGTGTACGAATAATCTGCACGCATTAATTGCAGGGTGGCTGTATGCTTCCCAGAGAAGTCGAGATTGTGTTCGATTGAACAGGTCTGCCAGAGAGTAAAGGGTAAAGCGCTTTGAGCAGTCCCGAAGACTGGATACTGCGCTGTGCAAGAACTTACCTGTTTTATTTTGTTTATTGTTTATATGAACGATGTTAAACTACGTTAACTTAACGTAAATGTCTATATCAATTCCATTTCAGACTCACATTAGATATTCATGACTGTTTTAGCGAATTATGAATAATGATGCCTTGTGGTGTTAATAATAATAATAATTAGAGCATGTGTACAGCGCCGTGACTCCAGGTTACCCTGTTCGAAGGCGCTGAAACAAAAAGAGTAAAAAGTCGAGATTTTATAAATATAAAAAATAATACTATAAATCCAAGATCACATAAACGTGGCACCAAATTTTCAATAAAATTATCATTAAGGAATTTTTAAAAACATTAAAAACAGCACTGTAAATTTAAGATCATAAAAACATAGCATATAATAAATAATCATTAACAAATCCAATCGAGCGACAACATTAAACGACAATGAAAGTTCAGGAGTAACAGGCTCGTTTCAACAGGTGAGTCTTTAGGAGTCTTTTGAAGTGGTCTAAGAGTCACATTTGCGCATATCGTGGGGAAGATTGTTCCACAGGCGAGGAGCACCGATGGAGAAGGCACGATCACCGTACTGGCGGAAATGTGCACTGCGTAAACCCAGTAGAGAATGTGATGACGATCGCAACGTTCTGCTGGGCTGGTAGAACTGGAGCAGGTCTGTGATGTAGCTCGGCGCAAGCAGATGAAGGGGTTTGAACGTCATCAGTACGACCTTGTACTCGATACGGTACCGGACGGGAAGCCAATGGAGAGTATCTAGGATGGGTGTTATGTGATCATAGCGACTGGCTTTGACCACAACGCGAGCTGCCACATTCTGGACTCTCTGCAGCTTGTCCAGTAGCTGATCAGGTACACCGTAAAGGAGGCCATTTCCGTAGTCCAGTCGCGATATGACGAGGGAGTGAACCAGGAGTTCAGTGGCATGTTGTGTCAAGCAATCGCTGATGGAACGAATTCGATGTAGATGAAAGTATGCTACCTGGCACAGTTTCGACACTTGCACGCTGAGCTCACTGTCAAACATCACTCCAAGGTTGCGAGCGGCGGTAGTAGGCTTGAGAATGTTGTCACCGATGACGACATCAGTCAGGCTGTGCTTGCTGGCCGAGCTTGGTGTGGTGATCACAAGTACTTCAGTCTTGTTGCCGTTCAGCTGAATACGATCATGAATCATCCATGCTTTCAGTTCTCCCACACATGCTTGGATGCGTGCCTGTGCATCGGTCTCATCGTTAGTGTCCTTGATTTTAAATGAGACTTACAGTTGAGAATCATCGGCAAGGAGATGGAAGTCAAGTTGGTGCCGCCTAAGTATCTGCCCAATGGGTCCCGTGTAGAGAGTAAACAAACCTGGACCAAAACTGATCCCTGTGGCACTCCCTGGAGCAGCTCCGACGGGTCTGACTGGGTCTTGTCTAGACAGACAGTCTTAGTCCTCGAAGTCAAGTATGATTCAAACCACTGATGCGCGACGCCGATGACACCCACGCTCTTCATGCAAGCCAACAGCAGTGTATGATCTGCAGTGTCAAAGGCCACTGATAGATCAAGTAGGATCAACACGACACCCATCTTGTTGTCCAGGGTCATCAGGATATCATTTTCTGGATTCGCATCAGCTTAAGTACTATGATTCGGCTTGAAGGCGGATTGCAATTTTTCCTGCAGATTGTTGCACGAGACGTGATCAGTGAACCTTTCAGCACAACCCTCCTTGTCAACCTTGAGATAAAGGACAGATTAGACGTTGGGCAGAAGTTGTTCGTGAAAGCTCCTTGTGCAAGGGCGTCACGAGCGCAGCTTTCATTTTTGTCGGCACAATACTTGTTGACATGGACACGTTGACATGTTTGTAATGTTTGGTAGAAGTCAGTCTAACTGTCCTTTAAAAAGCCAGGTCGGCATTGGATTGAGTGAACACGACTTTGAAGGACTCTGGTTGACCAGTCGTCGTACCTCGTCTTCCGTTGCAGGCAACAAAAAGCTGCGTTTATCGTGCTCAGTGCATGGACTCTCATATGAAGGCACGTAGGTGGGGTCTGCCTTGAGCGTCAAGTTCTTCTGTATCAGTCTGACTTTGTACGGGAAAAATGCACTGAAACTGCTGGCATGTTGTTTCAGTGAACCACCACCAGGCAGGCTAGCTTCAGTGACAGGGAGTTGACAATGTTGAGAATATGTCGTTGTACATAATTGCCATGGAAAACGGGGCTCTATTTATACGTGGGAGTACGTAACTCATAAATAGTCGTACTTGTTTGGAATGTAATAAACATAAACATGCCAAAGCTGAACACTATGTGGCCGGAGAAGTCCATCGCAACTACAACATATGTCTGCTGTTAGCAGAGCACACACAATTAATCATGCCTACTACTTAAACAAGATCACCTATGATACAAAGCGTGATCTAACATTACCGCATTCCTAGCGAGTCCAACTCCACAGCTATATTGAAGATTTAACAAGGTTGTCACCTATAGAATAAACTACAGATGACAAGTGAAGAGTTGACTTTCAAAATAACTTTCGTGAACTGAGAAATTAAACAAGAACCGGCGATTTTCGTAAGAAATTTTACACCTGTTCTCTAAATTCGACCGAAACAGTGTCGCAATATTTTGCTCGTATGGAGCATTAGTTGATTCAGTGGATTTCTTTGTCAAACATTAATGAGTCTTTCGAGGGCCTTAAGGAACTCATTCTGAGAGAGCAATTCTTGTTTATGTGCCCTAGGGAACTTCCGTGTTTCTGAGAGAACACAAACCGGTGGGGAAAGAGAATTTGTTAGAGTTGGTGAGAACATTTATAGATGCTCATTCATCATACGGTAAACGGGAAAATCGTAGAGACCGAGTCCGACCCACTCCCGTCCCTTCACCCGTCCCGAAAAGTAGATCAGGGGAGGGGAGGTACCCTATTTCTATCCCTACCCTGCGGCCCGTTCCTCCGCCGCATACATGTTTCCTCTGTAATCGGCCAGGTCACATCGCGAGACAGTGTACAGTAGGAGTGCTTTGATTCGGCTGAAGAGACTAAAGGGAAACCTAAAGGAAAACAAACAAGTAAATTCGTGATCAATAGGGGGCTCCTTTATCGTCTGTCTCAGAAAGAGGGTGAGACTGTGAAACAACTAGTAGTTCCCCGAGTTTTGCGCAATCGAGTCATGACGTTAGGACATGAAACCATCCTATCAGGAAATTAGGAAGTCGATAGACAGAATCCTCCTTAACTTCTACTGGCTAGGGATAGTAGATGATGTCCATAGATTCTGCCAATCATGTGACATCTGTCAGAGGACCGTTAGTCGAGGCAATGTCCCTAAGGCTCCTGTACAAATGATCCCCATCGTAAACACGCCCTTTGAAAAGGTAGCGATAGAGTTGGTAGGTCCCTTAACCCCAGTGACAGGTAATGTGGAAACGCTACGTTTAGCTGCTGTTGTCGAAGAACAACCTGAATGCGAGACTGATGAGGATTTTCCCATTCCTGGGAGAGAGGAAAACATTGGGGTCGTCCGTGTGAGTGATAGTGTATCACCTGGTCAGACACGAGACTTGAAACAGCTGATGGAAGAATTTCCTTCCATGTTTTCGAGCACTCCGGGGCAAACTAGTCTCTTGTCCCATGCCATTGAGGTAACGTTCTCTAGTCCCGTGAGATGCAAACCGTACTCTATTCCATTAGCCAAGTTGGGAGTGGTAAAACAGGAAGTTGAGAATGTTTAACGTGTGTTCTTCTGTTATTTCTAAGCTTATAAAGACCAAAGCACGTTTTGACAAACACATATTTACTAAGCGCACACAGTAGGAAGATTGTACACAAAACACGAATCGGCTTTCAGTCCAACGAAAGTCACAAAGCACTAACTAGGTATCGGTAAACGAAACCAACGGTCAACATCCCCGTTCGTCTTAAGAACGAATGTTCGCATCAGAGGGCACAGTCCTTGTGCCATGCAGGTGGCTTAATCAGACGGCCACTTCTGGTTGTTACAGTCTGAGTAACGTTATCATCGGCTGATCGCACACTGCTGTCGGTTTTCAATTCCTGATGATCAACAGGAACGGATCGCACTGTGGTATCGTCTTGATTCAGCGGATCATCCGTAGTGATCCGATTGTCGACTTCTGTCGTTGTGTCTTGTGGTATCATGTGTTTACGATTTCTACGTAACACTTCCCCTTGGGAAATGACACTATACGAACGATCGGTTAGTTGTTTATACACCTGTGCGTCTTTCCACTTTCGTTTGTGAGATGTGAAGTCTCTCACTAGTACCGGGGTACCTTCTTTGATCGGAGGTAAGTCTCGCGCATGTTTGTTATAGTGGTACTGTGTCCTTCGGAGTTTCCTCTCTTTCTCAGTACGGCTCTGTTTGTCATCGGTTCGACCACAGTCCAGCTGCGGTATGATAGATCTTGTGGATCTGTGTAACAGTCTCTGTATTGGGCTTGTTGTCATACCCGCTGTGATCGTGTTTCTGTATTCTAACAGCGCAAGTTGCGGATCTGCAGCTCGTTTCAATAGTCTCTTCGCCAGCTTAACACTTGACTCTGCTTTCCCATTCGACTGGGAGTGATATGGTGAGCTGGTTGTGTGCAGGAAATCCCACTCATTGCTGAAAACAGCAAATTCACGTGCGGAGAATTGAGGCCCGTTGTCTGAGTGCACAATTTCCGGTATTCCCATTCTATTCTCAAGCATCTCTTGCAGATCTCGATCACTTCCCTTGCTGACATATCATTCAGTTTCTCAAATTCGAAGTAGTCTGAGAAGTAGTCTGTGATCAATAAGTAGTTGATCGACTTGTGGGTAAATATGTCCATTCCCACTTTCCTCCACGGTTGATTTGGTATGGCGTGGCTATGCAGGGTCTCTTTCGTCTGCTCTGGAACATCTCTTCTGCATGCCAGACAGTTAGCACTCTGTTGTTTCACATCTACTGCCATCCCATGCCAAAACATGGTCTGTCTCGCTCGAGGTAGGGTTGCTTCTACCCCCTTGGTGGCTTACATGCAGACGTTTCAGCATCTCACCACGCATACTGGTTGGGATTACCAATCTTGGTCCCTTGTAGATAACACCATCGAGAATCGGTAGTTCGTCTCGAAATGTCCACCATGGCCTTACTGATTCTGGCACGTCGGCTACGTCTTTCGACCATCCATTCTTGATGACTTCCGATAACTCTTGTAGGAAGTTGTCACGTTCCGTCTCCTTCTGTATCTTGACATACAGCGTGCCTGTCACTGGACAGTCTCTGACTTGATCGATCGTCTCGAATTGTCGACACTGAGACTCGTGCTGTTGTAGTTTAAACACATGTTCTCGTGCGGCTGGTTCTTCAGGCTTTTCGCAGTTACGAGTGTGACGCGACAACAAATCAGCAATGATCTGTTCTTTGCCTGGTCTCCATGTCAATGTGAATGCATACCTCTGTAGGGCTAACATCATCGCTTGTATTCTCTTGGGAGCTGCAAGCAGTGACTTGTTCATGATCGATTCCAGTGGACGGTGGTCCGTGTGAATAGTCACATTCGGGTGGCCAAAGATGTATTGGTCGAACTTATTCATGGCGAATACGATCGCTAGGCAGTCCAATTCTATTGGCGCATAGTTCGACTCACACTTGCTCAAAGACCTCGATGCGTAAGCAACCGGTTTATCTTCCTGCATTAACACTGCACCTAGTCCGGCTGTACTGGCGTCTGTCTGGATTACGATCGGCTTACGGCTGTCGTAATACTGCAGAAGTGACTCTGACGTGAGCATTTGTTTCAAAGTCTCATACGCATTTCTCTGGTCTACTCCCCAGCAGAACTCTTTGTCGGGTAGATTCAACAGTCTATGCAGTGGCTCACTCTCGGCTGATAAGTTCGGCAGGAACTTGGCCATGTAGTTCACATGTCCTAGGAAACGTCTCACTTCCTCCGAGTTTCGGGGCGCTTCCATGTCTTTGATTGCACACACCTTCTTGGGGTCCGGTTTCACACCTTCTGATGTAAGGATGTGCCAGATGTACGGTAGTTCTGTCATGTGAAATCTGCACTTCTTCTTGTTCAGCTTCAGTCCACATTCACTAGCTCGTTTGAGAAATTTTCTCAAATTGTCATCGTGCTCTGCTCGATCTTTCCCGTATATCAGTATGTCGTCCGCCACAACTGATACACCTTTGAGTCCTTCCAAGGCACTCAAGAGTCTCCTCTGGAACTCTTCTGGTGCGGTCGAGATACCAAATGGCATTCTCTTCCATCTGTATCTGCCGTAGGGGGTCCAGAATGTGGTTAGATTACTTGTTTTCTCTGACAATTTCACTTGTAGGAATCCATCCTTGGCGTCACATAAGCTGAACATTTTGGCTTCCGCCAACTGGGGCAGTACATCATCGATGTCTGGCATCTGGTAGTGATTTCTTTTGAGCGCTAGATTCAGGTTTTGAGGATCAAGGCATAGACGGACGGTCCCGTTCGTCTTCCTTACTGGCTGTAAGTGACTGATCCATGGAGTTGGCGATTCTACCTTCTCGATGATACACTGCTTTGTTAGTGTACCTAACTTGGGTTTGACCTCTTCTTTCATGGAAAGAGGGATCTTCCTCGGTCTCACTTGCACTGGTGTAATGGACTCGTCTAGCTCAAGGTCATATTCACCCGGCAAACATCCAATACCCTTGAACACGTTTTCATACTCCGCAAGAATGTTCTCGAGTGGCTCGTCTGCCACCATGTGAACACAGTCATTCACTGTGATGACATTGAGATCAATGCACGCTTTTAGTGATAGTAGACTATGTTGTTTCGTCTCCATCACCAAAAAGTTCAGTGAATGTTTGTCATTCTTTTTGTATGTTACTGTCATGGTACACCAACCGTCTGGCGTAAGTTTGGAGTCATCATACATCGTTATTGCTTGTGTTGATGCGGTCAGTCGCGGCTTGCCCATCTTGGCATAATCTCGGCGGGTCAACATGTTGCATGTTGCCGCCGTATCTAGCTGAAATTCAAGGTTTCTCTGAACCTTGCCGTTCGCTACTGGTACTGTCGCGATCATCTTCCGGTCACATGTCGACACGTGTATGCAGTTCGTCGATTCATCAGACGAATAGTTCCATTCTTGCTTGGAAGTCCTCACTAGGTTGCTTTCTCGTTTCTCACGGTCCTACTTCTGCAACATTTTGCGAAGTGATTCACCTTTTTGCACTTGAAGCATTCCTTCCCGTATGCTTTACATTTTCTGGGAGGGTGGTGTTCACCACACTTACTACAGTTCCCAGCATTTGGCTTCATGCGAGCACCACTTTTAGACTTGAAGTTGTTAGCATATCGGCGCGACGCGGATTTATAGCATGAACCGACTCCGTCTGGTTTTCATACAACGTTTTGAGATCGTCCCTCGCGGCTTCCATCGCTCGACAAGTAGCTACAGCTTCGTCTAACGAGAACTCTTGACGTTCAAACAGACGTCTACGAACCCGGTCGCTTTCAACACCGAGTAACAATGCTTGTATCATCATTCTGTCATACTGTTCTTTGTTACCAAGCTTGCAGTCTCTCGCTACATTGTGTAATGCTGTGACGTATTCATCGATAGTCATTTGGCCCTGCTTCAGCGTCAGCAGTTTATGTGTCAAGGCCACTACATTCACACGTGGGGCGCAGAATTGATTGTATTTCTCAATCACTTTGTCATATTTGTCTTTGTCTACTTCTATCTCCCATGTGAACGACTCATATATGTCATTGCCTCGCTGACCTATTGTTCTCAGAAGCAATGCAATCTTGACAGGATCAGCTTTGTCTACTCTACCTGTCGCCACGAGAAATTGCTGGAATGTTCGTTTGATCCGCTTCCACTGTTCCGGCAAGTTTCCACCTTCTGTCAGAGGATCCGGAGCCAACAGTTTGTCCATCGCTGCTTCGTCTATAGTGTAATCATATACACCCGGGGCAACATGTTTAACCTGGGTTCTTCTGTTATTTCTAAGCTTATAAAGACCAAAGCACGTTTTGACAAACACATATTTACTAAGCGCACACGGTAGGAAGATTGTACACAAAACACGAATCGGCTTTCAGTACAACGAAAGTCACAAAGCACTAACTAGGTATCGGTAAACGAAACCAACGGTCAACAGAGAAGATGCGAGAAATGGGCGTGATTGAGCCATCTCATTTACCGTACTCATCGTCTTTGTTGCTAATTCATAAATCTGACTCCACATACAGACCGGTAGTAGATTTTTGCCTGTTAAACAAGGTTACTAAATTCGATGCAGAACCTATGCCAAATCCCGATACTATCTTGGCTGAGGTGGGGCAGGATAGGTACTTGTCCAAACTAGATTTCTGCAAAGGCTACTGGCAAATAAGGATGGAACCGGAAGATAAGGAAAAAACCGCATTTTGTACTCCCCAAGGGTTGTTCCAATTATGCGTCATGCCTTTCGGTCTAGTCAACGCCGGCGCATCGTACAGTCGCATGATGCGCATACTCTTAGATGGCCTCGGTGGTGTTACCAATTATGTTGACGATTTATTGATTCACACCTCAACATGGGCCGATCACTTATCAACACTGCGGGCAGTGTTCGTCGGAGGGAGACAAGCGGGTCTCACAATAAAACCGTCGAAGTGTTATCTTGGGTTTTAATCCGTAGATTTCCTGGGGGACCAAGTAGGACAAGGAGAAGTGAAGACCCAGGAAGACAAGGTAAACAAGATTAGAAATGCGCCCATTCCTACCACGAAATAAGTGAGGTCTTTTCTAGGTTTGGCAGGATATTACCGGAAGTTTGTTAATGGGTATTCCAGAATCGTGGCTCCATTGACTGATCTCACAAAGGCAAAACAGCCTAACAAGGTAAGGTGGAATGATGAGGCGGATAAGGCCTTCATTCAACTGAAGCAGGCCCTGTGTAAGGCGCCTATCCTCAAATTGCCTGACGTCAACAGACCCTTTGTAAAGCGTACAGATGCGTCCGAAACCGGACTCGGAGCAATGTTACTCCAAGAGAATAACGGAGTCTTATTCCCAGTCACGTTTGCGAGCAAGCAGCTCAATCCCACGCAAAGGCGATATTCCGTAGTAGAAAGAGAATGTCTGGCAATTGTTTGGGAACTCGAGAAATTTCACTTATACCTATATGGGCGAAGTTAAACTCAAACGTGTACATAATTGTTTAGCATATGTGATACAAAAAGCACATCGATTCTCGCCATCACTGCCCCTACTTAAACAGTTACACTGGCTTCCAATTGTATATCGAATACAATTAAAGTTACCCACTATCACCTATCGTGCCCTTTCTACGTAACGCCCGTCCTATTTGTTTAGACTCCTTCGGTTTTTGGATATCCCCAGGAATCTCAGATCATTTCTTTCACGACAACGTTTTGTTCCAAAAACAAAGCTTAGTATTGGCAAATGTGCTTTTTCTGTAGCTGCACCAAAAATCTGGAATCAACTCCCTATCGCTTTAAAATCATCTGAGACTATAGACGCCTTTCTTAAAAAACTGAAGACTTATTTATTTCAAATTGCATTCCCACCATCACCTTCGGCGGTTCCTTGCTCTAATAACGAATCTTGCTTGTCCATGTTAACGATTTTGTCAAACGATTCTTTTATGTTGAGCCTCTGAGCTCAGATTCCGGGGGATTTAGGCGCTATAGAAGTTTGTCATTATTATTATTACTATATTACATTGAACTATTTATTGAGAATATGCGTCTTTATATGTACAATAAAAAATACAACTTAATTGTTTAGAATCAAACATTTATTTTTGGACCTACAAAATCCTATTTGTACACTTTTTGGGACATTGCCCCTAATTGTTAAATCTGTGACGCGATCGTTGTGCAAATGAGAACATAAGCAGTTGTTTGTTTCGAGATCAATACAGGGTGCGATTATTAATTTGTGGTACTATGTCATTTCCTGTGATGACGTCATAGACAAGTGAGGTGAACTGTGGCTCCTTAGCGTCCACAGAGAGAGCGTCTTTGAGACGACTGACGTAATCGTCGGGTAGTGGGTCGTTGTTGTAGTGCACGGTCACCCAGCGGTCTCCTGGAAACAAAACACGACATCCGGTGAGTGAATATGTGGCCGCTGAGGGAGGGAGGGAGGGAGGGAGGGAGGGAGGGAGGGAGGGAGGGAGGGAGGGAGGGAGGGAGGGAGGGAGGGAGGGAGGGAGGGACGGACGGACGGACGGACGGACGGACGGAGGGACGGAGTGAGTGAGTGAGTGAGTGAGTGAGTGAGTGAGTGAGTGAGTGAGTGAGTGAGTGAGTGAGTGAGTGAGTGAGTGAGTGAGTGAGTGAGTGAGTGAGTGAGTGAGTGAGTGAGTGAGTGAGTGAGTGAGTGAGTGAGTGAGTGAGTGAGTGAGTGAGTGAGTGAGTGAGTGAGTGAGTGAGTGAGTGAGTGAGTGAGTGAGTGAGTGAGTGAGTGAGTGAGTGAGTGAGTGAGTGAGTGAGTGAGTGAGTGAGTGAGTGAGTGAGTGAGTGAGTGAGTGAGTGAGTGAGTGAGTGAGTGAGTGAGTGAGTGAGTGAGTGAGTGAGTGAGTGAGTGAGTGAGTGAGCGAGCGAGAGAGCGAGTGAGTGAGCGAGCGAGCGAGAGAGCGAGCGAGTGAGTTCGGAGACGCATTTCGTGCGTTCATTGATAGTGCGCACGCAACCAAACCCGGTCAGTTCCTCGGTTGGTACTATGAAATGCTTAAGATAAGCGACTGTGCCGGACCTTTCTCTACGTGTGAGCCGACGTCTACGTAGAGCTGTAGACCGACTGCAGGATCGACGATGTCACTCGCCTTCATCCGTCCAGCGCCCAGTCTGGCCGATACCTCGGCACATATATGCGCATCGACGGCCGTCACGTAGCCTGCAACGGTAATCACGTCGTGAGTACGACAACGGGTGGATCACGTGAGGTTACACGTCTAGTCATGAAATGCTGAATGTCCCCTCCTACGAGGGTGCAGAATAGTAACCACCTAAAAGTAAAAAGATAAGTTCTTATATAGCGCAGTAGGCAGTCCTCGGGACTGGTCAAAGCGCATTACACTTTACTGCCTGGCAGACCTGTTCAATCAAACACCATCTCGACTTCTCTGGGAAGCATCTAGCCACGCTGTAATTAATGCGCGAAGACTATTCGTGCACAAATATCCACTACTGTCTATAGCCAGGTATGAACTGAGGCAACGTAGAATTTTCAACACCGCTGCACAGGATTCGAACCCGGGTTCTCTCGGTCGAGAGTCCGAAGCTCTATTCACTGCTGCACCGCGCTCCACAAGGGGACCCAGTTACAAACCTAATTGCAACAAGACCGCCAACAGGGTTGAGTGAATCTCTGTTCGTCAGCCGCACTGACTAGGGTTTTGCAACTTGCTTTGGCTAAGGCTAGGGTTAACGATTGGAATATGGTTAGGGTTAGTCCTCGGATGTGGATTCGACATTGAGGTGCTTAATGACAAGTCTAATGGCAGGGTCATAGACTCTGTAGACATAAATATGTATTTTGGTATGTATGCGCTTAGTAAAGTAATCATTAATGATCGTAAAAGTTACACAACTTTAAACGGACTCCCGTCGTGTACACTCAATTGAGATTTGTCAGATCTGACGCTTGAAGAATATATCTAGTTGTGAATGTTCTAAATAAACAGTGAACCTACTCTTTCTGTCGGTGTTTTAACTCGTACGCATCTACTCTAGTATGTCTTTGAATGTGCGAATATACAACTACGTATTGATTCATAGCAAAATTGTTTGACATGTTATGAACAAATAAATATATTATTATTATTTCCTGTATACGCTACGGATAGTTGGAATGCTGTGAGGAATGTGACGGTATGCCGTTTATATACGGATTTGCTATACATTAAAAAACGTTATGATCAAATCCATCACGTCTTGTATTCGTGACAGAAGTGTACATTTGAATGATAACTGTACAACACTATGCTGCAGACTTTCTTTGTTGTTGGTATATTTATACGAATACGAATATATTTACTTCAGGTACAACCCATACAATGCCCGAAGACTATTTGTACACAAATATCCACCACTGTCTATAACAATCTGTACATATAAATAGGTAAAAAAAAATACATAGCTTTTAAAAGTAAATAAGTCAGAAATGTAGATAGATGCAATACAAATAACGTAATAAGTTAAAACAGTTAATAAATTAATAATAATTTAGTACCTGGTAGATGGATATACTCGAACGGAAAAAGAATTATATACAGACCGATAAACAATGACTAATGTAATACGGATTTATACAGATTTGAACATCATTGCATGCAATAAATACCGATTTCAAGAATATGCAGTTTAGCTACCTGTATCCATGCAGTAGAGATCTCTGGTGTACTTTGCCGTGGGGAGTATAGCGATGGTCTGCTCGTGTGATTGTGTCAACTGAGCGACAATGTCTGGGGTCACGCCCTGGGCCGTCAGCATGTCGGCGAACTTCTTCATGGCTTCTCCGTTCTCTAGCGAGTCTGTGATCCGTCTTTCACCATCGTCCACATCTGCCGCCTGTTTAGTATTCACCAGAAGATGGCCGCCTGATGACAAACACAATATAATAACCAAATTTATAAAAAAATAGCTACGTACTTGTAAGTGTTATTTATATGTTAACCGTATGGGTAAGTGTGCGATTTCCATGGCAATCCACTTGCTATCGTAAAAGTTTCTAACATGTTTTTAATACCGTCTCCTTCTACGGCGTGATTGATTGGTGACACCTACCGAGCTTTTCACCCTTTCACGTACATTCCCGAATTGTGTGTGCGCGTGCGTGCGTGTCTGCATGTGCTGCCGAGTGTGTACGTGCGTGTTTGGGTGCGTGGTTGTGTATGTGCGTGCGTACGTGCGTGCGTGTGTACGCATGCACGTTATCATACCTAGCTTTGTCACCAACTCCTTCAGCGTGGACGGTCCGGCCCCGCGAAGACACTCAAAGGACTCAGCCACTTCAAGGGCATTGCCAACAGTGCGCCCTATCACGTTGTCCATGTGAGTCAGAAGAGCCGTCGTCCGGATTCCCACACCCTCACTCAGACGCACCTGCATATGGTGAATGATACACTACAATTAGTTTTTGTTAATCAATAAATATACCCCTATGTACGCCAATTTTCTACCGTCATCTTACAACACTTACAATAATTCAGCTTCATTTCCTAGATACTTGAAAAAGACAGTTAAAATTGGGATTTGTCTTTCATCAGCACTGCATATTTATTGTGGTGTTCCTCAGGGGTCTGACATTGGACAATTCCTTTTCACTTTCCACACAACTCCACTGAGCTCAATTATTGACAGCCACATTTCCTAGTTTCTTAGTTGTTTCCAGCACGCGGCAACGTTCTATTAACTGACTAGTCTGTATATATTGTGGTTACAATGTTATGATCTGATGAGGTCTAATTCAACTAGCCAGCCTTTTTCAGAACATTATCGCCAAGCCGACCTTTCTATGCTGACACTGAGGGTGGTCACTGCCAGGGTGCTTGTCGTCCTCAGTGGTTCTTTTACGTCCCAAATTGAGACGGGACCGACATTAACGTGATCTCCGAGTCACGAAGGATACACAGTCCCCAATGTTGAGAGCCAGGTTTGTACATCAAATATACCATACCTGCCCGGTCCGAGTATTGAACTCGGGGCGCCGGCATGTCAGGCGGATGTGCTAACCACTACACTATCGCGCGCCCCCTAATTTAATATTAATAATATATTTTATATAACAACAACAGCATGAATCCTTTGGCGTCAATATACTCGTAAAATCCAAGCTCATTGGCGTAATAAAACCAAATTATCAAGCGTTCTCATAATTGTGTAAGTCTTCAACAGATGGATGGAATTGCGAGTTCTAGTGTTCGTCTTAAAAGCTTTTTCTACGCCAATCCTTAGAACTTTTATTACAAAGATCAATGTTGTTTGATTTCGCTAGTGATGTCGCCTACAAACACGATCAGTTCGCAACGAAATACATAGCGACGATTTCGTATTCACGTAAAACCAGCTTAACCATATGTACTGCTTATAGTGTGGACATACCAAATGTGTTGCCAGTTCGCGGGCTTTATCCGGGTCCTGATAAAGTGCACCACGGCCAAACTTGACGTCGAGTATGAGCGCAGACAACGACTCGGCGGCTTTCTTCGAGATGATCGAAGCTGGTGGCCAAATGATGCTGAATTAGCAACATTACACTAGGCGAGTCCAGGGAGCCTGAGAGGCACGAGCACCCTAAATATTTTGAGTTTTGCGTGCCCCCAGACCTTTTTGAATGGGCCCCCGTTACGTGAGTCGCAGACCTTTACTTGCCCTCGTTTAGATTACAATAAGTCGAAGTTACGGCGGTGCGGTGGCGAAAAAAAATTCAACAGCACTCACTCACTGTTTGCGAACTGCGTTAATATTTTGCAAGATAAAACCAACGCTCCATATTGAACGCAAGCAGTTAATTTGCATTATACAAGATCTAGTGGAGTCCCAAAATAGATAGATCGTGACACGCTGGGCAAATGCACCAACTTAACCACAATATCACTCAAATTTGGACTAAAGTGAAACCACTAATTTTCATGAAACAGTCAACTCCCGCAAACGACTAGGTCGGTATCTCACGTAACATGTGTTACCTGGAGAATAGCTGCATTTTATTTTGGCATATATTCGGCCATCTATTACTTGAGACGGCCGAATTATATCATTTATAACAGTACCATTTTATTATGGAAACGATCAGTATTCCCTGTGGTAAGAGAAATAGTACAATGCTAAGCATTCGTGGAAGAGTATTCGTCATTTCATTTAAAATTAATTAATATATATAATTAAACATGCTTACCTCCAATCAATGGCATACAGTTGACGGTGGCTGTGACGTCACGGATGGCGTAGAGTTTCTTGTCGGCAGGCACGAGACGACTTGTTTGACCGACGATGCAACAGCCAACCTCCGTCACCATGCGCACGATGTCCGACTTGTCCTGCTCGACGGTATAACCGGGAATCGACTCGAGTTTGTCAAGGGTACCGCCCGTCAAACCGAGGCCGCGGCCAGATATCATCGGAACCTGGTGCAGTCAACCTCACATGAATATTCACGAAGTGGTGATGAATAATTGCGTTGGTAAGAAGACGCGAACCACAATAATAAAAACAACACATAGATTGTTATCAATTAGGACAGCTCAAGACGCTGTGCACTTTACTCCCTGGTAGACCTGTTCCATTGAATACTTCTATGGGAAGCATGAAGCCACGCTGCCTTTAATACGTGAAGATAGTTCGGACACAAATATCCAGCACCGTCAATAGCCAGATACTAATATACGAACATAATTGTTTATGGCAGCGAAATATGGACCGGTTATATAACTACTACTGTCAGTTATACATTTGCCTTAGAAGCTGTACAAAGTTTGATGTACTGATGCAAAGGTAATCCAACTACATCAAACCAAGATAACCGTGGACACACACACATCGTTATAATCAATCTATAATCCACTGAGTCCTGGAGAAAACGTAGTTGTCAGAATAACGCAAAGGAAATTATTATAATATAATGATCTATCCAGTCCATAGGACAGCTCAAAACACACGACGCTACAACAATTCACATCCTTGCAGAAATGTCCTTTTGAAAGTCATCTCGAATTATCTGTGAAGAAATCAGCCACTTTGCAGTTACTACATTCACAAATACCACAGCCGCCTACACCCATTACGCATTCATATACAACTCAGGAAACTGAAGCAAAGTGGGGTGAACCAAATTGGCCAAGCTTCGAAACGGCAGCCGAACCCGCAATCTCGAGAAAGAAAGTTCAAATTTTCGAACAACTATTTAAACACTGGTTGCACATTGTATCGTGTTATCGTCTTAGCGAGAACAACTGGGTTAAAAAAATACACTGAATACAGAGGATAGACAGAACACGGATGGACGACATAACAGGAGGATTATTGAGAAGCTGGATGAGATGGATAGACCACTTGGCAAGGATGGATGCAGGGAAATAGCAAAGAGAGCAGAGGGAGGATTGCGTGAGGAGGGACATGAGAAGATCGGGGAAGGATGAAAGATGGGGAGAGCGAGATGTGGACAGGAAACTTTGAAAAGACAAAATAACAGCGAGTTGTTCGGCAATATTGTACCTGACTCCCAACCCTTTAGAGCGAGGAACAAGGAGGAGAACATCTAAAGATATCAACTTTAGATTTAAAATCATCTTGAGATTATGCGGTGTCGACCTTTCGTAAAATAACTGAATTCTTATTTATTTCAAATTGCATTCCCACCCTAACCTTCAGCGGTCCCTTGCTCTAATGAGACTTTTGCTTGTCCATGTTAACGATTTTTCCCAACGATTCTTGTATGTTGCGCCTCTCAGCTCAGATTCCTGGGGATTTAGGCTGTAGAAGTTTGTCATTATTATTATTATTGCACCTGACCCCCACAACTTTACAGCAGAGAACAAGGAGGAGAGCAACTAAAGATATACCTTTAGTCCGCACGCCGCCAAGGCCGGGACCAGTGACAGGCTGATCTTGTCTCCAACACCACCCGTGCTGTGCTTGTCCACCACAAGGTGGCGCCACTCATCCGGCCACGACAACACATCTCCGGACCGCGTCATGTGGTCAGTGAGAGTGACTGTCTCAGCCTGGTCGAGTCCGCGCAGGAAGATCGCCATCAACATGGCACCTTGAAAATGAATCATCAACTACGATTTATATGGCGAATAAATGTATTGTAATGAAATATCAGTAGAACGACAATGATGACGCTGAAGCGATGTTGTTATATATACATAACGTACATGATGCTATTTTTTGACGTTTTTAGACCCGGCCACCTTGTAGCGCATCCTGTCAATGGTCAATGCAGCCCTTTAACGTTATTTATTTCAAAGAATAAAAGAGTTTGGTCTCATAATCTTTGACACAGACGCATGTGTAAGCATTAATATAAAAGCTACTGCTTCATTTTTGGCAGTATCTAGTTTTCTGAAGATCCAGATACTGGAGGAAACAAAATTATTACTTAGCTTTTTGTTGACAAATATGGTGATGATCATCATCATTGTTCGGCCGTAGTATCCCGTGGTTGGGGAAGGCCTCGTTTCCAAATCTGCCTGTCTTGCGCTATCCTCTGCCCGATGGTGCCCTTCCAGTACGCGTCTAGTTCGTCTCCACCGTCTCGCCGGTCTTCCTCTAGATCGTTTCCGTTTGTAAGGTCTGCAGGTTGTGATATGCGATGTCCATCGGTTATCTCGTAATTTGCTGATGTGCTCTGCCCAGGTCCACTTATGTCTTCTGATTTGTTCTATCACGTCTATGACTTTTGTCTTCTGCCTTACCAAGATGTTTGTTTTTCTTTCCCGATATGTGATGTTTAACATACTTCTTTCCATCTTTGTCTGTGCGGCTGCTAGCTTGTTCTTTGCCTGGATGGTGAGTGCCCATGTTTCTGCGCCGTATGTCATCGCTGGAAGTACGCATGAGTTAAAGACTTGTCTCTTCAAGTATGTTCCAAAATTACCCTTTAAGATGTCGCGGTGTTTGGCGAATGCTGTCCAGCCGGCAGTGATCCTTCTTTGAATCTCCTTGTCTTGATGTTTGTCTTTGATACTGTATCGCTGTCCCAGATAGACGTAGCTTTCAACGTTCTCTATCTGCGTCGTGTTGATATATATTGCTGTGTCTTTTTCTAGCATCACTTTTGTCTTCGAGATGTTCATCTTGAGACCTTGTTGTTTACTTTCAGCAGCTAGCTCCTGCAGCATGTTTTGTAGTTCTTGCGGTGTTGTAGCGCATATGAGTATGTCGTCGGCGAAGCGAAGATGGCTGATATATTCTCCGTCTATCATCAAGCCTCTAGTTTCCCAGGTCAGTCTTCGGAATATGCTTTCGAGTGTTGCCGTGAACAGCTTGGGCGATATGGTGTCACCCTGCCGTACTCCTCTCTTGATGTTTATCGTGTTGCTCTTATTGTGTAGGTGGACTGTCACCGAGCTGATGGTGTAGATGTCTTTCAGGAGTTCATGTTCTTGAAGGGAGGTCAGTATTGCTTGAGTTTGCACCGAGTCGAAAACCTTCTCGTAGTTGACGAAAGCGAAGCAGAGCGGGATATTATATTCTCGGCACTTCTCTTTCAGTTGGTTTACGACGTGTATATGGTCTGTCGTTGAGTACCTGCTTCTGAGTCCTGCTTGCTCTCATGCATTGTCTTCTCTAGTCTATTCGATAGTATCTTTGTGAGTAATTTGTGGATGTTTGACAACAGACATATCGGTATGTAGTTCTTCAATTTGCCTGTTGCCGTTTCCGACATGTTTGTTCGTTTCCCTACTTGCGCATTAAAGTCTCCCATCACTATCGTGTAGTGGGCTGGCTTTTCTAAGGTCTCATCCATGTCGTTGTAGAAGTTGTCTGTGTCTTCTTCTGAGTATGATGTTGTTGGTGCATATACTTGTACTATCTTCACCTTGTAGAGCTTTGTTATGCATAGAACAATTTCTGCTACTCTGGGGCTGATGCTGTTAACCCTCACTACATTGCCTTTCCATTTCTTATTTGTGAGAAAGCCTACTCCAGCTTGGCCGTTGTCCGCTGTGGAATGGTATAGTAGATGGCCGCTTTGTAAGGTAGTGAAACATTCCTCTCTTCTTCTGACTTCTCCAATCCCGATCACATCCCATACCAAACTGGTTTCCATAAGTTCTTCCACCAGTTCTTGTATCTGTTCATCTTTTAGTAGTATTCTTACGTTATGTGTTGCTGTCTTCAGTCTACTTACCTTCTCTTGGCGGCTCTTCACTTAGCCCTATTTGATCTGAACAGACTCTTTGGTCATAGACTCTTTCGATGCTGCTGGGGACTGGGGGCCTTGGCTTCATTGTACTTTGCATGCTGTGGTTGTTGGCCTACCCTTCCACGCTGGCCGATGCAGGTTGGAAGGGGGGAGACGTAGGGTGAACGAAATTGCCCAAATTTCGACACGGCAGTCGAACCAGTACCGAACCACTGCTCAGCCGGCGCCGGGATTTGAACCCTGTCCCTCCAGTCAAGAGTCCGGTACTCTAACCACTCGGCCACTGCGCCCCAAATATATAACTTCTGAGAAATAGGATGTCGCAAAACCATGAGGGTCGCAACATATGTTTGATTTCAAACAATCTGATTATTTGTGCCTTACACATAAAGTCCCATACTAATACAACTTTTGTGTCCAGAAAACATAACAGTGGACCGTAATACAAATTGGTAATTTCGAAAATTTTCCTAGTTTCTATGTATTAATTTTTAAGCTATGTATTTACTGGAACAAACGTAAAAGAGGTTCTAAGGTACGGTAATTAATATTTACTTGTTACGTAATAGTTCAAATCAGTGGTTATGATTGTCGAAACTCAAAATGGACATGCCATATTTTAGAGTATTGATCATTAAGAGCTTATCTCAAACGTTGTTGCACAATTTTATTAGAATGAGTATATACTAAATATAGACAATTGCACTACACTAGTCTTGTCTAGCACTAAAACGTGTGGTCGTTCACCATTTTGTACTCTCTACAACAGGAGAAGATCCAGCGACACATATATTTATATTTTGCAATTTCCCCCAAACACTTTGCCTAACGTCACGTCACTGTAGTCTGATAGAAAATAATCAGGAAGTGCCTGGTCATCACAATAAGGTTATCGCGAGAGAGTCGATACGTTGTTGTCTGTCTCGGAACAAGGCCATTTGAAGTTTATAGTGCAGTGTTATGTAAGTCGCATCGTAGTTAGTTTGTTTTGTCTGTCAGATATTGTTACACATACATTTATGAGTGTTGTCACACAATTGGAGAGTTTTCCTAAAATTCTTAGCATTAATTGATGACAGATGTCCAGTTTAATTTTTGAGTATACATTTTGTTATTATAGGTGGTATTAAATAGTGACGATATGGTGCGATGGATGCGTACACGCATCCCCTCCCCCTCGGAGGCAAAATAGTTCCGCTCGATGTCTCAAGGGGTTGCCGTTGGGTGTCGTTTGGGAGCCTCAAGGGGGTGCAGTTGGACAGGGGAGTCTTGACTATTGTAACGTATTGCTGTACCGTCAAGTGCCTCACACGTTACTGCAGACTTGTTCCTGCGAAGCTCATTGCATCATCTAAGTATACGGAGGTCGGTTATCTGAGTCGTTGTTTTTCATTGCACGAAGTCCATCTTCGAAACAACATCTTCCGTTTAATTCACTGTTTACCTGAGGAGCCCCAGGGGGAGCCTGGGGCTTTGGAGCATGTGCACTGGTTGTCTCCATGGTCATGCACCACTGACATTATGTAACGACTGATCTGTACAAGGTGGTAAGTCTAGAATACAGAAAACACTAAACCTGTCAAATAACATACTTTGGTGCCAAAGCAACCTGTGCCACCTACGTGTGACAAATTACCCCCATATAAAATGTAATTATCATGAGTTTTCCCTCGATTAAACAACATGTGCACTACTTTGACTAAGGCATGATTTCAACAGATTAGCATATGTCACTAAACAAACTGTGTTTCATGTGAACTGTAGAAGCTTTTGAATTAGCATCGTAAATCGGTGGGTTGTCCCCCAGCAACATTGTGCCAGACACTCGTTGACTCACGGACAGTTCTCAACCTTGAACTGAAGTGGCTGTGTCACTCAGAGGCGGTTTACTGGTTTCGGCAAATCATGCAGCATTGCTCTAAATGCTCTCACGTACGCCCACACACACACACGCTCTCACGCACATACACGCAAGCACAAGCGCACACGCGCATGCTCATACATACGCACACACACACACACACACACACACACACACACACACACACACACACACACACACACACACACACACACACACACACACACACACACACACACACACACTGAGAAAGACAGATAAGACACTAAGCGAGGGAGAGAACGTCGTTGTTTGTCTACCTTGGGCTAGGATAGAGCACATGACAGAAAGGGTAGAGAAGGTATTGGGGCATTGAGGGTCTATACTTATACACGTAGGAACACATAATGCAGACAGGGATGGATGAATTGGGATAGTACAGAAGTACAGACAGTTAGTGAGGACAAGATTTGAACAGATAATTCTCTCAGGAATGTTGTCAGTAATGGGAGGAAGGGGGGTAACATACAGAAAATGCAAGAGGATGGCGATCAACGCACTAGTTGAGCAGATGTGTGAAAAATAGGTGGTGTAATTATCAGATTTATGGGGGTACTTTGTTGGGAGGGAAAATATGTACATGAGAGATGGCCTCCATCTAAATGGAGAGGGGGCAGCAGTATTCTCAGAGAACCTGCTGCGATCTGTTGACAATGGGACAGGTTGCTTCTATTTAAACTAGATTCGCAGAGGGGACTCACAGATAAGCCTGAAATTGGAGGCATAGATAAAGACAGCACAAATAAATCAGCAAAGAACAGTCTGAAAAACTGTTCTGAAGCTGGAAATAAATGTGTTTGTTTAAATGCAAGGAGTATAGTAAACAAAAGAAATGAACTAAACATTATGGTAGAAGATATTAACCCTCACATAATAGGTATAACCACTGATATATCAGATGCCGAATTGGGACTGACAGGATATATAATGTTTAGGAAATATATAATAGAAATAAGGGAAGGTGGAGTTATTTTATATATTAAAGAATCTATCCATGTTTGAATGAGTATTTTAGTTCGGTGTTTACCAGAGAAGATATTAGTTCACTGCCAGTACCAGAGGCTAAGTTCAAGGGGGCAGAATCAGACTATTTGGGACAGTTAATTGTAAGCCGGAAATGTTAGCTAAGAAAATAAGGGCTATGAAGGATAATAAATCACCTGGAGTGAATGGGATTCCATCCAAACTACTATTAGAAATTGTAGAACAAATTAGCATACCGCTTGCAACAGTTTACAACTTGTTATTAGAAGAGGGAGTGGTTCCTTTAGAATGGAAAGAAGCAAACACTATACCATTGTTTAAAATAGGTTCGAGAAACAAGTCAGAGAACTACAGACCAGTGAGTTTAACATCGGCGATTTGCAAATTATTAGAAAGACTAATTAAAGATCACATGGTGGATTTTCTTGTTAAACATAACTTGATAAACCCATCTCAACAAGGGTTACTAAAAGCGAGGTCATGCTTAACAAATATGTTATGTTTTTTTAAGATATCACTAAGTGGGTAGACGAGGGATCACCAGTATATATCATTTATTTAGATTTTCAGAAAGCTTTCGACAAAGTGCCTCATCAAAGATTACTGCTTAAACTAAAGGCCCTTGGCATAGTAAATGGTATAATTAACTGGATCAAAAAAATGGCTGACTGACAGAAGACAACGGGTAGTAGTTGATGGGGAGGCTTCAAACTGGAAATCAGTTTGAGTGGGGTACCACAGGGATGAATTTGGGGACCTATATTATTCTTAATATATATCAACGATTTGGATGATGATATAACAAGTAAAGTGTTGAAATTTGCGGATAATACAAAGTGTTTTGAAGGATTAAATGTGATGGAGATAGACTGCATTTATAAGATGGTCTTGGCCACTTTTCAGACCATTTGGTTTGAAAAGTGGCAAATGTTGTTCAATTTTGGTAAATGTAAATGCCTCCACACAGGACATGGGAACGAATATGTAGAATATACAATGGGGCTACTGTACTAAGTACCACTGTAAAAGAAGAGGACTTAGGGTTAACCATTAGTGCTGATATGAAGGTTTCAGAGCAATGTGGAATTGCAGCTTCAAAGGGAAATCAAATCCTTGGACTAATTAGGCGAAATATAGCGTACAGGTAAAAAGAACTAATAATACCGCTGTACAAAACAATAATTAGGCCTCATTTAGAATAGTGTATACAAGCGTGGAGGCCATACCGCAAGAAGGACATTGATATGCTAGAAAGAGTACAGAGATGAGCTACTAAAATGATACTAAAACTAAGGGATCTTAGTTATAAAAAACGCCTAAAAAGTGTGTTTAAGAACACTAGAGACCAGGAGATTGAGTGGAGATCAGATAGAAGTGATTAAACTATTGAATGGCCATAAGGTTTCCTTGTCCATCTGCCAGCTAGAGTTAATTCGCTGGGTGGCAATCTTGTTAAAATGTTGTTAATATTGTTAAACATCTACAAATACCGCCCAATATTACCTAAGTCAATCTCAAATCATAAAACGATGTGCATTAATTTGACTTAAGGAGCCTACTTTCTCCACTCCGATAGTTTACTTTCCGATGACAGTTCACTAAACCGTCGACGATACAGGCAGGTTTTTTCTCCAGCACGGTCGACTGAATATTATGTATATGTTACACATTTGAGGACATTTTCATGGGTCGATGTAAGTTTCCCGTTGCGAGCCGTTGGGAGACGATTTAGAAGTGATATGCATATGCATATGCGGATCCAAGGGGCCTGGGGGGCACGTGCCCCCCTAGACCATAGGAATTTGGCGTGCCCGCAAACTTTTTATAATGGGCCCACGCGACCGTAACCCCCCTAGACCGTTTGAAATGTGCCTTCGTTGAGATTATACTAAGTTGTAATTCCAGCGATGCGGCGGCAACAAAATTCAACAGTAGGATCCGCCCCTGATATGTCGTGTAAACTATACTATAGGAGCCTATAATATAATTATTATCGATGTGTTAAGATCATTTCTGAGCAGTGCGACCTCACGCAGCGTACGGTAAGTTCGTATATTCTACACGTAGTCACCGGAGCACCAACGTGGAACAACACATGTATTACAACGCAGACCAACTCACCGATCTGACAGTCTTGCATCTCGCCGCTCACTGCTCCAGACACGAAACGACGAATTGTTTCTGTTGAGAGCCGCTCTCCATCTCGCTTCTTTTGTATCAGTTCCGGAATACTAAGTGCTGCAGAATATTGCGCCATGTCCGACGTTGCTTCAGTTCTATTGTGCTCGAACGCTTCTGCGGTGAATCTGCGATGTCCAAATAGACGGGTTTCACTTGTAACGAAACAAGATGTCTAACTGTGTCATGACCCCTGTCGCCTGTCTACTTTATATCCTGTTGTGACATGGCGTGATTACGTTCCGGGTTCAACAGTGCCCGGTTTTCATCTCACCAATCCTCGCTTGCGACGACGATCTCAACGTGAAAGGCTAAAAGTCCGACTGTTCGAGACCATGACGTCACCCATTTACGTGCACTTTCTTTATTCACATGCCGCGTATGAACATAATCAGATACGGCGCCCTTAGCGGGTTAATGAACGGAAGATGGAGGGGAACGGAAACCTGATTTCCTGCCAGTTTGTGAAATATGTTAGTTTATGTTTTAGTCAGTCATGATAACTGAGCGCTTCACATCCCTGTGTGAGTGTTAAATATAGCATTACGCGGTACACATTTAGCTATTGACGTCATGGTCTCGAATGGTCGTGCTTTTAAACACACCCCGGTTTCAACTGGCGCCATTATGGGATGACGCTCACGTAGTGTTTACATTGCATAAATGAAGGTATGAACGGAGCGCATACTGTAATTTATGCAGTGGCCAGGACAAGCCTAGCGTGCGTATCGAGCTAACTGGCTGAGGCGATAATTACGTCCAGCTACGCGGGGTATTTGGCCTAGTGAAACCGCCCAGTGCCTTCAGCCAGTCACGCCTTCAGCCAATCACGACATGGCAGGATTAGGCTCCAGCCTTTGAATTGGATTAACGGTTAAGCCGCCACTTCTGCGTTGGGTAGCTGTGCGTCATGTCGTGTATTGCCTGATACTTCTAAATTGTTGATGTCTAACTGTTTGTATATCGTATAGATCAATTAGATTAAGTTCAAACGGTCACACTTCGTTGACGTCTATGGTGGGGTGGTCACAGGTTCCTCTTGGTGACCTTGTGGCGGAATGGCCCCACCTTTTTTGTAATTGCATGTGTCTATTGGTGGTGGAATGTTTGTATTGTTTCCTTAGGTTTATATTCGTAGTGGTTTTATACCTCTATAGCGACAAATTATGTATGTAATATTGTCGTCATGTTGTAGGAATGTGTGCCTGAGAAACTTTGATGGGGCTGTACAAGGGTTCAGTTTCCCATCTGGTTTGCAAGTTAGACATCACATTCCTACTATATTTATGCCCAAAAGTGGCTGCATTAGAAGCAATCCACTTTCCAATAAAAAACGTTATCCTTTGGCCAATTTCAATTCTCAAACTACATCGGACTTGTGTTGGTTATTGCATAAACACTCTTGTGGCGTAGTCCATGTTCGGACGGTACGCCCGTTAATCTAAGGCATTACTCGGCTTGGTAATGTCTCGGTAAGTCACCAGAGCGTTAAACCAGCAGTGCTATAGCATACCCGGTGTGATGGGCCCCGATTCAGCCACGCTAGGATTCCCCAAAACGCATACTGCGCATGCGCGCATACACAATAGGCACTTGTGATGTCACGCTTTTCACAGCCGTGCCAGAACTATTCGCTGTCGTATAGTTTATGTGAATTAGAAGTAGTACGTCGATTTATTAAGTTCTACGTGTTTTGAAGGAGGTATGGTGACTTTGGAGAACATAGACAACAAATACGTGAAGTATATGGCATGCTTGAAGCATTATTTGGTGCATGGCACACATCGACCAGGACTGGCAGGAGGCGACAAACGCATCAGGAATCCGATTCACAAAGCGGTCAATAAATACGAAATTGTCGGTGGGTAAAATGTTAGCGATCCATAGCCTTAACAAGTAATCAACTGACGCGGTACAAGTAAACTTAGTCTTAGTTTGTTTCTTATTAAATACAACAAAATGTTTCCCGAAAGGACGATGCTATTCGCACAGCTGCTCATCGTGTTATAATTATGCTGGTGAGAATAAAATTCCTGCTAACTAGTGATTTTATCGTGTCAACAAAAGCAGACCTTTCACAATATATTTATAGTCAGCTCTTTGTTCTCATATTCTGTGAACGTCGTGCAAACAAACTCTTAGAAAAGTTGTTTTGAGTGAAGTAGTTACACCAGACCAAACAAAATCTTTCAAGAGACGCCTACTGCCCACAATCGTGCATCCTATCTGCTGTGTAAGTGTGTGTCACGTGGGTGTTATACAAGATCTGACTCTGTTTATTAAATGTTTTCTTAATTTTTTTGATTTGTTGTATCCCCTGCTAAGCTAAAAAATGTGGTACACGAAGTCGACGAAACATTGACTCAGAAGTCCAAGCCAATTCTTTTGCTACAAACTCTATAATTGTATTTTTTTCCGAGAAAGGTATGCTATTTTTATTGCTATGAAACAACTGTTTGTTACTTCTTATTCTTCACAATAGTGTGGTGACCTCTGTTCCAGGTAACTTAATGCTCATATAACTTCTTCACATTTGTGTGGTGACCTCTATACAGAGGAATATCCCACAGTAAGCACATACGTGGGTCTAATTAAAAATAAGGTTGATAAGAAAAATATTTTGTGAAGTTTAGCTTTGAATAATTGATTCAATGATCTAATGTCTGAAATGGTTAACTGTTTTTTCTATATAATTTTCAGTGTTGAATGTGAATAGAACAATGTTAGGGCATCAAGAAACTGGCAAATTATGTCCAAAATGACGGTTTACCCATTTGATAATTAAATAATAACAATTGTTAGACCCAATTTAGCGGTAAACCTAAATTGTCTCTTCAACTACAGAAGTATTGATTTATGGCATAATTATTAACCACCAGTCTACTGTCTTCTGGTTCTTCGCTCCCTTCTAAAGGCTTGTATAGCGCCTGGAGATATTATAAAGGTGGCAAATACTATGTATGGAATGTATTATTTTATGTAGTGTTTGTTTATTATAATTATTTCATGTTCTACATTTTAGAGGATGATCAGTACATGAAGTTGAAACACTTTTGTACGGTGCCTGAACAAGAAAAACAACCGACTCCTCCAATATTAAAGGCATGCACCAAAAACAGAGTACACAAAGACAGTTTGATCGTCACTTTCTGGACACATTACAGGTATAATGATATAATTAACTAAGCATCAAATTTCGAGTGTATCATGGCACTATACGTTAATAACATGCACCATAAGCCAACTTTGAATGCCATACACTCAATATTTCCATGTTATCCATGTGCATATGCAAAACCTTCACAGTCATGTTGTGTTATCATTATGTTTACACATAAAGACATACTCTGGCATAACTTGAACAGTTTTTGTAGCAGCACATTTGTACTTCCAGTGTATCATTGCAACATAACATACATAGTGTGTGCCACATTTGAATGTCATGCATGTAATATTTCCATGCAATCCATTTGCATATATAATGTAAAACTTCAACAGCCGTTTTCTTCATTTTCACTTTTTGACCCCTACCACGTTCAATGCTCCATAACTTCGCCAATTTTGGTAGCAGTCATAATTTTTGAGTTTATGTAAAGAACCCTATCCAACATTTACAAGAATGTAAGAAACCAATATTACAGTTTTTCCGACTTATCACTCATTTGGTCAACCGGGGTCACATATAGTAAAAAGGACGTCAGTATCTCTTGGCCCATTTTTTATAAAGGAAAGGAAGTACAGTGCCCTCCACATAATTCGAACTCGGTTAAGTCAATTTTCATTTAAGTTGACTCCTTTTCCTTGACCTCAGCTGTCTTTGTATGTCATATGGTATAAAATAATCTGCATAAGTCGATGTCTCTTAAGTCAAAGTTTATGTTAAGTCGATGCGATTTCCCTGCACGCTCATGTTTCTTTCATTCAGTTAACTCGACTTTTCTTAAATCTTTACTACTAAACATTGAAATTTTGTCCGCAGGTACGGATATAAAACGTTATTATCGTATTGGTCAAGTGATTTTTTAAAGGATTTAGTTACTCTTTCACTTGACATTTCTCTCACTCAGAATATTTTGATTTTACTAACTGATATGTTTGCGCAATGCTTGTAAAAAGAAAAATAATTTGTACAAACAGTTTTTGCGGCATAGAACAACAAAATCATTGTTTTGACATTTCTCTCACTCAGAATATTTTGATTTTACTAACTGATAGGTTTGCGCAATGCTTGTAAAAAGAAAAAGAATTTGTACAAACAGTTTTTGCGGCATAGAACAACAAAATCTAAATGTAAATATTCAACTTACAAAAATAAACTTACTTCTATTCTTAGATTTTGTGAAAAAGAATATTACAATAAATTATTAGTCAAAGAAAAATATAATGTAAAGGGTACGTGGAAAATTTTAAATTCAGTTATAAAGAAACGACAACTACAGTCATGTTACCCAAACTCTTTCATTAGCAATGGTAGATTGACCAGAAATACAACAGATATTGTTAATGGTTTCAACGATTTTTTCGTAAATGTAGGACCAAATCTTGCAAAAAATATAAGAGTACCAAATGGAAATACAAGTGTGCTTGATTTTTTACAAAATACGAACACCAACACCATGTTCTTACCAGGGGTAGAAGAACAGGAAGTGATGAATATTGTTAACGGTTGTAAAAACAAAAAATCTACAGGTTATGACAATGTTGATATGATAATTGTTAAAAAGGTAATTTCCAATGTTGTAATACCGTTTACTCATATATGTAACAAATCGTTTAGTAGTGGTGTATTTCCCAGTAAAATGAAAATTGCCAAAGTAATTCCTATATTTAAGGCAGGGGAAAAGAATGTTTTTACTAACTATAGACCAGTATCTCTACTTCCGCAATTTTCAAAACTATTAGAAAAATTATTTAATTCTAGGCTAGATAAATTTATAGAAAAGTATGACATTTTAAACAGCAGTCAATATGGGTTTAGGACAAAAATGTCAACTTCAATGGCTCTGTTAGAACTAACTGAAAATATTACTGCTGCCTTAGACCAAAAGAATTGCACAATTGGTGTATTTATTGATTTAAAAAAAGCATTTGATACAATTGATCATAATTTATTACTCCGAAAATTAGAGGCTTATGGTATCAGAGGAATGGCCAGCGAGTGGCTGAAAAGTTACTTGTATAACAGACTACAGTATGTCAGCATAGATGACTGCAATTCAGATTTATTACAGGTGTTATGTGGAGTACTACAAGGCTCCATTCTGGGTCCAAAATTATTTATACTATACATAAATGATATTTGTAATTGTTCAGATATACTAAAATTCATTCTTTTTGCGGATGATACAAATATATTTTGTTCTGGGAAAGATCCAGCCCAGCTAAGCAAAATTGTCAGCGACGAACTACAAAAACTACATATCTGGTTTTCAGTAAATAAATTATCCTTAAACGTGGCTAAGACAAACTACATGTTGTTTACCAACTATAGTAAAACAACAAATATTGATATAAAAATCGATAATACAACTATTGATAGAGTATATGTTACTAAGTTTTTAGGTGTCTTAATAGACGATAAGCTTAGCTGGAAAGATCATATAAATATGATCAAGTCTAAGCTAACAAAAACTATTGCCATTATTTACAGGGCTAAATATTTATTAGATAAAAAGTCGCTTTTTATACTATATTGTTCATTATTTCTCCCGTATTTATCATACTGCTGCGAAGTTTGGGGAAATGCGTATACAACATATATTAACGGTGTTTATATATTACAAAAGAAAGTTGTACGAATAATATGTAAGAAGAATCCACTAAGCCATACTAATACATTATTTTATGATCTACGCATTCTTAAACTTTATGACTTAATAAAATTAAACATTTCTATCGTAATGTTTAAAGCTAACAATAAGTTGTTGCCTGATAACCTTCAATTCTTTTTCAATGCCAAATATACTACACCCTATGTAACACGCCAAAGAAATAAACTAAAACATGTTTATGCCCGAACCACGTTAAAGGCTAAGTGTATATCTGTGTATGGAATTAAATTATGGAATTGTTTAGACGAGCACATAAAAAGATCACTTACTGTGAGAAATCTCAAAAAACAATATAAAAATTACTTAATTGAAGAGTATAAGTTATGTAATTAATTTGGTTATTATTGTTAAGGTTCAGAAAGTATTTGGAAGCACGATTGTAGTAGTGGTCTCACTTTAACAATAGCATTTTCTTTATGTTACTAACACTGTGTTTAAGATTATGACCATGTTATAATGATGTCGGGGAAAGTGCATAATAAGCAATGAGCTTCTACTTTCCCCCTTTCCATTTTGAACTGTGTCAACTATAATATGTATATATATTGTATGTTGTATTCTCAATTGGAAATAAAGAATTGAATTGAATATGTCACTGTCTGTTGGAATTAATGCTCAGAACACTAGTTAATTTGTTTCCACATTATTTCTGCCATCTGATACCTACATCTCTAGGGAATGCGATGCGGAAGTATATGTGCTAGCAATGATAGGCAAGGCATCAGCAGTGTTCCAAAGACTACGTCCAGTATGGTCCAGTACCTCCACCAGAAAAGACATGTCAATCGTAGTACCAAAAGCGATATATGCCTGTGAAACGTGGATGAATACGGCGAGGATATCCAAAAACCTATACATATTCCACCGGCGATGCCTCCGGTTCATATTGGGCATATAATAGAGAGAGCACATCACCAATGAAGAAGTGATGAGGAAGGCAGGTCTGGCTAGCCTGCATGAAATAGTCTCAACGATGGAGACCAGACGGACATATCCCACGTTTATCGATAGATAAAATAGCATATGTAGCGATGGAGTGGGTGCCTGAAGGTGGTAACAAAAGGTGAGGAAGGCCGACTAAGACCTAGCGCAAGACATTTAAAGAAGATCTGGCAAAAGCACTTGTCCGTAGGACTAATTCATGTTTACTTATCACAACAGAAATTTACTTGTTCCACCATAAAATGTTTTAAAGATCAAACGCTTGGATGTTTTAGTAATCTTTAATCATGCTTTTGGGTCGTGCCTTCCAAATTGCGAACGTTGTTACGAGCTTACTAAAGACAACTTGGCGGGCAGTATACCTTCGACATAGGTAGCATAGGCTTAAGAACATTATTTTACTTAATACATGAAACACAAGAAACAGTCTGCCTCTATAATTAATTATTTATAATGCAAAACTAAGCGTGTCGTAGCATTTTACTGAACATAATTTTATATCAACACTACGTACAACGTTCTGAATTATCATTTCAGCTACTAAAACAACATATCATTTTGTAATAATTTCCAGATACAGTTATGTAATTGGACCTAACCATGCATGCTACCCGATAATTTTGTTGACATTTACAGCCATAATAATGATTTAAGCGAGTGTATGCTTTTATGAAATTATACACATTTATTTTGAATGTGTGTTATTTTGCACACATTATTTCACAGTTTAAACTTTAAACAAACGGTTACATATTTAGTTAGGAGCTGCCCCTTCCTGTAACTGGTTGCCAAACTCACCAGGTTATATAAGGATGGACAGTACAGGGGTGCCTGCAAAACACTTCGTACACAAATTACACAAACATAATAAGTACACAAAACTTATTAATGAAAGGTTTGAAGGGAGTAACTATTTCTAAAACTATTTATAATGTCATGTTACTCCTTACAATTTTCGCAGCATTTTATTTAATAATTTTAACTTCATAAACATGGTAGAGACGTATAGTATATTACATCTGCCCATAATAACGTTCTGATAACTGTTTGCTATAGTGTACCTTGAAACAATGATATACGAAGAAATTATGATCAAACAGGTATCCATCAGTTGTTGAACGGGTTCGGAAAATATGATTTTTATGCATGTGCATTGCATATATTATCATGCTTAACAAATAACCTTTGAGTATTCGACAATTAATGTTCTGGGAGCTGTACATAAATTGTGTTATTCTAAATTGTACGAAGTCGGTAATTAAAATGTGTGCTTTATAAAACAAGGGAGTTGTGTGGGTGCATCGCTGTGCGTTGTGCATAAGCCGATTTACTCCGTTTTGCAACATAGTTATACAATGTAACATAGACACGGTGGTTACAATGTAAATGTAATCGATTACGATTACTATGAAAATGTATAAGTACTATTACGAGTACGATTACTCAGAAAACAAATGTAAAGGATTATGATTACTTTAGCGTGTAATCATGATTACAATCATGATTACTTTAAAGAATATACAAATCCTGTTGCTACCATATGTGTGGCCTCCTTCGAATTCGAAGACACGTGTACAATGAAGCCAGCCACGATGGCTTCCAAACATTCCCAACACACACACACAAACACACACACACACAAGTACGCACGCACGTACGCTCGCATGCACGCACACACAAAGGATGCAGTTACAGATTACCCAGTTACAGAAACACTAACATGTTGCATTTCATAATTTCAAATACCCTCTTTTTAAATGTGAAATACAAACACACACGTTCAAATAAATTACACTAATAGAATTTCAAATACACTGGGTCAGATTCAAATATACTATATATCAGAAAGGCCAAACACAGAATACAATGATGAACCGAGACCTAATTGACAGGAAGTTAGCACCTAACCAAAATGAGTGCAACATTTATGGAACTTGACACTTTTCGTTCATTATTGACAACTTCTCGCTACGAAAACCCTGAAATATAGTATTTGGAATGTAGACTAGCTAGGTCTATTTGTTTTGAACTCCATGATATTTTACTGATTTGTTTGTCGTCAGTTTACACGATGTTCTGTTTAATTTATTGTGTATCTGAGGCGCCCCCCGGGAGCCTGAAGCTATGGAGCAAGTGCACTGGTTGCCCCCGAGGTCATGCGCCACTGACACTATATATCGACTGATCTATACAAGGTGTTAAGTCTAGAATACAGAAAAAACTAAACCTGTCAAATAACATACTTTGGCGCCAGTGCAACCTCTGCCGCCTACGTGTGACAAATTACCCCCATATAAAATGTAATTATCATGAGTGTTCTCTCGATTAAACAACATGTGCGCTACTTCGACAAAAAAAAATTGTTTGAACATATCAGCTTATGTCACTACACAAAATTAGTTTGATGTGGACGGTAGAAATTTTGAATTAGCGTCATAAATCGGTTTGTTGTCCCCCAGCAACATTGTGTTCAGAGGTTACTCGTTTACTCTACGGATAGTTCTTAACCTTGAGCTGAAGTGTCTGTGTCTCTCATAGGTGTATTACACTCTTCGGCAAACCATGCAGCATTGCTTTAAATGCTCTCACGTACGCTCGCACACACACGCTCACACGCACAAACAAGCACCAGCGGACAGAAGCACGCACACACGCGTGTGCTTATACACACGCACACACGTACAGGGCACACGCAAGGGCGCACATAGTCACGTATGACTACACAACTATGTTCATATACAATTTTCATACACGCTCATACGCTTACCCAAACACACACGCGCACGTACGCTCATACATATTCACACACACACACACACACACACACACACACACACACACACACACACACACACACACACACACACACACACACACACACACACACACACACACACACACACACACACACACACACACACACACAAACAAACACACACACACACACACACACAAACACATACATAAACACACACAAACACACACATCCACAAATATCGCCCAACACTACCTAAGTCAACCTCAAATCATAAAACGATGTGATTTTGATTCGATTTAAGGAGCCTACTTTCTCCACTCCGATCGTTTACTTTCCGAAGACAATTCATTAAACCGTTGACGTATACAGGCAGGTTGTTTACCAGTACGGTCGACTGAATAATGTGTATTGCATAGTTGAGGAAATTTTAATGGATCGATGTAAGTTTTCCGTCCGTTGGGGAGACGGTTCAGAAGTGATATGCTTAGGCGAATCCACGGGGGCCTGAGGGTACGTGCCCCCTAGACCATAGGAATTTGGCGTGCCCGCAAACATTTTATAATGACAGCTGCCAATCGGCGTATCCAAAACACCATTCGACGGAAACGGCTTTACTATACGTTACCAATGCCATGAAATCAGCCATGGACAACAAACAAGGCACATCACTGGTCCTCATCGCTTTTAGTGCAGCTTTTGAGACAATTAACCATGCCATTTAATTCGACAACTGCGATTGCGTTATAGCTTTGTTGACAAAGCATTAGACTGGGTGGTTTCGTACCTGCAGGGACGGACTTAGCGCATCGTAATTGGTGACACATTTTCGGGTACAACTCCTCTGACGTCAGGTGTCCCGCAAGGCTCCGTCCTAGGCCCACTGCTCTTCTCGTTGTATGTGCAACCAATTGGCGATACCATCAGAAAACCAGGCCTTTGCTACCACCACTATGTTGATGACCTAACTCTACTCCCACTTTGATCTCAGTACAACCGCTTACGCTACTGTTTTACGTCGAATGGAAGTATGCCTGGATGACATAAAACATTGAATGGCGCGGAATTACATGTGCATGAATGACAACAAAACTGAATACATTCCAGTGGTGCCTAAATCGGCCGCTGCACTTGTGGAATTTTTAAAAACATAAAAAACAGGACTATAAATTTAAGATCATAAAACATAGCATAGAATAAATAATCATTAAAAAGTCCAATCGAGCGACAACAGTAAACGACAATGAAAGTTCAGGAGTAACAGGCTCATTTCAAACGGTGAGTCTTTAGGAGTCTTTTGAAGTGGTGTAAAGAGTCACATTTGCGCATATCGTGGGGAAGATTGTTCCTCAGGGGAGGAGCAGCGATGGAGAAGGCACGAAATGTACACTGTGTACACTCAGTAGAGCATCTGAAGACGATCGCGAAGTTCTGCTGGGCTGGTAGAACTGGAGCAGGTCTGTGATGTAGCTCGGCGCAAGCAGATGAAGGGGTTTGAACGTCACCAGTACGACCTTGTACTCGATACGGTACCGGACGGGAAACCAATGGAGAGTATCTATGATGGGTGCTATGTGATCATAGCGACTGGCTTTGACCACAACGCGAGCTGCCACATTCTGAACTCTGTCCAGTAGCTGATCAGGTACACCGTAAAAGAGGCCATTTCCATAGTCCAGTCGCGATATGACGAGGGAGTGAACCAGGAGTTCAGTGGCTTGTTGTGTCAAGCAATCTCTGATGGAACGAATTCGATGTAGATGAAAGTATGCTACCTGGCACAGTTTCGACACTTGCGATTTCATGCTGATCTCACTGTCAAACATCACTCCAAGGCTGCAAGCGACGGTAGTAGGCTTGAGAATGCTGTTACCGATGACGACATCAGTCAGGCTGTGCTTGCTGGCCGTGCTTGGTGTGGTGATCACAAGTACTTCAGTCTTGTTGTCATTCATCTGAAGACGATGATGAGTCATCCATGCTTTCAGTTCTCCCACACAATATTGGATGCGAGCTAGTGCAGCGGTCTCATCGTTAGTGTCCTTGATCTTAAATGAGACATACAATTGTGAATCATCGGCAAAGAGATGGGAAGTCAAGTCGGTGCAACCTAACTAACTGCCCAATGGGTCCCGTGTGAGTGTAAACAAAATAGGGTCAAAACTTACCCCAGTGGCACTCCCTGGAGCAGCTCCGACGGTCTGACTGGGTCTGGCTTAGACAGACAGTCTGAGTCCTCGTAAATAAGTATGATTCAAGCCACTGATGCGCGACGCCGATGACACCCACGCTCTTCATGCAAGCCAACAGGAGCGTATGATCGACAGGGTCAAAGGCCGCTGATAGGTCAAGTAGGATCAACACCACAGCCTTCTTGTTGTCCAGGGTCATCAGGATATCATTGTGGATTCGCATAATAATAATAATTATTTATTTCTTATATAGCGCCCCATCCAAATATTTTTTCTCGGGCGCTTTACAATGGTTAATGCAAATAAATAACATCATACAATATATAGTTTAAAAATACTATGCAACCATTACTACTAAGTAAAATCAACTATACTGTCTTAAAATATATAAATAAACAAAATTATGCAAGCCATTAAAACAATAAAATAGATTGATTATAATACTAAATTAATTAAAATAAAGGTATAAATAATTATGATCATCGAAGGTTAAAATAATTTGTGAAAAGATGCGTCTTCAGTGCCACTTTAAACTGATTGACACTAGTGCATTGGCGCACTGTGTAGTTGATTCCATGCTCTTGGAGCTGCACAAGAGAATGCTCGTTCGCCGAGTTTAGTTCGGGTAGTGGGTTGTTTAAGGTGTAGCAGATCGGAGGAACGTAGACAGCCTGTCGGGCGATACGGAGAGAGAAGTGCTGATAGATATGGAGGTGCGAACCCATGAAGGCATTTGAAAGTGAGAAGTAGGGTCTTGAAAATAATGCGACTCTTCATAGGAAGCCAGTGCAGCATGGGCATGACATGGTGTCGTTTCGACCGCATCGTTATGATACGAGCACATGCATTTTGGACACGTTGTAGTTTCTCAATTACTGTCGCTGGCAATCCATTAAGAAGACTATTGCAGCAGTCAATTCGCGAAATGACTAGCGCATGCACAAGTTGTTTTGTGTGTTCTTTGTCTAAGTGTCGACGAATGCGTCCAATGCGATGGAGGTGGTAATACGCATTTCTGCAAATGTTAGTTACGTGTCGCCCAAGGGACATATTGGAATCAAAGGTCACCCCCAAGTTTCGGACGTGTGTGTTGGGTACACCGTCACGAAGAACATTTTCGGTTGCTGATTTCGGTTGGATGATGATGATCTCCGTTTTGTCAATCATTGAGTTTTAGCATGTTGGTTTTCATCCATTGACGGATACTGGCAACACAGATTTATATTTTCGTGATGGCAATGTCGGGTGAAATATTATCGCTCAGGCTAAATTCTTGGAAAAGTTGGATGTCGTCGGCATATATATGGTAAACCATATGGTGGCTGAGTAGCGACGCAAGAGGAGTCATATATATATAGTGAACAGTAATGGTCCAAGAACTTACCCTTGCGGGACACCGCAAGTGGGTCTGTGAGGTTTGGACTGCTCACCGGCAATCAACACCGTGTATTGTCTGTGTTGTAAGTAGGCAGCGAACCATGACAAACAGTGATCGTCGACGCTGCAGCAGCACCACACCTTTGTGTTCGTCCATGCACCGAATCACATTGTCACGCACGTGCAGAAGCACAGTTTCAATACGACAGTCCTGTCGGTAGGCTGATTGCAACGGCATATATAGAGGTTGTTTTCACGCATGTGTGCAATCAACCGATTTGCTACAATCCTCAAGACTAACTTTGATAAAAAGCATATGTTAGAAATAAGCCGATAGCTTTTCAAAATTTCACTATCAAGACTTGCCTTTTTCAATATGGGCGTGATGAGAGCAACGTTCATTTCATCAGGCATTCCTTCCAGCAAACACTTGTTGATGATGTTCATAATAGACGTTGTCATGACATCAGAGCATTCTCTTACCAAGTTTGAAGGCATCGGGTCAAGTTTGCAAGTCTTCGATGATGACTTGCTCAGTAGTTGCGCGGTTTCTTCTTGTGTGACAGGCACGAAAGTAGAGAGATGACAGTCTGTGACAGAGTGATCTGTGCTCACAAAGTCGGTACTCACATCATGGACATCTGATACTTGAAGTGTGGTGCGAATACACTGGATTTTATCGTCAAAGTAGTGTGCAAAGTTGTTGGCGAGCGATTCGGCACATTCGTAGGTTGGCAGTGTTGCTGTGTTACCCCGATGCAGCAGCTTGTTTGCGATGTTGTAGAATTGCGCTTGGTTCCGGACGTCCGACAATTTTTCCTCGTAATGGACCTTTTTCGCTTCAGCGCACATGTTGTTGACTTTGTTTCTTTGCTGTACATACATGTATCGGTGCACTGTTAATCGTGTCCTCCTGTATTGATGTTCAAGCCGCTTACGTTTAGCTTTTGCAACTTTGATGTCCGCGTTGTACCGTGGCACGTTGTTCTTCACGGTGATGGTGCACTTTCTAGCAGGAGCAGGTTGGTCGAATACTGACAACAAGGTATTGTTGTAACGAGAAAATGCCGCTGCTGCCGATTCGCTGGCTTGCTGAACAGTCAGATCAGAACAAGTAATGCCATGGCTGATTTTCTGAGGTTGATAGTGTTCAACGTATGCACAGTCATTGTTCTCTTTGATGGGACTGTAGTTGTGATAGGTACCGTAAAGATAACGGCGGAGTGGTCAGAATTGACAGAATCATCGCAGGTGACATCTTCAACAGGCAGCTCACCACATCTCGTTATGATAACATCGAGGATGTGGCCTTTCTGGTGAGTTGCATGGGCAACGTGTTGTTGGTGGCTTGTTGCGGAGAGAAGGTCTATAATTGGTTTAGTATGTGCACTGGTGGGATTGTCAAAATGAAAGTTCAGGTCCCCAACGAGTAGCAGCTGACCGGATGTAAGTGTGAGTTCATCGAGGAGATCGGCAAACTCCCTCAGAAATACCGGAACATTTGGTGATTTCGGCTTTGGTGGAGGTCTATACACTGTTACACATCGCAACAGTACGAGACCAACTTTGACTAAGCAGTTGATATACTACATGGAAGTGTAGTTGTTGTGTTTCATTACAGTTACAGAGATGGATTCACGGAAGATAATGGCGACGCCTCCGCCTCTGGCGTTGGCTCACGGTATGTGTTTCATAGCGTATCCAGGTGGCACCACTGCCTTTACGACAATATGCGATGGCCTGAACCAGGTTTCCGTAAGCGAGCATATGTCTAGTTTGTTTTCAGTTATCAGATCCCGAATTTGTTTACACTTATCAAGCTCACACGCAGACCGGGTGTTCAGAACAGCAGCTCTAAACGAATTAGTCGCGAAGTTTCGGTGTAATTTAACATGTATCAGGTTGCTTCTGTTGACAATTGGTACGATGCTACTGCGTATTGACAGGCTGGACACATCGGTTCTGGCTGCAGTCACTTTCACAGGAATTGTCTTAGTCACTTGGCATTGTCTTCGACCGCCAGTGGTCCTTCTGTGGGTCGGTATTGCGCAAGAAATGCCTAGTTGTTTCAGATCGTTGTAGACTGCCTTTGTAAGCTTGAAGGCTTCCGTGGTTTGATGGCATAGTTGATGCAATTGAAGACTTGTATACACTATCACCATGGCGACGGTCACGGCCTACAGAAGATAACACTAGCAGTGTCTCATAAAATCAATAAAATAAGTAAAATCCAGCAAAGCACAAGTGTCCAGTTCGTAATTGTGACGTCGTGGTAATCCAGAAACATTCACGATGAGGCATGAAGTAAAATCGAAGAACGGCACAGCTTGAAACTTGTAATACTGTCAATTGTATGACGACAGCACTACATCATTGCAGTTTAAGTACTGTGATTCGGTTTGAAGGCGAATTGGAATTTTTCCTGCAGGTTTTTGCACGAGACGTGGTCAATGCTTGGTAGAAGTCAGTCTAACTGTCCTTTTAGAAGCCAGGTCGGCATTGGATCGAGTGAACACGACTTTGAGTGACTCTGGTTAACCAGTCTTCGCACCCTGTCTTCCGTTGCAGGCAACAAAAAGCTGAGTTTACCGTCCTCAGTGCCAAGACTCTCATGTGAAGGCACGTAGTTGGGGGTCAAGTTCTTATGAATCAGGCTGACTTTGTCCTGGAAGAATGCACTGAATCTGCTGACCAGTTGTTCCAGTGAACCACCACCAGACATGTTGGCTTCAGGCTTAATCAACAGGGCGTTGACAATGTTGAGTATAAGTATATGAGTATAAATGTACATAATCGACATGGAAAACAGGGCTCTATTTATGCGTGGGAGTAAGAAATTCGTAAATAGTCGTACTTGTTTACGACCCTCTATATCGCACGTAAACACACGTTCCTTTGAAATGTAATAAACATAAACATGTCACGTGTCTGCCTTTGGTTCTTCTTCTAGTTGTTTCCAGCGCTCGGCAACGTTCTTTTATCTGACTAATCTATATTATTGTGGTTACAATGTAATGGCCGTATGAGGTCCAATTCAACTAGTCAGCCTTTTTTCAGAACTTTATCGCTGAACTGACCTTTTATATAGTGATGAGAATCTAATGCTAAATTCACGTACGAAGATTCGATAAAACATCATGTACGTAACTTTGTCGTTTTTTGTTTACAACAGAAACATTGTACATCTGCAAATTTCGGACACTCTTATACTCAGATGGCAGGTAGATTATAACACTTTTGTTTGGACCATAATGGCTTTCACTTCCACGTAGATTACCAATGAAATGCCGCACTTTAACTTCCGTGGCTTCACTACCTTTAGAACGCTGGTCACCGCCGTGTCCCTCTTTTGTTTATTTTTGGTCCCAGAAGAAATACGTTTGAACATGGAAATTGGCGTACGCGTACTGCAACAATTATGCTGGTCAGAGACAGAGGTATACATTTCAGTGACGGAAGAATCCACTGCGTATGTACACAACATTTGCCTGTTTTTTTACCATATATTACGGGGAGCATCTCCCTTGTTGATTTTATCGAAAACTAAATTTTTGGATTTGTCTGAAACTCTGCAGAGATGACATGCATAAAAGGTGTTTTACTCTGATAACATCCAAATTGTTATTTAGCTTACAGGACAAGTTAAGGTTAACGTTACATGGTCGCCTATGAAAAAATAAATAATGATGTGTCCCATGTATCAAGACATTCTAAATGGGGTCATCAAACACTGCACAAATGCAGATACACCATTGCGTAATTAATGTTTTATATTATATATGTTAGCATTTAGATGCACGACACCACCCCAGTCTGCACTAACTTTGCAGTAAATGTTGTCATCAATAATTACAAGGTATGCGCTAGATAGACACTTCAAAATTATCAATATTGAATACAGACAAATTTCCCTGTTCTTCCTCGCATCAGCTCTGGGCGACACCTTAAGTTTTCTCCCCGTTTTTTTACGAATTCCTTTGTTGCCTTCACGCACCAAAACTCCATCTAAACTGTAAAAATATCCTCCTTGCCCAGCAATCACTGTCCGCCATGATGACACAGTAATCACAGATGACAGATAGTCACATGACCCACCCTACCATCCTCGTTGGTTATCTGGAACCGTCTTGTTTTTATTGAAATACACAATCGGATATAAGTGGTTTTTAATTAAATGCATATGCTCACTGTGCTCTCGGTAAGGTGAGACAGCTTGATTCGTTTGAAAAGGCAGCCACATGGCTGGGGAAATGCACTAAGCGAATGGTAAGATAGGTAACTCTTTTTTGTAAAATGGATATAGCTGGTTTTGAAAGTCAACTCTTCAAGTGGACAAAGTAGTCTTCAGCTTATAAAGTCCAACCTTTTTTGTTTACATGTATCTTTCCCTTCTGAAATATACACTATGTCGGTTTTGTTTTAAACATATTTACGCTGCTAGCACCAACACAATCACCACATAATCTATTCCATTCATTGTTTGCATAGCAAGTATTTCTTACGACAGCTTCCATTCATTTTTGTGCATAACAAGTATTTCTTGCGACAGTTTCCATTCATTTTTGTACATAGTAATTATTTCTTGTAACAACTTCCATTCATTTCTATTCATAGCAAGTATTTCTTGTGACAGCTTCCATTAATTTTGTTTCATAGCAAGTATTTCTTGTGAGAGCTTCCGTTCATTTGTGTTCATAGCAGGTATTTTTACGCCAGATTCCATTCATTTTTGTTCATAGCAAATATTTTTACGACATTTTTCAAAATGTGTTTACGTAGCAATTATTTTTTGTGAGAGCTTCGATTTATTTTGTGCATAGCAATTATTTTTGTGACAGCTTCCGTTCATTTTTTTCATAGCAAATATTTCTTGTGACAGCTTTTTTCATGGCAAGTATTTCTTACGACATTTTCAATTGATTTTGTGCATAGCAATATTTCCTACGACAGCTTCCATTCATTTTTGTACATAGCAAGTTCTACTGCCGCCACCTTTATGTGGGAGAGTGTCAAATAAACATTAACATCAATTAAATAAACGAGTGTTAATTCACACCTAGTCGCAGTTGTGATCAGAATTGGCAGCGTGGCGGGTAGAGTGTGGAATATATCGTCACTGTATGAGATAATGAAAGAAAACAACTGTCGTGTAGTATCTTATTAGTTTTCTTCAGTCGCAGATCTCCAAATAGAGTTCGGTACCATCCAATTTGGTGTGTTAAACTATTTAAAAATTCTTACAGTTTTACGTGGGGCGGATCAGTCGAACGTTGGCGATCAACGTCCATCAGATGTGCCTACGTTTAGCAGAAAGCCATAATTGCCATTCAATTCTTGTGCGGCCGGGAATTCTTTTCGGTCGTCATACCATTTTGCAATACATGCATTAGTCCTTGCCTTTCTCCACAAAGCTTGGGCGTGATGACACTGTGTAGCAACTACCCGCTGTTATATGTCTAACCTGGATTGATATAATAATAATAATAATAATAAACTTTATTTATACACTATCAAATCGCGATAAAGTGGTCTTAGGCCCTATGTTTCATACAACTTAACATAGTTCAACTTAATTCGACGTTACATCGTGTATTTTCTAAATTATTAACAAGTAGAAATATCACGATGGTAACATGTTTTGTTTGGATTTTGTGTAGTGAATAGATTGTTTGTTAATACTATTATATTATATATATAATAACGTAATGTCGTCCGGAAACAGTGTTCAGTTACCGAATTAAAACAGCTACACATTCTCTTTTTGGTAACACAGAAAACTACCGCATTTCCACCTTCAGACATGTGTCAAAATGGGTACAAGCTGATAAATTCACGTCGCTTCATCGGTTCACATAATTCCACTTATGCTTATTTTACGATATTACATCAAATACTTACATTTATCAGAACAACCAATTTGGCACGCCCGCACGTCCGCACGCAAGCTGTGCGTATATTATCATTGCATAACAAAGCAACTTCACCAATCTCTAAATTTAGTATAATAACGCACGGCAATGACCTTAAATACCACCCCTCCCAAATTAAATATCCAAGAAAATGTTGTGGAATACGTTTAAGAAATCCAATATGACGCCACAATCGGAAGTTCATTCATGCAAACTTGTTGAAATAGTTTAAATAATGTCTTTATTATAAAAAAATAAAAGCTCATTAAAGAGAGCAGTTGGATATATTTACTTACCACTGGATGATGTTCGCGTGTGATCGTTGAGTCAAGACGCGAAGGGAATACACAACGAAGGTCCTGACTGCGCTCTATATACCCAGCAACTGCGTGAACTGCGTGACACTATCCACGCCGACAGCGCACACGCGCAGTGACTAAGCACATTCTACTCAACCCCGTCAATGGCGAACATAAGTTATTGCGAATTAATAGTTTACTACCGTCGTCACATCGGTACACCAACAAAATATATGCTTTATATGGCCTACAAACTGCTGCAAGTGAATTGGGGTTTTCACCCCGTACAATACACCTGTCCTTAGTGTGGCATCCATTTAGAGTTGTTGAAAAGCCAGCGTAGTAATAAAACATCAAGATGTTAACATCATGGTCATTAAGCAATTCAGCACTCGACACGTCTGAAACTGTGTGATCTTATCAATTCAATAAATTATTCTGAAACACCCCATGAATTAAGATGTTATACGTAATTAATCATGACTCTGCAAAGACTGAACAGTCGGGTTTACGAACGGACTGGTCATTGCCGTCGCAGTAGCAGTAGCAGTCTGTCTCAGATCGGCGAGGTCTCCGTAACTAAATGGCTCAGGTCTAGTAGGATTCAATGGTAAATACGTCAACGCTTGTGAATGCGGGCGGCAACCGTGATCAACGCAACAAGGAACAATGGAAATTTAATTAATTTTATTACCTATATATGAATACAAAAAAAACATCTTTTATAGCAACAATAAACACAACAACGTCTACCCTCTAGTCTACCCTACCTCTGCGCTCAGATGAAAAAAGAACGGCCCGTTTAAAAAAAAAACTAAAGGTTATTTACACTCAAGAGAATTTCACTTGTCAACCCATTACAAGAATTGGTCCGCTCGGACTCAGATAAATAGAATCTACACCATCCCCGGTATAGGGAAAATTAATATCTTAATTACATACATAGATCGGGAATCTATACTATCCCCAGAATACAGTGAGACAATATATCTTAGTCACATATAATATATAGTCAATTCACAGTAGAACAGTCGGTTCTAACAGCAATATATAATATTGAATTATCACTTCCCTACATATGGTGTCACCGCGTCGTCGAACGAATGTTCGTTGTTCTCGCTCCGTTAGTTAGACTTGGCTAGTTCGTCACGAGGTCACACGAGATCGCCCGATGACAGTTCGACGGAAATCTACGTCTCGTTCCCGCACTCCATACGCGCTCCCGTTGACCCGCCGGCTCGCACCCTTGCAGACGCCTCCACACGTGTTCTTTTATAATGGGAACACCACCTTTCTGGCTCCCACGCGACCTAGCACGTTCTCACTTTGCCTACCTCTGAACACCGGGGTGACACAGCGCCATTACAGCCACGTTTTCTCTTTCAAATTTACAGTGTCCGATCTCTGCAAAGATTATATTTCTTACATGTCATTGACTTATATACCTAGTCCCAAAGGCATAACACACGACCGGATTGAAACAGTGAAATCAACAAGAATGCGATAATGAGCCATACCTAATTTATACGTCATAAAAAACCCTATAAATATAATAATGTACTCGTCCACGACGACGCCAGTTAATTAAAGGCTAATTATAACTACGCTTCAGTGGGCACACAATTTAATTAAAGGCACGCTTACCACGCTTCAGCGGGCACACATGAACACTAGTGCTAGTCTATAATTAATTACGCAACACCTACCTGACCTTTCTACTTTAACAAAAGACGAGTCAAAATGACCAGGAAATAGATTATGAAAATACATAAATAGCAGAAATGCTATACAGTCGCTCCATGTAGTTCATGTGCGTGGCAAGGATGACGACAACATACTGTAAGTATCACATTCACATATAGCTGTGTTGCCGTCTTCCCAGACACTTGAAACCATTTACAACATTGGTGTCAGAAATGGGATTTAAAAGGGGGAATGTTGAAGGCAACAAAAGCATCATAAGGGGAAGAATGTGGTAGGCGTCAAAACACAAATAGGGGTGAAGAATGTGGTTGGCTAAGACCTACACGTGGTGGTATAATAGCTGCGAATTAGCTGCTTATGGGCCCGCCTTGAGAATGCCCCCTTGGGGTATATAAGGGCCGCAGAACTAATTATCCGCTGCTGTTACTGTGAAAAAAGGCTTATGATGCAACGTTCAATCGTCGTCGTATTAGACCGTCGCAGTAGCAGTCACTCCATGTAGTTCGTGTGATGGGCAAGGAAGACGACAACATACTGTAAGTATAATACATACGTATAACTATGTTGCCGTCTTCCCAGACACTGGGAACCATTTACCACAATACTATATCACAAAACGAATCCAACAACATATTATGTCATACTATAGAACATAATGCATTACCAATGTGAAGAATGCTGCACATGTATACAGTTTATATTAATTTTATATTTATACACGCATGTATGTATGTATGTTCCAATCATTGGTTCATGTGTGTTTCCTTTAAAGTGTCTCTCTCTCCCTATCTCCCTCTCTCTCTCTCCCCCCTCTCTCTCTGTACCTCCCCCCCCCCTCTCTCTCTCTCTCTCTCTCTCTCTCTCTCTCTCTCTCTCTCTCCCTCTCTCTCTGCTGAGGAGAGCCGAATAACTCAGGCTATCCTGTTGCAATGACGCGTGCAGATACATAACGATTAATACTACGTTACTGAACGAGTGTTCACAACAAGCCGTTCTTTTAATTCGAATTTTAACATGATGGGCAGATTCGCGAATACTTTTTCACCGCATGACACGATGAACGAAAGCAATTCTCGTTGAGTGTCTTAATAAGCATTGTGTCGCAGATTTCTTAAAGGACTTCGGTTTCATACCTTTATATTTATTTTTATTTACCTTTCATAGTTTGTTTCATTGTTGACGGAGGTTGCATCAGTCGAACCTTAGAGATCAACTTCCATAAGATATAAATTGAGCATATGTCCAGCAGAAAACCCAAAGTTGCCATTCAATTCCTGTTCGGCTAAGAGACCTTCGTCTCGTGCTAGTTTTCCGGGAATTTGTTCGGTTTCATACCCTTCCCCAGTCCATGCATCACTCAAGGCCATTCTCTACATCGCTTTGGCGGCACAATTCGACGCTGTGGAGCAACTGTTCGCACCCCCCTGATGTCTGGTGATTCACTGATATCCTCGGACAGCCTCTTAAGAATCTCAGTGGGTGAGTGGGTGAGTGGGTGAGTGGGTGAGTGGGTGAGTGGGTGAGTGGGTGAGTGGGTGAGTGGGTGAGTGGGTGAGTGGGTGAGTGGGTGAGTGGGTGAGTGGGTGGGTGGGTGGGTGGGTAGGTGAGTGAGTGTGTGAGTGTGTGAGTGTGTGAGTGTGTGAGTGTGTGAGTGTGTGAGTGGGTGAGTGGGTGAGTGGGTGAGTGGGTGAGTGAGTGAGTGAGTGAGTGAGTGAGTGAGTGAGTGAGTGAGTGAGTGAGTGAGTGAGTGAGTGAGTGAGTGAGTGAGTGAGTGAGTGAGTGAGTGGGTGAGTGGGTGAGTGGGTGAATGGGTGAGTGGGTGAGTGGGTGAGTGAGTGCGGGGACGCATTTGGTGTGTCTATGCGTTCACACGTGTTAAGATTAAAAATCACTGATAGTGCGCACGCAACAAAACCCGGTCAGTTCCTCGGTTGGTACTATGACATGCATAAGAGAAGCGACTGTGCCGGACCTTTCTGTACGTGTGAGCCGACGTCTACGTAGAGCTGTAGACCTACTGCAGGATCGACGATGTCACTCGCCTTCATCCGCCCAGCGCCCAGTCTGCCCGACACCTCGGCACATACACGCGCATCGACGGCCGTCACATAGCCTGCAACGGTAATCACGTCGTGAGTACGACAACGGGCAGATCACGTGAGGTTACACGCCTATTCATGAAATGCTGAATGTCCCCTCCTACAAGGGTACGGAATAATCACCACAGAGCGCACCTAAAAGTTAAAAGGTAAGTTCTTATATAGCGCAGTATCGAGTCCTCAGGACTGCTCAAAGCGCTTTACACTTGACTCCCTGGCAGACCTGTTCAATCAAACACCATCTCAACTTCTCTGGGAAGCATCCAACCACATTGCAATTAATACCCGAAGACTTTTGTACACAAATATCAACCACTGTCTATAACAAGGTACTCATTCATACAGCAGAGTGAACTGGAGCACCGTAGAGTAAATTACCTTGCCCAAGGTTACACACCGCAGCACAGGATTCGAACCCGTATAAGTATTTTGGTATGTCTGCGCATAGGAACGTAATCATTAATGATCGTAAAAGTGACACAACTTTAAACGGACTCCCGTCGAGTCGTAGAACACTGCTCAATTGAGATTCGTGAGATCTGACGCTTGAAGAACATATCTAGTAGTGAATGTTCTCAGTAAACAGTAAACCTACTCTTTCTGTCGGTGTTTTAACTCGGGCGCATCTACTCTAGTGTGCCTTTGATTGTGCGAATATACAACTACGTATTGATTCATAGCAAAATGTGTTGACATGTTATGAACAAATAAATATATTATTATTATTCCCTTATACGTTACGGATTTTGGGAATTTTGTGAGGACTGAGACGGTATGCTTAACGTGAAAAAACATTATGATCATATCCGTTACGTGTTGTATTCGTGACAGAAGTATATATTTGAATGACAAATATACAACAAAATGCTGCAGATTGTCTTTGTTGTTGGTATATTAATATGAATACATTTACTTTAGGTAAAACCCATACACAATCGGTACATATTATAAATATACAATACAGATAAGGTAATAAGTTCAAAACAGTTAATAAATCAATAAATTAAACAAATTAGAATCAATGAGTTAATAAATTACAAATAATTTAGTACCTGGTAGATGGCTACACTCGAAGGAATAAGAATAATCTAGGCCGATAAACAGATTTGAAGATCATTGCATGCAATAAATACGGATTTCAAGAATATGCTGTGTAGCTACCTGTATCCGTGCAGTAGAGATCTCTGGAGAACTTTGCCCTGGGGAGTACAGCAATGGTCTCCTCGTGTGACTGTGTCAACTTAGCGACTGTGTCTGGGGACACGCCCTGGGCCGTCAACATGGCGGCGAACTTCTTCATGGCTTCTCCGTTCTCTAGCGAGTCAGCGATCTTTCTTTCACCTTCGTCCACATCTGTCGCCTGTTTAGCATTCATCAGAAGATGGCCGCCTGAACACAAACACAATATAATAACCTCATTAAAAAAAATAGCTACGCACACAGACTTGTCAGTGTTTTTTTAAATATTTTAACCGTATTAGTAAATGTGCGATTTCCATGGCAATCCACTTGCTATTGTAAAAGTTTCTAACATGTTTTTTAATACCGTCTCCTTCTAAGCTGTGATTGAGTGGTGTCACCTACCGAGCTCTTCACTCTTTCACGTACCTCTCCAAATTGTGTGTGCGTGTCGTATCTGCATGTGCTGTCGTGTATGTACGTGCGCGCGTACGAGCGTGTCTGCATGT
>OZ023218.1:38550473-38577973 GCA_963995525.1 Escarpia spicata
TGTACTGAATTTATATTCAAAAAAAAAAAAAAAAAGTTGGTATTCAGTTCCTGTTCGGCTGAGAGACCTTCGTCTCTTGCTAGTTTTCTGGGAATTTGTTCAGTCTCGTATCCTTCCCCAGAGTTCCTGTTCGGCTGAGAGACCTTCGTCTCTTGCTAGTTTTCTGGGAATTTGTTCAGTCTCGTATCCTTCCCCAGTTCATTCATCACTCACTGCCTTTCTCTACATCACTTTGGTAGTATATTACGACGCTCTGGAGCAACTGTTTGCATCTCCCTGATGTCTGGTGATTCACTCATATCCTCGGACAGCCTCTCAAGTATCTCAACAATGTAATGGAAACAGTCGTTAATAGCTATGGCAGTCTCCACTCTAGTACTGCAGGGCCTCCACCGGGTTTTGAATTCCCGTTTGGTTATGATGGCTGGGCCCTGTCTGCCTTAATATATCCAATCGCAGACTTGAACTTCCGAAAAAGAAAGATATGTAAGGCTTACTTTTAACTGTCCCCAAAGAATGTCACAACAAGAATATCACAACAACCTGTAAGGCCTACCATTTTAACTGTCCCAAACAATTTCAAAACAAGTGGTTTCTGAATGGCAAACTGAACACCAGTCAAGTACAAACTGTGAATGTGACAACTGAAGCGGAGAATTGCATAAGTTATAGGATGTTGACCGTCAATTCGGCGCCCGGGTCCCACTGTCCCCCGGTCAATACACCACTCAGACAACGTAACTAACACTCACAGGTTATTTAGAACACATACTGCAACTACCTGTATAGGACTACTCAGAATTTGTTTGAATCGTATTTTTTTACTTCGGCCTGATAACATCGCTGCTGTTATCAAACATGTTAACATTTCTTGAATGGATTGGTGTTCCGGTGTTTTGTGTTGAGATAGATTACACCACGTTGCTCATTGCGTTTAGTCGCCTGTTCAATAAGTGCATGTGACATGTAGACCAATGTTCAGCACATGCGTATCACTAATAATTTAGGTTGGGGCTAGGATATGATTGGCCTCCCAAGTATTTAGGGCAGGTGTGTCTAGGGGTGCAATTTGAGGTTTTTGGTCAGCCTGAAGGTGTTGGTGCAAATTGAAGTTTTGAGAGAGTCTTGATGTGGGATTTTTGGCGAGCTTCAAGGGTGCTCAGTAATGTTTTGGAGGGCCTCAATGTACGTTTTCTTGGCGTGCAATTAGACAATTTTGGAAAGCCTCAAGATGGTTTTTGGCGACCCTCTAGGGGATGTAAACTGAGATTTTGGGAGAGTCTCGAGGTGTGTTTTTTTAGAGCTTCAAGGGAGTGCAAGTTGAGGTTTTGGAAAACCTCAATCCAAAATACTCACCACGTTTCGACGCCAGTTTTCAGGATTAATTATATATTAAAACGTTTGCTTTCGCAAACTGTAAGCGCCTTTCCACCGAAGCGCCGAGGTCACCTCGACTGTTTCTTTGTTTGTTCGCTTTCTTGGATAAATTGACTGTGATCTGCGATGTATTCTTTTTACTAAATACAACAATTATGATTTAGAATTATTTACTTACGTGTGCCGATGTTCTTCTTCTCGATCTTCGACGTAAGAGACGAGGAACTTGGTTTCCAGATAACAAGAATTTTTTGCTGATGATATTGCGCTCCTATCAGAAATGATCAATCAGGCATAGGAGCTTCTAACACGAACGACATCATCATACTCAAGGATTGGTTAAAAGATCAATCCTAAAATATGTGACATTCAACCCAACAGGAAACACAAGCATCGTTGCCAGGGAAGGAGCTGGTTTAGAGAAGGAATCTTGAGACGGAGGGTAGAAGCCAGCAATGTTCAACCCCAGTGGCCGACATGAGTGAGTGGGTGAGTGAGTGTTTGAGTGAGTGAGTGAGTGTTTGAGTGAGTGAGTGTGTGAGTGAGTGAGTGAGTGAGTGAGTGAGTGAGTGAGTGAGTGAGTGAGTGAGTGAGTGAGTGAGTGAGTGAGTGAGTGAGTGAGTGAGTGAGTGAGTGAGTGAGTGAGTGAGTGAGTGAGTGAGTGAGTGAGTGAGTGAGTGAGTGAGTGAGTGAGTGAGTGAGTGAGTGAGTGAGTGAGTGAGTGACTGACTGAGTGACTGACTGAGTGACTGAGTGAGTAATTGGGTGAGTGAGTTTTGATGTGCTCTGCTTTTCTAAAGTGTCTTTCTCCTGTCTGAGAATCAAAGAAATTAGGTGTGTTTTGTTCACCAGATGGTGTCGATGTCTATTACTGATTTTGTGCTCTGACGTTTCTCTGCTCATACCAAACAATAGTAAAATAAAAAGGTAACGTAGCCAACAACCACAGATTACTTAGAATACATTATGGAACTACCTGTATAGGCCTTCTCAGAATTTGATTGAATCGTATTTTATACTTAGGTCTAGTAACCCCGTTGCTTGTGTAACACATGTTAACATTTCTTGAGTGGATTGCTGTTCCGGATTCTTGGAATACTGTGGTAAAGAGCGAACGGTTAATAAGTGGTAACTTACGTGGCTCGCTCTTTATGTTCGGTTGCTGCGTTGCGTTCTGTGGCCGCCGTTGATCCTAAGCCAGCAAATCGGAAGTTGGATGTCTTGCTCGGGTGGATCGGAGTGGCGAGCTTGGTATGGGTGTAGTTGGGGTTTATATAAAGGGCAGGGGTATTGGTGTGCAGTGGTGTGTGCAAGGGGTAGTGGGTGGGTGGCGATGAGCAGTGCTGCCATCTGGTGACTACCACATTCCTCCCTCCTTATGACGTTTGATCGCCAACCATATATTCAACTTGAATTCCATTTATTTTTAAACTTAATATAATTATGTAAGTAATAATTAACAAATTAGTCAATCAAACAACCTAGTCAATTTAATAAACCCAATGAATTTGATAATCGTTAAATAATTATACACCGTGTATAATGAACGTATTGCCAGTGATTGTTGTGAACAGGGTTAGTACAATAAACATTCAAAAAGTAAAACTCTTTATAACATAGTAATGTGGTGGGTAACGAAATGTTGTTGCACTAGTCTTATTTGACCAGGCAGTGCAAGTGCAGGATTCTGTTAACAGCATAAGAGGGCTGGTGCCCGGCTGTCGTGATATTTGCGTTCTACACCTTATAAAACGCCTGTGCGTTGAGGGTGGCCACGCGAAGCACTACCCAGCTTGGCAGATTGCGCAATGCTGCAATGTACCGTGCCTGATGCACCAGCTCATATGGGTGTCCGTTGTTATGACCACGTGGTGACAATAGGGGGGCATCTGTTTCCAACACCAGTCGGTATAGGTCGATCTGTCGTGCCAGTTCGCTAAATCCTGGCGTGGACACCGACTTGTTGGTGATTCCAAAAACACTGTTGGTAAACTGCCGTACCCACTGCCTGTAGTCTGCCAGACTACCGGTGAAACAGTGAGTGCTTCGCACATGTCACTCGAGAAAGGAACGCGTGCGTTCCCACGCAAGTGGAGAACCAGCGGCTTCTCCAACTCCTTAGCCAAAGCAATATGCTTTTCGAGCAGTAGTCGTTGGCTGGGAAGCGAATGTAGTGGCTCCGTGTAATCGAGGCCACATTCGCCTATCGCCGCGCCCATGAATCACTAACAAGCGACTTTGCCAGTCGAGGGTGAACACCGTAAGTGGTTTTTATAACCACCGTCTGATGACTGACGGTGACCCCCTTTATGACTGGTCGCAACCAGTCGTCTGGAAAGACGCGGTTATCCACCACTGCGGTGAGGCTGACCGTACTGTCACCTCGCCAGAGGGAGAAGGCCGTTTCCCACGCTGGGACAGGTTCGGTGATAAAATCAAATGGGACAGCAGTTCTCTCCTGGGTCCCTGTCGCCTGGTGTTTCCTCGTCCTCATCTCCCTAGCCTGCAGTAATTGTAGGTGGCAGTGGGCGTCCATGGCGGACTCCGTTATAGTGTGAGTCTGATGGAGTGAGGCAGACGGGACTAGCCATTCCCTGAAGATGTCCTGCTTGTGGGGTGGCATCTCCGCCAACATCCTGCCCATGCTGTCCCAATTGAGGAGCGCCACTGGGTGATTGGGTGGACTCAGCTGGATGTTGACGGCAGCGATAAGTCGGCCTATCATCTCAGCTACTTCGACTAACATGACCCGCATGGCCATGTTAGATCGGGAACCCTGTATTGGGTACCATCCTCTCTTTCTAAACAGGACGACTAGCTCCTCAAAGGAGGGCCATTCTTCGCGTACTTTCGATGAGTTTGATTATGTAGTATGCCCACCTAGCAAAATGTGGGGCAAACTCTCCTTTTTGCCTATCCTCCACAGAATGCCCGGCCAGATGTGCCCGTAGGGGAGGTAGGGCGCCAAACTGCTGCTCACACAGCCAGCAAGCAGTTTCCGGATGGAAATGCCAAGGTAAATGTGTTACCTTGACATGGAGTCGCATGCAATTGGTGGTTACGTTACACACGGTGCACTTTCCTAGCCCAGCTTGCGCCCTTCTCCTCTTTTTGGGTGGGGGCATTTCGGCAGTAAATGACGCATGTTGCGTCGCCTCACTCCCCCTCCGCCGTGACAAAGTCTTCTGTTGTGAGAGTGCTTGTGGTAACTGTGGACTGTTGTCCGCCACCGTGTCACATTCATAATTAAAGGAGATGGGGGGGTGGGGGGCCTGTGATTTATGGCACCTGTTTCGTCGCCGCCATCGCTTGCCGAATACTATAGGGGGTGGCCCTGGCCTCGAAGTCTCTGGCCCCTTCCTTAGCGGTTAGAGTGACAGAATTATTGTCTGTCGCCGCTGGGGTTACCCCTGGGCATATGGTGCGTACTAGTGGCGGTGGTGCATGAAAATTGTGTATGGTGCGTTGGGGTGGTGTCCCTGTGTATAGGGGTGACGTGGTAGGGATGGTCGTGTGGGTATTCTGTAGCAGAATTGGGGTTCGTGCGAGGTGTAGTGCATGGAGCCTGTGATTCGCTGGTATCTCCGTGTATAGGGATGGTCGTATTGGTATTCTGTAGCCAAATTGGCACCCTGGCACCTTGCACTACTTGGGCGTATGTGGGGGGCGGACGTGTGTGGACAATGGCGTCTAATGACACCTGCACGCCACTCAGTGTCACATGTGGCACCAAGTTGCCTTGTGCTGCGTTCACTAGATGCTGAAGGTCGCCCAGTGCGGCAGTCCGAATGGAGACTGACTGGGTTGTTGGCCGATTTTGGGGCCTCCAGTTCCTGACAGGGCTAATGGTACCATCAGTATCGGTGGCATCCATCTGTAACATAAGCATTGTAATTACGGTTAGTCGTAATACCTGCAGGGTCGATTGATGAGTCGACCCCCGCGAGTAGTTCGCGGGATTTCCCCTGTGTGGTGGTCATTCCCAATTCTCGCCTGATTAGTGGTTGGTTAGCGTTAAACAATGACTCAACCCCGTCTAGCGGATCATCAGTGGGCGTGACCTCGGTGGATTGAGGATTGCCTGTCGTTTCCGTCTTACCCATAGGGGAATATCACGGTCGTCGCATACCCGAAGCTTGTCATGGTGCTTCACGTATTCCCGCTTACGACCCGCGATACGGTATAAGAAACGCGACACTACTTTCGTAATTACAAATGGTCCCTTCCATGTTGAGAGTAATTTCTTACTTTGCTCCAAGATTGTCCCAGAGTTACGGATATACACTAAACGTTCTTTCTCGAATTGGGGCTCGGGTGTCATAATCTTTCTTCTGACGGTGTTGTGCCATGCGTAGGTTATTCCGTGCTGCAACGGAAGCTGTCCGGATTTTCTCAACCAAATCCTTGATATAATTAGCTGGTGATTGTCGCATGGAATTTATGTTAGGAAGCCCGAATAGGATCTCCTCAGGCATGCACACTTCTCGTCCTAATAACAACATATTTGGTGTGAATCCGGTATTTCGATTCACCGTAGCTCGTAGGCTCATTCCCAGTGTAGACAGGTGTTCGTCCCATTGGGACATCTTATCAGTAAGATAAGACCTGACAAAGGAGAGAACCATTTGGTTTTGTCGCTCTACTTGACCATTGGAACAGGGTCGGTAGGGTGTTGTCCTAGTCTTTTCGACTTGCATTAACTTACATAAATCTGTGAACAGTTGGCTATCAAAATTCCTGCCCTGGTCGGTGTGTACCTGCAGGGGGGCGCCATATCTGGTAATCCATTGTTCAAAGAACGTCTTAGCTGTTATTTCAGCTGTTTGTTCAGGCAGTGCATGTAGCTCTAGCCAACGAGTAAATTGGTCCAGGATCACAAGTACGTACTTATTCCCAGATTCGCTCGTTGTAAATGGCCCTAGAATATCTAAATGTACACGTTCCCCAGGGATCCCCGCCTGGTAATGGAGCAACTGTGCACGCTGTGGTCGTCCCACTTTGTTAATGTGACATACCGCGCAAGTGTCCACAAACAATTGACAGTCCCGGCGCATACAGGGCCAGAAACAAACTTTTCCCTAGTTTTGCGAAGGTTTTTATCTCTTCCCCAATGTCCTCCAATGCGATTATCGTGGATCATTTGGAGGACTTCCTGTCTCATTGATTGAGGTACTATTAACTTTAATGTATGGGGACCAGCCTCTTCCTCCCAACAATAATACAAGACCCCATCCTCTATTTGCAGTCGATCCCTATTATTCCATAACTTGCGGGTACCCACACCGTGGAGTTGTAAATCGTTTTGTGTAGGGGGCTCCCTTTCTAACCAGGTGATTACGGGTGGTAATTCAGTGTCTTGCATCTGGGACTTTCGTAATTCCTGTGAGTTGTATTGGTGCATGTAGTTTGGGCCGGTTTGGTTCTCCCCCATTATACCATTAACATCACTGGATACATTGAGTTGTCTTGTTGCTAATGGTACTTCATAGTCAATTTCCTTCTCGAACGTTCCCCACTGGTTGTGTAGTTTTTTTACAATATGTACAGCCACCACAAGGTAGAGAACTAAGTTCTTGGCCAGCTGGCCAGCTTGCCAGTTCTTCGCCAGGGTGTTTGAAGCGAAATAACCACGTGAGTGACCCATGATCTGTCCTTATAGTAAACTCACGGCCAAGCAGGTAGTGTTTGTAATGGCGTGTGAAAATTACTATAGCCAGCAATTCCTTACGTGTGGTGCAGTACCGTTGTTGTATTGCCGTCAATGTGTATGACGCAAAGGAAATTGGACGTATTATTCCATTCTGTACCTGATTCAGGGCGACGCCAATTGCCACGTCTGAGGCATCTGTATCAAGGATGAATGGGTCTACATTGTTGGGGAAAGCCAGCACTGGCGTAGTTGTCATTAAGTGCTTTAGTTCCTGAAATGCCGTTTCACACGACTCAGTCCATTCGAATGGCTGTTTTGGTTTGGTCAATGCATAGAGTGGTTTCTTTTTTCAGATAATCCCTGAATAAATTCCCTATGATAGTTGACAAATCCTGTGAACTTACTCACTTGCAAAGCATTCATTGGTCGTGGCGAATTTAGTACACTCTGGATATGATCTTTAATGACGGAAACACCCTCTCGGGACACTTTACGTCCAAGGAAGCGAACCTCCGTGCTAAACAAAGAGCTTTTTTAGGCTTTAGTTTTAAATTGTGTACCTCAAATCTCTGGAGAACGACTTCCAGGTTTTTGAAGGACTCCTCAAAGCTCCTCCCCAGTACGATTACGTCTTCTAGGTATACTAGTACTTTGTTCCATGCGAGACCGCGTAAGACAAGATGCATAACCCTTTGGAACGTGGCAGGTGCATTACATAAACCCTGGGCCATTCTGACATGTTCGAAGAGGCTTTTGTATTTTTATATTTGGTTAGGAACGCCGTCTTATGACTGTCGCGTTCATCTACCATTATCTGCCAATAGCCGCTGGCCATGTCTAATGTGTGGAACCACAGAGTACCTGTCAAATTATTAATACACTCTTCGATCAAGGGCAACGGAAAAGCATCTTTAACAGTTTTCACATTTAGTTGTCGATAATCTACTGTATATATTACTTCCCCATCTTTTTTCCTTACTAACACGGGTGCAGATGCCCACTCTGATGAAGATGGCGTTATTACTTGGGCATCAAGCATGTTATTCAGTGTCTTCTTCTCCTCCTCACTCTGGAATTTTAGTGGAGTGCGTCTTAGTCGTTCTCTGACCGGGTCTTCATTATAAGTGCTTATGCGATGGCGTATAAGAGTGAATCTTCCTAAATCGTTACTGTCCTTGGAGAATACGCTACCATATTTAACTAGTAATAGCCCCAATGCGACGTGTTCTCTAATATAAATGTTCTTCTTTTCTTTGCTTTGGTAAACATGTCCTCTAAGTGTGGCGGTATTTGTGAGTCCACCTCCTTAAGCATAGTGGAGACTTGTGTCTCGTCTAGGCTATCATCTGGAATAAGGGATACTGCTATAGGCGATGGTGTCTCATTAATCCTGTTTACCTCTTCCCACGAAGGCCCATTATCACCATTAGTATTCCCCATCATTTCAGTACGACTGACCTGTATGCTTTCTCGACAGGGCTCTGAGCTAGTATCTAATATGGCATCCATTTCCACAGCCTGGACTAGTAATTTCCCTCTCTGCAATGTGACTGGTTTGTTGGAATCGTTTATAATCTCCATAATAACGGGTCCAATTCCCCCATTAATTATACAAGATGGGATTATTAACTCGTCTGTCATTTCAGGTGAAGTAACGTAGACATTGCAAGAAGGGTTAGTGCACTCTACCATCACATTACCTCTATGTTTTGGCAGAATTACAGTCCGTTGCGCTACTTGAATTCTACTTATATTGTACTTCACTGCTGGCCCCTTCTTCATCAGGGCATGAACAGTGGTGCCGTCCATCATTACAGTGCTGTTATCGATATCCACAATACAATACAATACAGTGATGCTTTAACAGAAAATCAAGCCCAAGAATAAAATCATCTGTTATCGGTCTCACAGCCACATCGATGTTGTACTGATTTTGTTGTATGGTTATTGGGAGTTTCTTGATTAGATAGAACTGCATATACGAGTCGTGTTCTGCATTCTTAATGGTTATGAACTCCGGGGTCATAGTGCACACATGTCCTAATGAATCAATAAAGGACTGACTGACCATTGACATTTGGGCGGCAGTGTCTACTACCATGAGTGTATCCTTCCCATAAATTGTGGCTGGTATTAACAGTGTGTGGCCTACTGTTGGGCTCAGGTGAGTACTTCTGACTGTCACATGTTCTCCATTATCTTTGTCCTGTTTATTGGACATGTCTAGGAGCTCATTGCTGTCTGGGTGTGTTTGTTGGTCAGTAGTCCAAAGTGCTTCTGTAGCTGTTGTATTTACTTTGACACATGCCCCAATACTACACAGAGCATCTACTTTAACACCTACTCCATCACCACTGTCCTGACTAGTGGACATGCTGGAGGTTGTATTAGCACCTCGGTGCCATGCCTGGTCAGTCTTCCATTGTGGTGTTGTAGGTACCCTAACGCTCGACTCATTGGTGATACCTACTCCATTACAATTGTCCGGACTGGTGGACATACATGGAGTTGATATGTTGTTATTGTGTGTTGGTTGACCAATACCCCAAAGGGTGGTGGTGGACCCATGACCAACTGGGTTCACCTTATTTAGTTTGACGGTGGTTTATCCGTCCCATCACTTTTTCTGTTGGAAGTGGCGGGGAGATCACGACGAGGACTGATACTTCGGCTGTAATTGTTATCTGGAGGCTGATAATATCTTCCCCGGTTATCATCATGAGGGGAGTTATGAGTCGTATACCGTTCACGAGTATCATCCCGATTATCCTCTCGTGAGGGGTTATGGGTCTTATATTGCCCACGAATATTATCATCCCTCCCACCATGCCTACCGCCATGCTCATGAGTCCTATATCTCCAACGCCGTGCGTCCTCTTCCCCGTTATACCTGCCATCACGTTGATTGTCTCGGAAACCCCTTCTACCTACGCGGTTACTGTGATATCGTTTAGGGCTGCGATACCTGCGACTATCGTCATAATCCGTGCTATTGGTGCTACTACTGCTATTGCTACGGTGTCTCTGAACTTGACGTTTCACTGGCGAATCTCGTCGTGATAGTGTATTCGAGCATTCCCTGGCCAGATGACCCTTGCCTCCGCATTGGAAACGACTCAGGGGAGACGGGGAGCGCCGACTCTTATTGGCACAGTCACGTGACCTGTGACCCTCCCCCCGCATGTGAAGCAAGTGTTACTTGGTGGGCGTCCCAGGGATATAGTTGACTGCTGCAGCTGTCTCACTACACCCTGTACTACCTGGTCAACCAAAGTTGTCTCCTCTGAGCATTTTCCGGTCAAATTGACTGCAGACTCATCGCTGAAGGCAACTTGTCGGTTAGACAGGTTACGACCGCCAAATGTACGCGTTGCACATTGGATGTGCAGTACCGCTTCCACTGCCGTCCGGATTGTTGTCGGGTCACTAAATGTCATGGCTTCCTGGGCGGCATTCCGATCGCGGATGCCCCGTAGGAAGGCTGGTACTGATAGGTTATTGTACAAGTCCTTGTTCATATCCGGATAAGCCTCCACTGCGAAGGTATCTAAACTCTCACCCTCCTCCTGTTTTAAAACTGCCAACTCTGCTCTGAGAGTTGTCCTAGCGACGGGTCTGGTGTGGCCATATCTCATACCGAGGTACTCTATGCAATCACTATAGTCATAGCGTTCGTCTTTGGGTAGGCTTCTATGAGCCGTTAAAGCTGGCCCTCGAAGGCATGACACCAAACGTGTCATCTTTTCATTTGGGTCCCAGTTGTAAGCCTCGGCTATGAATTCGAACTGGTGAATCCAGTTATCCCATTCACCTGGTTTCCCATCGGACTTGTCGATAGTGACATTTCTGTCACTTGGCCTACGCGATATCTCGAGACCATTCCCATTGTCCTGGCGTCGTCGACTGTGGTTGGGACGTTCCACTGGTTGGTCATCCCCATGTTCAGTGAAGTACCGATCATGGCTAGATCGTTCGTATTGATATCGTTGCGGACCATCGTAATCACTGTTGGGGAGGGTGTCTCTTGTATCGACATGCACCGCTTCCGTTGGCAGGGACTTGTGCTCATCGCGATGCTTAGTTTCGCCTAAATTCCCCCATGTACATGGTGTTGGATCTGTTTGTGCGTACTTCGGTCAAGCTCCTGAAGAGAACCCGGCATATATTTCCACAACCGGGCCTCTTTCCGACCAAACACCTTTGCTTGTAAGGCACGTACGGTTGGTTCAATTGTGTCCTGTTTGTTTAGTTTCTCAGTTATTTCAAACAACGCTTTCTGCATCGATTCGATGACAGATTCATTCCTGTCAAACCTATCCTCTAGTTGAGAGAATCTGACCCCAAGCTTGGTTATGCTATCGTAAATACGCTCTATTGAGGGTGTACGACTAGGGCTACCAAATTAAAATTCGTCCGTTTGTTTGACATCCTCTGTAGTTGTTTGATTGTCGATTTCTGAATCGACATTTCCATTACCCTGAGTTTTTTTGTCTTCTTGGTGGTGTCATGTTCAGTGGCATTTAGTCTGTCATTGCATGGCTATACAGTACGTTTTAAACTGTGGATGGAATACCCAATTAGTTTGCCGTTCTATATAGTTGCAAACGGTGGAACTGATATCCTCGACTTATTGACTAATGTCAGCGAGTTATCGTTAACCAGCAGCGTTATTTCAACTGGATAAACCAGTTTAACGAATGTTGTGTGGAGACAATGAATTTAATGTTGGCGTACAATGTGAGTGGACAATGCGCTTTGTCCGCGAAGTCACCCGTGTGTAATTGCCAATTGAACCACGCCCTTGTCACTCCGTGGTGAGGTACAAGGGAATGTGCGAAGTATTTAATTACAGTCAACTGACCTCGCAATATATAGACATTTCGTAGTCAAAATTTATATGTACTTGGACAACATAAATATAACTTAGTAAATTGTCGTATTCATTGTTGTCCTGGGCGTTACCCGTATAACAAGTTTGCCGTTTTTCCGAATAACTTAGTAAATTGTCGTATTCATTGTTCTCCTGGGCGTTACCCGTATAACAAGTTTGCCGTTTTTCCGAATAAGTTTCGGAACAAAAATAGACCAAATAAACGAGAACGCGTATAAATTCACATAGTACAGTCGAATTGACGTTTGAAATTACATCGACTTAGTTCCCTCGGTAAACTGGTGGCGTAGTTGTTGTTGTCATGGGCGCTGCCCCGTATAACAAATTCGTTGTCTGTCCGAATAAATTCAGAAAAAGTTGAACGAATGAACGGAACTGCGCAAAAATTCACATAGCATCGTCAATTTGACGTTTGGAATTTGCGACTTGTTTGACCAAAATGTATTTGAACAACTTTTCACGTTGGCCTACAGAGGCGCGTGGACGAACACATACTTCTGGTACCAATGTAGTAAAGAGCGAACGGTTAATAAGTGGTACCTTACGTGGCTCGCTCTTTATGTTCGGTTGCAGCGTTGCGTTCTGTGGCCGCACATCGGAAGTAGGATGTCTTGCTCGGGTGGATCGGAGTGGCGCGCTTGGTATGGGCAGGGGTATTGGTGTGCAGTGGTGTGTGTAAGGGGTAGTGTGGGTGGGTGGCGATGAGCAGTGCTGCCATCTGGTGACTACCACAATATATTAGGCCTACTCCACGTTGTTATTCAACGAGTTCAGTCAGATGGTACATAATACACGTGTTATTTAAGTTCATGATTTATCATATATTTTGCTGAACTTTGCACGGGAGAAAAATCAATTGTCCAGTGAAAATCACGACTATGCCAATGGATATTTGTCAATTCAGTCCAAGGGAGCACTCCCACAATTTTCTGCTCTGGAATGTGACCCCCCTGAAGTAATTTGCACTGATATCTACAAAATGTATTGTTGGCATAATTATGAACACTGAAAATTAGACAAACGCCAATTGCCCAACATTTGAATCCTAGCCACCCCCCAAAATACAGAATAAACCCATCCTAATTTTGTCTGCGTACCCCTATTGATCAACTGTAACTGATCATTGGCCTAGTTATTTGGACAAACTTGGTCTCATTCTGAAAAGATACATTGCTTCAGGATGTTTCTTGCACGCGCTCACTGGACTGGTCGCTGCTAAATGCAAACGTGACGGTCGACAGACAGGTGCAGGATTATGCGTTTAGGATTTTCAAAAACGAATAACATAAAATCTATTCAACATTTATGAATACTTCCAGTGACATATTTGTATATAGCAAATATATTATATTTAGGATGATATAGAAAAACATTAAATTCCGCCGCTGGAACTCCTTCTACAACCTGTTGATGTATTGAACCTCACAAGATCCCAACGCCTGATGAATTTCGAAAAAATCTAAACAAAATGTACGCCCAATATATATTCAAAACTAACGGAATTATAGGTCCACAGAGAAACAAAGAACAATTTCTTTCTTAATATAGACGCTAGATTTCGAGAATTGTAAATGCAACTCCTCTCAAGGGCCAATGTCAATCCGACTCTTTCTTTATTAAATCGTTTCCTTGGATCAGTTGACGGTGATCTGCGATTATTAAAGAAAATATAACAATATTTATTTTGAGTTAATTGAAGCTAAATCCTAATAAAAACTGATAGAATTATTATTTGCACAAAACAACAACGAAACAATGTTGTTAACTACTTTCCAGTTAAATTGCTTGTTAATGATACATCATCATCAGATACTATTTGTAATCTAGGAGTTGTCTTTGACAGTGATTTCAGCTTTCATCAGAACATTTCTCAAGTACATCAATCGTGATTTTTACCATATACGTGATTTCCGTCGAAATCGGCGTCATTTGTCTTTATTTACTGCTAAAACAATATCAGTAGCTCTAATTAGCAGTCGCCTCGATTACAGCAACTCACTCTTAAGTAACACTGGTAAAAATGAATTAGTTAAAGTCAAACGTGTAATGAATTTGTTAGCACAAGTAGTACTAAAGGCACCTCGTTTCTCACCAACACTGCCCCTACGTAATCAGTTACATTGGCTTCCAGTTGTATATCGACTACAATTCAAGTTAGCCACTATCACCTATCGTGCCCTTTCTACACAACACCCATCCTATTTATTTAGTCGCTTTCGGTTTTTCAATATCCCCAGGAATCTCAGATCATCTGTTTCACATGACTTTTTGTTCCGAAGACCAAGTTTACTATTGGCAAACGTGCTTTTACTGCAGCTGCACCCAAAATCTGGAATCAACTCCCTTTCGCTTTAAAATCATCTGAGACTATAGGTACTTTTCGTAAAAAACTGAAGAATTATTTATTTGACATTTCCACCCTAACCTACGGCGGTTCCTTGCTCTAATGACGACTCTTGTTCATGTTAACGATTTTGCCCAACGATACTTGTATATTGCGCCTCTGAGCACAGATTCCTGGGGATTTAGGCGCTACAGAAGTTTGTCATTATTATTATACTATATTACATTTAACTATTTATGGAGAATATGCGTCTTGATATGTACAATAAGAAAATACAACTTAATTGTTTAGAATCAAACATTTATTTTTGGACCTACAAAATCCTGTTTGTGCACTTTTTGGGACATTGCCCCTAATCGTTAAAGTTGTGAAGCGATCGTTGTGCAAATAAGAACATAAGCAGTTGTTTGTTTCGAGATCAATAGCGGGTGCGATTATCAGAGCGCCTTCTGTGGTACTACGTCATTTCCTGTGATGACGTCATAGACAAGTGAGGTGCATTGTGGCTCCTTAGCGTCCACAGAGAGAGCGTTTTTGAGACGACTGACGTGTTCGTCGGGTAGTGGGTCGTTGTTGTAGTGCACGGTCACCCAGCGGTCTCCTGGAAACAAAACACGACATCCGGTGAGTGAATGTGTGGCCGCAGAATGAAAACACAGACAGCAGTGCAATGAACATCAATGTACGTCTATTCCATCGTCATGTAATGTCGCAGCGACGTACTCTCTACACGAAGCGATCAGGCTGCAATCAGATCGTACGCGGGGGCGTCTCCCCGTCGCTGCGACGGCGTCGCTTCGTGTAAATCTGGCTTAAAACGGTCATGAAAACGTAGTCCATAACATGACATTCAGAAACGGTTTAAACGGGAGGTGCCTTGACCACTCGGTTTATCGTGGTCTATTGGTGTAGGGAAATATGCCTACTTTTCATTTATATGCCTATTATCCCGCTGGCAACTGTCAAGATAAGGAAACTGACATGATTTGGATACATAACACGTCACGCTAGCATCCCGAAGACGATCCTGCAGGGCACCCTGGACGTCAGAGGAAGAGCTGGATGGACAATGTTATGGAATTGACGCCCATCTCCGTGCTAGAGTTCCTCATCACAGCCATTGACAGACAGGAATGGCGAAGCATCACAGCTGCAGCGTAACTTATGTCCCTTCGACAACCAAGTCGGTCAAGGGACTAAGTAAGTAAGTATCCCGCTCGCAATCGCACGCACCCTATTCGTGTGTGCGAGTGTGTGAGAGTGTGTGCGCGCGCGTTTCTATGTGTGTGCGTGCGTGTTAGAGGGTGAGTGAGTGAGTGAGTGAGTTAGTGCGTGCGTGCGTGCGTGCGTGCGTGAGTGAGTGAGTGAGTGAGTGAGTGAGTGAGTGAGTGAGTGAGTGAGTGAGTGAGTGAGTGAATGAGTGAGTGAGTGAGTGAGTGAGTGAGTGAGTGAGTGAGTGAGTGAGTGAGTGAGTGAGTGAGTGAGTGAGTGAGTGAGTGAGTGAGTGAGTGAGTGAGTGAGTGAGTGAGTGAGTGAGTGAGTGAGTGAGTGAGTGAGTGAGTGAGTGAGTGAGTGAGTGAGTGAGTGAGTGAGTGGTTGGTTGGTTGATTGATTGATTGATTGATTGATTGGTGGGTGGGTGGGTGGTGGGTGGGTGTGTGGGTGAGTGGGTGGGTGGGTGGGTGGGTGGGTGGGTGGGTGGGTGGGTGGGTGAGTGGGTGAGTGGGTGAGGGGACGCATTTGGTGTGCCTATGCGTTCACACGTGTTAAGATTCAAAGTCACTGATAGTGCGCACGCAATTAAACCCGGTCAGTTCCTCGGTTGGTACTATGAAATGCTCAAGAGAAGCGACTGTGCCGGACCTTTCTGTACGTGTGAGCCGACGTCTACGTAGAGCTGTAGACCGACTGCAGGATCGACGATGTCACTCGCCTTCATCCGCCCAGCGCCCAGTCTGACCGACACCTCGGCACATACACGTGCATCGACGGCCGTCACGTAGCCTGCAACGGTAATCACGTCGTGAGTACGACAACGGGCGCATCACGTGAGGTTACACGCCTAGACATGAAATGCTGAATGTCCCCATCCTACAAGGATACGGAATAATCACCACAGAGCGCACATAAAAGTTAAAAGGTAAGTTCTTATATAGCGCAGTATCGAGTCCTCAGGACTGCTCAAAGCGCTTTACACTTGACTCCCTGGCAGACCTGTTCAATCAAACACCATCTCGACTTCTCTGGGAAGCATCCAACCACGTTGCAATTAATACCCGAAGACTATCAGTACACAAATATCAACCACTGTCTATAACAAGGTACTCATTCATACAGCAGAGTGAACTGGAGCACCGTAGAGTAAATGACCTTGCCCCAGCCTCTGCACCGCAGCACATGATTCAAACCCGTATAAGTATTTTGGTATGTGTGCGCATAGGAAAGTAATCACTAATGATCGTAAATGTGACACAACTTTAAAAGGACTCCCGTCGTGTCGTAGAACACTGCTCAATTGAGATTCGTGAGATCTGACGCTTCCAGAATAGATCTAGTAGTGAATGTTCTCAGTAAACAGTAGATTTACTCTCTCTGTCGGTGTTTTAACTCTTGCGCATCTACTCTAGTGCGAATATACAACTAAGCTATGATTCATAGCAAAATGTGTTGACATGTTTTGAACAAATAAATATATTATTATTATTCCCTGTATACGTTACGGATGTTTGAAATTTTGTGAGGACTGTGACGGTATGCTTAACATGAAAAAAACATTATGATCATATCCGTTACGTGTTGTATTCGTGACAAAAGTATATATTTGAATAATAAATGTACAATGATATGCTGCAGATTTTCTTTGTTGTTGGTATATTTATATGAATACATTTACTTTAGGTAAAACCCATATACAATCGGTACATATTATAAATAGGTATAAAAGTACATAGCTTTTAAAAGTAAATAAGTCAGAAATGTAGATAGATACAATACAAATAAGGTAATAAATTCAAAACAGTTAATCAATCAATAAATTATACAAATTAGAACAAATAAGTTAATAAATTAATAATAATTTAGTACCTGGTAGATGGCTACACTCGAACGGAATAATAATTATATAGGCCGATAAACAATGACTAAGGTAATACGGATCTATACAGATTTGAAGATCATTGCATGCAATAAATACGGATTTCAAGAATATGCTGTGTAGTTTACCTGTGTCCGTGCAGTAGAGATCTCTGGTGAACTTTGCCCTAGGGAGTACAGCAATGGTCTCCTCGTGTGACTGTGTCAACTTAGCGACTGTGTCTGGGGACACGCCCTGGGCCGTCAACATGGCGGCGAACTTCTTCATGGCTTCTCCGTTCTCTAGCGAGTCAGCGATCTTTCTTTCACCTTCGTCCACATCTGCCGCCTGTTTAGCATTCACCAGAAGATGGCCGCCTGAAGACAAACACAATATAATAACCTCATTTATAAAAAATAGCTACGCACACAGATTTGTCAGTGTTTTTTTTATATTTATAAAAGTTTCTAACATGTTTTTAATACCGTCTCCTTCTAAGCTGTGATTGAGTGGTGTCACCTACCGAGCTCTTCATCCTTTCACTTACCTCCCCAAATTGTGTCTGCGCGTGCATGTGTGTCTGCATGTGCTGTTGTATCTGTCTGTGTGTGCGTACGAGCGTGTCTGCATGTGCGTTCGTGTTTGTACGTGCGTGGTTGGGTGCGTGGTTGTGTACGTGCGTGCGTACATGCGTGCGTGTGTACGAATGCACGTTATTATACCTAGCTTTGTCACCACCTCCTTCAGCGTGGACGGTCCGGCCCCGCGAAGACACTCAAAGGACTCAGCCACTTCAAGGGCATTCCCAACAGTGCGCCCTATCACGTTGTCCATGTGGGTCAGAAGAGCCGTCGTCCGGATTCCCACACCCTCACTCAGACGCACCTGCATATCGTGAATGATACACTACAATTAGTTTTTGTTAATAATAAATATACCCCTATGTACTCCAATTTTCTACAGTCATCTTACAACCCATACAGCCTGGTCCGTAATAGTTCAGTGTCATTTCCAAGATACTTGACAAAGAGAGTCAAAATTGAGGATTGTGTTTCATCAGCACTGCCTATTTCTTGTGGTGTTCCTCGGGGTTCTGACCTTGGACCAATCCTTTTCATTTTCCACACAACTCCACTCAGCTCAGTTATTGACAGCCACAATTTGAGGTATTACATTAATAATATATTTTAAATAACAACAATAACAAGATTCCTTTGGCGTCACTATACTCGTAAAATTCAAGCTCAGTGGCGTAATAAAATAAAATTATTAAGCGTTATCATAATTGTGCAAGTCTTCAACACATGGATGGAATTGTGAGTTCTAGTTTCGTTTTAAAAGCTTTTTCAACGCCAATCCTTAGAACTTTTTAATTGTCATCGTATACTGTGGTTTGTCTTTTAGCCTGCACTTTTGTCGCCAGTACGAAGGTTTTGTTACGTCATTAAACAGGTCAATGTTGTTTTATTTCGCTAGTGATGTCGCCTACAAACACGACCAGTTCGCGACGATACACAATTCAATATAGCGACGATTTCGGAACCTAACCATATGTACTGCTGATACTGTTGACATACCAAATGTGTTGCCAGTTCGCGGGCTTTATCCGGGTCCTGATAAAATGCACCACGGCCAAACTTGACGTCGAGTATGAGCGCAGACAACGACTCCGCGGCTTTCTTTGAGATGATCGAAGCTGGTGGCCAAATGATGCTGAATTAGCAACATTAGTATAGTCGAGACCAGGGGGCCTGGGAGGCACGTGCCCCTAGACATTTGGAAGTTTGCGTGCCCCCAGACCTTTATGAATGGACCCCGTTAAGTGCCCCGTAGACCTTTGCTTGTCCTCATTTAAATTACAATAAGTCGGCGCGACGTCTAAGAAATTTTTTAACAGCACTTCATTCTTCCAATGGCATGATCTGAGAACAACGCGATAGCGCGATAGCGCGATAGCGCAACTTTTGGCGAGCCTCAAGGGGTGCAATTGGAGGATAGGTTTTGGGCCCCCATAGACCACCCTGTCTGGATCCGCCCCTGATTACTTGTGACTCTTAATTCGATAGAAACATATACAAAAGATGTTAGCGTGCTGTGATTAGTAGATATAACCAAAAATAGATAAGCGAGAAAGAAAAAAAAACTAGCACCCTCATGGCTTGTCCTGTCCCGAGGGTTATGGTGTCATTTGAAAGGATGCACATTTTGTTATTCTAGCGTAATTTATATCTCCCGGTAATCGATCATAGAACAGATATAAACGGACCTATAATCGTGCCATTTTCGGTGTTCTGTACGGAAATAGAAAATAGATCGTGACAAGCTGGGCAAATGCACCAACTTAACCACGGTATCACTTAAATTTGGACTAAAGTGAAACGACTAATCTCCATGAAACTAGCAACTCCCGCGAAGGACCAGGTAGGTGTTTCACTTAACATGTACCTGGAGAATTGCTGCCCTTTATTTTCGCATATTCGCCGTATCCAGTAATAGATGGCCGATTGGCATAATTTATAACAGTACCATTTCTTTATGGAAACAATTAGTATTTCCTGTGGTAAGAGAAATAGTACAATGTTAAGCATACGAGGAAGAGTATTCGTTATTTCAATTAAAATTAATTAATATATATAATTAAACATGCTTACCTGCAATCAGTGGCATACTGGTGACCGTGGCTGTGACGTCACGGATGGCGTAGAGTTTCTTGTCGGCAGGCACGAGGCGACTTGTTTGACCGACGATGCAACAGCCGACCTCCGTCAGTATGCGCAAGATGTCCGATTTGTCCTGCTCGACAATATATCCGGGAATCGACTCGAGTTTGTCAAGGGTACCGCCAGTCAGACCGAGGCCGCGGCCAGATATCTTCGGAACCTGGTGTAGTCAACCCCACATGAATATTCACGAAGTGGTGAAGACTAATTACGTTCGTAAGAAGACATGAACAACAATAATAAAAACAACACAAAGACCGTCACGGAAGTAACTATTTATGGCAGCGAAACATGGACCGGTTATATGACTACTACCGTCAGTTATACATTTGCCTTAGCAGCTGTACAAATCTTGATGTACTGATGCAAAGTCCAACTACATCAAACCAAGGTAACCTAATCATGTGCAGGTCCCACCCTCTTGGACTCTCTTCCACTAGAACTAAGAAGCCAACGTGACTGTGGACGTTTTAGGAGAGACTTGAAAACCTTGCTCTTTAATCAGGCTGTTTCGTCATTTATTGTCCTTTTAAATACATGCTTATATCCATATTAATGTTGTATATGCCCTGCATAATAATCGAAATGTGTAGTTGTGTTATTATATGTAACACATGTATTGTAATATTATAACGACTACGTAATGTATTAGTAATCATGTTTTAGTTTGTAAACACCCCTGAATCTGCGTTGTAGAGATATTTGTTGTATAAATAAATTTGATTTGATTCGATTTTAACCGTGAATACACATTAAGCGTTATAATCAATGCATAATCCACTGAGTCAATATCAGTATATCTAATTAGCAGTCGCCTTGACTACTGCAACTCTCTCCTAAACAATATTGCTAAAAAAGACTAGCTAAACTCCAACGTGCACAGAATTGTTTAGCACGTGCGATACTAAAAGCTCATCGTTTCTCACCATCTCTGCCCCTACTTAAACAGTTACATTTGCTTCCAGTTGCATATCGAATACAATCCAAGTTAGCCACTATCACATATCGTACTCATTTTATACAACACCCATCCTATTTGTTTAGTCTCCTTCGGTTTTTCGATAAGCCAGGAATCTCAGATCATCTGTTCCATGACAACTTTTTGTTCCGAATACCAAGTTTACTATTGGCAAACGTGCTCTTTCTGTAACTGCACCCAAAATCTAGAATCAGCTCCCTATCGCTTTAAAATCATCTTAGGCTAAGCAATTTGGACCTTTCGTAAAAAAACTGAAGACCTATTTATTTGAAATTGCATTCCCACCCTAACATTCGTTGGTCCCTTGCTCTAATGACGACTCTTGCTTAGCCCTGTTAACGATTTTCCCAATGATTCTTTTATGTTGCGCCTCTCAGCTCAGATTCCTGGGGATTTAGGTGCTATAGAAGTTTGTCATTATTATTATTCTGATTATTATTATTGTACTTGACCCCCATCCCTTTACAGCAGAAAACAAGAAGGATAGCAACTAAAGATATACCTTTAGTCCGCACGCCGCCAAGGCCGGGACCAGTGACAGGCTGATCTTGTCTCCAACACCACCCGTGCTGTGCTTGTCCACCACCAGGTGGCGCCACTCATCCGGCCACGACAACACGTCTCCGGACCGCGTCATGTGGTCAGTGAGAGTGACTGTCTCCGCCTGGTCGAGTCCGCGCAGGAAGATCGCCATCAACATGGCACCTTGAAAATCAATCATCAACTACGGTTTAAATGGCGAATAAATGTATTCTAGTGAAATAGCAGTAGAACGACAATGATGACGCTGAAACGATGTTGTTATATATACATAACGTACATGATGCTATTTTTAACGTTTTTAGACCCCGACCGCCTTGTAACGCATCGTGTCACTGGTCAATGCACCCCATAAAACGTCGTTCGTTTTGAGAACCAATTTTTTGCTCATTACAATACAATCACCACCGTTTACTTATTTAAACTTATTTTGTGGAGCGAGCAGCACAGCGGTAACAGCTCCGGACCCTGTGCGGCGGTATCGAACCTTGGGCAAGTTCATTTGATGGTTTCATTTGTAGAGAATATTAAGTTTATTAACAAAATGAAACATCCAGTTATACTTTAGTGTGTCTAATATTTTAGAGAAATAAAGTACTTTCGACGCTAGTCAATAGTTAGAACGTTTATGTGTTTCTTAGTTTTGTAGAGAGGCAGTACTTTTGCCAATTTTAGTATACGAATATGATCGGGTAGCACATCAACATAAAACGTTATCAAACTAGAAGTAACCTATTACTTACAAAACAGTTTACTTTTTTTAAATAATGCTATGGAACTTGAAATGAGTAACTCATTGGATATTGCGTGTCACTTCACTGCCAGTCAGATTTGTATATTTAAAGTTGCATTATGAGTTTAAGTACGATAATTATTGTAATTTGTTTAATGAAAGTGAATGTACAACATCAACTTTATTTATTTATTTGATCATACTTGCTAACGTATGTGTCATTTTGGAATTTTATTTAGATTTTCAAACACTTTCACATAATAGTACTATCTCAAATACCGGTTTTATATTATGTATTTCTGCTAAACATAATAACTAATAAAGTAGTTTACATTGGAAATATAATTAAGTTAGTGGAAACCTTTCACAAAATAACGGCGCTGAAACTACTAATATTCGCATAAATGTCGTATCGGTAACGATACCACTTTGTTAGCGATACAATTTCAGCGATTTTGTTTTCAAAACGTCGCCAGTGTGATCGAATTGTCCCGCCGAAGCCACCAACTTTTGCCGCCTAGCCGAAGCTTCCTAAGTGCAAAAACGATTGGCGCTACAGTCGTATTTCGTTTTTCGTTCTGATGCAGTGAAAACGAAAAACGGTTTGTTTTATCGTTATTTCCTTTTTCTAACATGTATTAGAAATACCGCTAATAGTAGATTGTATTACTTTTTCGTTTTTGTACTTCAAATATAAAAACGAAAAACGAACATTGTTTACTTTTTGTTTTTCGTTTGCCATTTTCAGAACGAAAAAGGATAAAGACGGTACATATACGGACCTTTCCGCCCCCGATATGTCGCGTAAACTACACTGTATATACTTATTATCGATCATTTCCGAGAAGTGCCACCTCTGGCAGCGTACGGTGAGTTTTTATAGTCTACACGTAATCACCGGAGAACCAATGTGGAACAGCACATGTATTACAACACAGACCAACTCACCGATCTGACATTCTTGCATTTCGCCGCTCACTGCTCCAGACACGAACTGACGAATTGTTTCAGTTGACAGCCGCTCTCCATCTCGCTTCTTTTGTATCAGTTCCGGAATACTAAGTGCTGCAACGAATTGCGCCATGTCAGACGTTGCTTCAGTTCTACTGTGCTCGAACGCTTCTGCGATGAATCTGACACTGCGATGTCCAGATAAACGGGTTTCACTTGGTGTATTCCGATCACGCCAGCGGTACAAAATGTAGATTCAAGGCGACCGGTCGATGATAACACTAGAAATACACAACACCAAGTCTGACGGGGTTTTCCATTGATTCCTTTCTATATATGCATGTCAATTATCTTATCAAACGTAGACATGTGTGTGCGTGCGCGCGCGCGCGCGCGTGTGTGTGTGTGTGTGTGTGTGTGCACGTACGTGCGTTTGTCGTGTGTGTGTCTGTCTGCCTGTTTGTCTGTGTGTGCCTGCATCCCCGCCCGCCCGCCCGCCCGCCCGCCCGCCCGCCCGCCCGCCCGCCCGCCCGCCCCCACTATCATGTTTACTCATATCCATGACTACCTGTGTTACAAAGCAGGATCTAACATCCCCACATTCCTAGACAGCCTAACATAGCAATTATTTCTTGTGACAGCTTCCATTCATTTTTGTACATAACAAGTATTTCGTAAGACAGCTTCCATTTATTTGTGTACATAGCAAGTATTTTCACGACAGCTTTCGTTCATTGTTGTGCATAGCAATTATTTCTTGTGACAGCTTCCATTCATTTTTTTACACAACAAGAATTTCTTTCGACCGCTTCCATTGATTATTGTTCATAGCAAGTTATTTCTTACGACAGCTTCCATTCATTTTGTACTTAGCAAGTATTTCTTACGACAGTTTCTATTCATTTTTGGAAATAGCAATTATTTTTGTGAGAGCTTCCATTCATTTCTGTACATACCTATTATTTCTTATGAGAACTTCCATTCATTTTTATACATAGCAAGTGTTTCTTCCGACAGCTTTCATTCATGTTTGTTCATAGCAAGTATTTCTTGTGACAGCTTCCGTACATTTTGTTTATATCACGTATTTCTCGTGACAGCTTCCATTCATTATTGAACATAGCAAGTATTCCTTACGACAGCTTCCATTCAATATTGTACATAGCAAGTATTTCTTACGACAGCTTCCATTGAATCGACTACTCTTAAACATGTATGAGGATACACACTTTGCATGTGTACAAAGCCTAACAATTTTAATCTATAGTAGTCAGTAGGGCCACACAACAATTCGACGTAACGAAGTTGAACGTTGCGGCAAGTCGTGGTAGGAGACCAAAGATATTAAATTGTAGTTTTATTATCGTGTCAGAAGACACTTTTATTTTTTCACTCAGTGCAGGCGCGCGATATTAAATACAGACATGCAGTATTTGAGAGTGCTTTGCATCGTTCCTTTGTTGGTTTAGGTAGAAAACGTCTGATTTGATTGATGTGGCGGAGGTAGAATTAGCATTTGCTGACAGTTGGTGACACTAGATTTGTCAAATCCATGAAGGCATTTACTAACACACATTAGTATGCGCACAAAATAACTTCACAGCAAGATCACTTGTCATGCTTTGGTTGCTGTAAACTGGTCAATCACTTGCTCCAAGGTTATTTATTCTACTGTCTCGCCATTTACATGTGGAGGAGGAGAATAAAGATTAATATCAACTATGTAAACGGGTGTTAATTAACACCTAGTCGCAGTTGTGATCAGAATTGGCAGCACGACGGGTAGAGTGTGGAATATATCGTCACCGTATGAGATATGATGAAAGAAAACAACTGTCGTGGAGTATGTTATTAGTTTTCGTCAGTCGCAGATCTCCAAATAGAGTTCGGAGTGTATGCCTACGTTTAGCAGAAAGCCATAATTGCCATTCAGTTCTTATGCGGCCGGACATTCTTTTCGGTCGTCATACCAATCTTTGAATGTTGTACTCCTTGCCTTTGTCCACAAAGCTTTGGCGTGATGACACTGTGTAGCAACTACCCGCGTACCCCACAATGGCAACGAAGCAATCGTTATTGCTGTGACAGCTTCCACTCTGATACCCTAGGGCATCTTAAGAATTTCGAACTTTCGTTTGACTAGGGTGGGGGCCCGTCTGCATTAATTTCTCCAAACGAAGAGTTGAACATAAGTTTTCCGGGAATTTTTTCAGTCTCATATTCTTCCCCAGTTCATGCATCACTCACCGCCTTTCTCTACATCGCTTTGGCGGTACATTACGACGCTGTGGAGTAACTGTTTGCATCAAAGCGATGTATAAAAAGCCAGTGAGTGATGCATGAACTGGGGAAGGATATAAGACTGAACAAATTCCCGGAAAACTAGCAAGAGACGAAGGTCTCTCAGCAGAACAGGAATTGAATGCCAAATTAGTTTTTTTGCTGGACGTACAGTCAGTATATATTTCATGAAAGTTGATCACTACAATCAACACGTCATTTTAATATGTGAAGCGCTTTGGTTGGCATTTACTTATGTAAAAATATATATATATGATCAATGAAATGTATAACACCCATATTTTGATTAAACCTAATTCCATTAAGAAATCTGCGACACAATGCTTATTAAGACGTTCAACGACAGCTGTTTTATTTCATCGCGTCGTGCAGTGAAAATGTATTTCCGAATGTTCCCATCACGTTAGGAATTCTAATTACAACAATGGCTTGCTGTGAACATTCGTTCACTAATACACTAATGTGATGTTAATCAGACAGAGAGAAAGAGAGAGAGAGAGAGAGAGAGAGAGAGAGAGAGAGAGAGAGAGAGAGAGAGAGAGAGAGAGAGAGAGAGAGAGAGAGAGAGAGAGAGAGAGAGAGAGAGAGAGAGAGAGAGAGAGAGAGAGAGAGAGAGAGAGAGAGAGAGAGAGAGAGAGAGAGAGAGAGAGAGAGGAGAGAGAGAGAGAGACAGACAGACAGACAGACAGAGACACAGAGAGACAGACGACACAGAGAGGCAGAGAGACAGACAGACAGACATACATACATACAGACAGACAGACAGTCAGACGTGTGATGGATAAAGTACTTACACTAGGCGCCTTCTGTTAGTTTATGGCCCACACAATTTCTGCCACTTATGTCGCTTTACTTTAGGGCTATATATATTAATTCCAGTTCAGAACTTTATTAAAATGTAAATGAGGGTACGATTTTCCAACTTGTTTTAAAGAGCATATGTTGTTCCTGTGTACAAGAAGGGAGAAAAATGTGTGCAACTACAACCTAGCTCTCTCTCACCGCTATTTAGCAAAGTTTTTTGAGAAAATCGTATACGACTCATTGCGTGAGCGTGTGCGTAACAAAATTTCGGGCAAACAACACGGATTTGTGAGGGGTATAAGTATAATATATAATCTAGCGTGTTACTTAGACGCCATTTCTGAATCTATTGACAACAAGAAACAGGTTGATTCTCTTAATTTGGATTTTAGTAAAGCCTTTGATTCAGTATGCCACCCATTGTTAATTCACAAGCTTAGATCATATGGCTATTCCGGACAATGCATAGAGTGGTTGCAGTCTTACCTTGTCAACCGAAAACAACGCGTATTCCTCGAAGGCAAAACATCTGACTGGAAGCCGGTGTTGTCTGGTGTACCACAAGGTTCACATATTGGACCAATCCTGTTTATCTTGTATATTAATGACCTCAGTAATCATGTTGATTCATGTGAAATGTCACTGTATGCTGATGATTCAAATTAATCGTTGTGTTTGTAAAGCTTTTAAGATGAGTGGTTTTATTAAGCGCGTTGCACAACATTTACCGATGTACAGGCTTTGCGATCCTTATATATATCTCTAGTCAGAAGCCAGTGTTATCTGGAATCACTGGCAACGTACGTTTATTAAAACAACGAGTTCAAAAGAAATGCATTAAAAATCTATGTTACAAATCCAAAATAAAGTACTCCTCTGACAGTTATCCTGAACTTTGCCATCATTTTAGACTACCTTCCCTTCAACATCGTAGGCAAGTTGCAGATCTCATGTTTTTACATTAGTGTGTGAACTCCCTAGAGAATCGTCCTAGCTGGTAGGAGCTATACAATTTCACTGTTTGCGCAACAAACCAAGGGCACTAGTTTTCACCACTACAGTATTTTTAACTTACGGCGCCACCTGGGAAGTGGTCAACCACACAATTTGTTCACTGAAAAAAGTAAATAACCTTAA